>VKOC01000006.1:36760689-36770909 GCA_009364415.1 Spea multiplicata
GCAGAGGCAGGCTACAAAATTAATAAAAGGAATGGAGCACTTTAGTTATGAAGAAAGGTTAACAAATTTAAATCTGTTTAGTTTAGAAAAACGTCGCCTCAGAGGGGATATGATAACGTTATATAAATATATTCGGGGCCAATACAAACCATTGTGTGGAAATCTGTTCATAAACAGGACTATGCATAGGACACGTGGTCATGCGTTTAGACTGGAAGAAAGGAGATTTAGTCTAAGGCAGAAGATTTTTTTTTTACAGTAAGGACAATGAGGATGTGGAATTCTCTGCCTGCAGAGGTAGTTTTATCTGAGTCTGTACAGACGTTTAAACTGGATGGATACTTGGAAAAACATAATATTCAAAGATATAATCTTTAATTATGGGGAAACAGCTTATTGATGCGCAAAAGGAGAAATCTGACTGCATTCTTGGGGGTAGAAAGGAATTTTTTTTTCCGCGTGGTGTAGTGCAAAGATTGGAAGGAGCGTAGAGCGGGGTTTTTTGGTCCTTCTTTTGGTCAACAGGACAAATTAACAGATATAGGGTGAAAGGTGACTTGATGGACCGCATGTCTTTTGGCAGCTATGCAAGTGTGTATGTAATACATATATATATATACGCACACACACACACCTATATTAATATACATACATACACTTTACATATGGTAAAATTCAAACAGCCAGGACATTTGCACCATAGGCGCACTGTTGTGCAGAAAGGAAACAAAGGTGATTTAGACATTTTTCTTTCTTTCTATAATGCATTACTTTATTGAATACACAAATTTCCTTTCACTAGGCATTTTGCTATTTGAAACAAGCTATATTTTATGAACTCATGAATTCAGTTTTGCAGAACTTGACATATGACTCAATCCTGAGTTTTGGTTACAGCAAAGTAATTATGTTGATATAAATCACTTTCTACCACTGGTTTTGTTGCAGTTGAACTAAAGATTTGTGTACATATAAAGATTTTGTGGCTCCCATGAGCACTGGACGTTAGTGTGCTTGGGGAGTAGAAAGAATATGGGTAATGTGCACTTTGCAAGCACCCCATGAATAACAAAAAGGGGGGGAAAAAAATCCAGATTTTGTTTTACTAAAACACACAATATACAAATTATTTATTTACAGAGCAGAATTCCTTTTTGGAATCAATAACAATAACCTTTCCTTGGTATTGCCAAAAGAAATTTTACAAACACAAACCAGTAAAACGAAGAAACTGAATCTGCATTTCAAAATAGACTTAGAACCACGCGTTTATTGCCAACAAGCTTGGTATTAAGCTTATTTACGGCAGACAAAGCTTCTTTGTAGTTCTGTATACGTACTGTGGCAGTACCCGCTTCAATGTTTTTGAGATTAACAGAGCTTACTTTGTAGCCATGAAAAAAGTCAAAAATTTCAGCAACAGTAACTGTACGAGGCAAATTCCTAAGGAAAATGGTTACAAGACTTATTTTTCCATCAGATACTTTGTCACTGGTGGCTCCCCCAACTTGTTGAGTTATAGGAATGGACATTTCTTTATTAGCAGGTTTTTCTGCAACAGAAGGATTTGCAACATCAAGAGCTGGTTTTTCTGCTGTAGGTTGTAACGAGTGCGTCCTCTCTGTGATACGTGATGTGGGGTTGTCCGACGCTGGATTTGCACCTGGTGCCTCGGTTTGTGGGGGGCCTGATGCAGGATTTGCACCTGGTGCCTCAGTCTCAGTGTGGTCTGACACAGGATTTGCACCTGGTGCCTCAGTTTGATGGGGACCTGACGCTGGATTTGCACCTGGTGCGTCAGTCTCAGGGGGGCCTGACGCAGGATTCGCACTTGGTGCTTCAGTCTCACGGGGGCCTGGCGCAGGATTCGCACTTGGTGCTTCAGTCTCACGGGGGCCTGGCGCAGGACTCGCACCTGGTGCCTCAGTCTCACGGGGGCCTGACCAGACTCGCACCTGCGCCTCAGGCCTCACGGGCCTGACGAGGACTCGCACCGGTGCCTCAGTCTCACGGGCCTGACGCGACCTCCGCACCGGCGCCCTCAACCACGGGGCCTGACGAGGACCTCCCCACCGGTGCCTCAGTCTCACGGGGCCTGACGAGGACTGCACCGGTGCCTCAGTCTCACGGGGCCTGACGACTTCGCACTGTGGGTGCCTCAGTCTCAACGGGCTCGACGTGATCAGCACCGTGCTCAGTCTCACGGGGCCTGACGCAGGACTTCACCGCGCCTCTGTCTCACGGCCCGACGCAGGACCGCACCGGCGCCCCAGTCTCACGGGGCCTGACGCAGGACTCGCACTGGCCTCAGTCTCACGGGGCCTGACGCAGGACTCGCACCGGGTGCCTCAGTCTCACGGGGGCCTGACGCAGGACTCGCACCGGTTACCTCAGTCTCACGGGGGCCTGATGTAGGAGTCGCACCTGGTGCCTCAGATTCAGGGGGGCCCGACGCAAGATTCGCACCCAAGGAGTTAGTTTCAGGGAGGTCTGAAGCAGGATTTGCTCCTGTGTCTGTTGCAGGAAGGTCTGACACAGTATTAGTTCCTGGTACTTTTTTAGGGAAATCTGACACAGGATCTGTCCCTGGTGCACCTGTTTCAGGGTGCCCCGAAACAACCTCTTCAACATCCATGGCAGGTGTCACGTGTGAGGAATATGATGAAGGTACCATGTCCCCTGACTCTAATGTACACCTCAAACCTGTGCCTTCAGGTGGGTCATCTGTCTCAGTAACAAATGGAACCGATTCCTCTAGTGACTGACTAGACGAATCTCTGGCAGCTGAGTGGGTCATGCAAACATCAACTCCAAAAGCTTTCATTTGTTCCTCAGTGATGCATCTTAACAGGATTTCTGTCCCTAAAAACTTTCGACGATGGAGTTTTTCAGCATTGGATGCTTCTTTTTTAGTTGGGAATTTTACTAGGGCTTCCCCTAGACCAACTCCTTTATCGTCACTTAGCAAAAAAATATCTTCTTCTTTCACAGGAAACCCAGTAAAAAAAATCTTAATGTCAGACTTGGTAACATCAAAGGGAAAGTTCCTTAAATATATGCAGTTTAATTCACCACTTGTGGATTCTCGAGAACTCCTTCTAGGCAAATCCTTTGAGATTGACCGCTCCCTTGACCTTGATGTGATTTTTCCTTCACGTGCAATTAAATCTAACATAGCCTTTTTTGGGATAGCATATATGCTTAAAGGGCGTCCCAGAAAGAGGACGTTATGCAGGTCAAGAGCCCTTTTATAATCTTTTCCTCTTTTGAACATGACAAAAGCTTCCCGTGTCTTTTTGCCCGATTTATCAAGTAGGAATGAAATTTGTGAGTCTTCAATGTCAGCAAAGCGAAAATATCCTTTTATATCTCTTTTGGTAACATTGTAAGACAAGTTTTGAAGATGTACATAGTATTCGTCTATATAGACTTGGCGTTTCAGATTTTTTCTTGCTGGTGATCTAGAGTGGGTCCTTTTTCTACCAGAAATGGGAGAAATTGGTGGAGAATATTCTTTTTTACAAGTTCCTCCAGCTTTCATCCACTCTTTTTCATTTGCTGGCAACAAAGATACCTGACATGTGCCCATGAAAAGCTTGTTGTACCCAAGACCGACCCTGGCATCTGTACTTCTTCCAAATTTAACAACAGCATTGCCATTCCTAATGCCATTTTGAAATTTTAAGAAGATTACATCTTCAACATCAAGTTCCCTGAAATAATCTTTTATATCTACCTTTGTTGCTTTGAGCGGCATCCCATGCATATATAAAAATGAAGGAACTCTGGAAGAAGCATTTCCTCCACTTGCTATATGAGGTTCATAAGGATGAAGTCCATTACTTGCTGGCCCGTTGCCGAACCCCAGAGAGGACATTGCTTGCGAAGGCTGATTTGTGTTGATGCGATTCACTTCAAAAGCGTATCTCATTTCGGCTTCGCTGCTGAGTGAAAGGTGAATAACGGAATTCTTTATTGTACGGCCTGCAAGATTTAGGGCACAGCGGGCATCTTCAAATGTTTCAAAGGCAATAAAAGCTTCACCATATAATCCGCCGATTATATATACACCCCCTCTGGGAATGTTTAGTCCAATGAAGAAGTTTCGGATATCATACGAATCTGCCACAATAGGAAGCCCCAGCAACCGGACGATTACAGACATTCTTAGATCTGACAGAATTATCTACCTGCAGACGAAAAGAAGTACATAACAAAAATTGAATTTATATTTCTCACCAATACTATTGAGATTATTTGTATATTGTCTTTTTCTGTATCTAAGAAATACCAAGTAAAATGCAAAATATCTTAAAAGAAACACATTCTGTGTTTAATGTTACTAGAATATCCTACAAAATTGATTATGGATTTTACTTAGTGCCAAAAGTTGGGCTCTGTTTTAGAACAACAAAACTGGTGGAATGCAGGGGGAAAAATGGCTTATTTATAACTTCATAACCAAATTCCTCCACTTAACAGTACATACATCTATCAAAATTGAGGCTTCATGATGCAGCAAATATGGGTGCAAACATCCTATTGGCATCAACTATTATACAGAGAAAGAAAAACTGTAAAATGGTATTTTCTAGAAGGATCCACTTTTGATGGAACAGTCATTAGTATTAAACATTTTGAGGTGGCTCATACCTTTGCTGTGCTTTGGGGTAATGTCTGTTAGAAATCCTATCTACAGGGCCAAAGATCAACCTTGCTGCTATCAGTACACCTGCTAGCTCAACAGGCCCCAATTGCACACCAACAGCCTGAACTGCATGCCTCTGGATTCAATACTAGTTACGACTCTTCAGGGCCAGTAACTCAACTGCTACACAAAATGCGTGGCAAGTTTACTTTTAGGACCTACCAGTACGTCATGTTTTTTTCATATTGGCAGGGACATCTCCCTAATGTTGCGTGGGAGATCAGGCTGTCTACTGACAACCTGGACTGTCCTTGTCAGCAGAAGCCAGTTGTCACTTCCGACATCCACTGGAAGGTTACTAGAGGACTCGGCTGGATCTGTCTAGAAAAACTAAAATGATATCACTCAGCTCAAAAACTGCAACAATACGCATATGTAATCACAAGAATTGCACTACAAAATATAATATAATGAATAATAGCTTTCTGAAGTGCATTTCTTACTGCTGCAGCTTTTCAGCTAAGTGATATTTTTAGCTGAAAAAACATTTGTATCCTCTTGACCCTTTTCCAAGTTTTTGGGGCTCATTTGGTGACTGGTAGGGCCTACGATTCCTCCACATCTGCTCATTGATCAGTGCAGGAAGATTGGAGGGAAGAGAGTTTGAAACAACATTTCCCCCTCTATCCATAAAGGAAAAAGTGTTAAAAAAATATAAATACATTTTAATAAAATACAGAGTTCAGTGTTTACAGATTGATCTCACTGGCACACATAAGGTGTAAATGGATGCCTAACCATTTTTTAAAAAAAAATGATAAAAACCTTGACATCACAGTGCCCTAGCACAACATGTAAGAATAAGCCCCCCTTCACTACTCGCAAACCCATTTACCCAGAAGTATGACAAATACTACCCTATAGGATATTATGTAAGGGATGGATGTGGCCCTCACATACATACAAAAATATGTATGAATGTGAAGGTACGGTTGTAATCGGGATGTTCCCAAACATAAATTAGGTCATTGTTCATCAGTGGCACCTCCTGTGTAATTAAAAAATGTCTTATTTTAGTATAGTATAGAGAAAAATATATATGTATTTTTGCTATGTCTTTCTTCAACCATTTCCCTTTCCAATTTATGTAACCAAACAATTTATAAATATTTTTAGAGACCACGTGATTGCTGCAACTTGGGAGCTTTTTGACAGATGATGCATCAGGTACATAATTTGTCGGGTAGGAACATTTTTTCATGGCGTACTCGGTACTTCATTAGCCATGATGCCATTTAGGGCAAATGTTGCTGTCCGAGCTTTAGACATAACCGAAAGCACGAATTAAGACTACCTATAGATTCTGCTTTTTGTTTGCCAATGCGTGTAATTGTTTTGGAATTTTTACATACAAGATTGGGAAATTGATTAAACATTGTTGGTCCTGCAACCCGGAGAACCAAACCGTGGTTCCCTGAGTTAATATGCCTTTCCTTACTCTATTCCTGTAAAAGGCTGCATGAAGGGAGAAAAACAAAAAAAACCCAGCAACTTGATAACAAGACAGAGATAAACTAACAAGGAGGAATAATCAAGCAGATCATGAATGATGGATTTGGGACAAGCAATAGGTTTACAGTAAGTTCTGCTAAAGGAGAAGGGAGAGAACTTCAGAATATGAAACTAATCAGATAATGCTGGCTATAGCAGAGGCATCCAAGGACCTCAGCTTCCATTAGATTAAACGTTAATAAATAAACCCAAAACAAAGACTGACAAAAAGTACAAGAGATATATAGTTTCAATAAGTGACATTACGTGAAAATCTGTGATGGCAACATGCCCCTTTTAAGCCGTTAAAACCTTTGTGATCTTCCATGCTGTCACGAAAAAAGTGGCCAAAAGCCTATTGTGACGGTATGGAATATCATAAAGTAGCCAAGTGTGCTCCTGTGCAATTCACTGCCTCCAGTGCCAGAAGTCTTACAGAATCGCACAAGACGTAATTTATGAATGGATGCATCGCATTCTCAGTTCATGTTAAATGAGTGCTCCTGATTGGGGGAAGAAAGGGTGCCAACAGGTTGTCAAGCAGGTAAGGGTGATGGGAGTTGTGGCCAACAAGAGCCGGTACACGTGAAAAAGCAAAAGGCTGGCGTACTTGTGAAAATTTATCTCGTTTTATCTTAACCGTATTACCATTTAACCTTTGCACAGTGAAATATAGTATGTACATGAAGATTTCAAAAACTACACAAAAAACTATGCATGTGGGGTATTTTATTATTTCTCTGCCGTTTTATGTAATCTGTGCAAACAATCCTTTGCCGAGAATTGGTGGCCATCTACTGCCAACAAGTGTAACTGGTTGTGAAACGGTTTAGATGTTTTTTTTTGCGGAAGGCAAATATAAAACGTAGATCCTGTTAACAGGAAGTTAAGGTGGCTCTCCTCACGGTAAACACATAAATTGGGGTTATAGTTAGTTCAATCTGTAGATTATATACATCATTTAGCGCAGGCCTCGACAAATCCAAGGCGCCAGGTCGCATTTTGTCCTAGCGTCTAGGTGTTTGTCATCCTGTTACATCCACAAAAAAATTGCCCCCGCTGCTGCTATCTACCCAGGAGTCTGTGCAGACCAGACCACTCAGAGCCCACCCCCGAGCCCGAGATCACTCCCACGGAGTGATCCTGTAGGCTGAAAACGCGGTTGCACGAAAACCAGCAATCGCGTTTTCAGCTGCCACAGGCAGCTTCAGGGAAGGTGGTTGATTGGTTCCCCCACACAAGTGTGGGGACCTCACCCAACACTCCCCAGCTGCCTGATCGCTCCATGAGAGCGATAGTGCAGCATTAACCCCTTCAATGCCGCAATTTCTACAGGGCTCTGCTGCAGGCAGACCAGCAGCAGCAGCAGACCAGCCAGAGCCAGCTTCAGGGACAGGGGAGAGGGTTCTTCGGTCTCCACATGAGTGTGGAGACCAGCCTCAATCCTCCCCTGCTGCCCGATCACTCCATGAGAGCGACAGTGCAGCGTTAACCCCTTCAATGCCACAATTGTGTATGACACATTCGTGGCATTGCAGGGGTTAACATTTGTCCCCACAAGCTTGTGGGGACTAAATATCAGTCAATGCTGTGCTCCAATGGAACATCAGCATCGAAAGAGTTAAAAAAAAGAAAAATTAAAAAAAAAACCCAGCACTGACCTGAAAGTCCAGGGTGCTTCCAGGTCAAATGCTGTGAGTTTAGTAAGTGGGCTGATGATGATCAGATCACTCCTGACCAACTGTTAGTTTTTAAAAAATCCTGGCTCCTAACCTGGCTGGCGCCTAGATTCACAACAAATTTGTCAAGCCCTGATTTAGAACTGTAATTTGTTGGATATTAGAAAGCGACAGATCTGCATAGCTGGGAACTCTCTAGGTTTGGGCCCGGAGACTCCGGGTAAGGCGCTGCTTCTCAAGTTTGCGGCACTTCCCACTCCCCATCAACAATACCGTTGTGTCCCGCGACATCAGACGGATCGCCCACCCTCATCCCACAGAAGCCAGAAAGTTCACGCAGATCCGCTCTAAACTATGATGTTATAAGTGGCCCATCAGTGTATACACACTAGATCATTTTCTTTGCAGGCTACTGTTATTTGCAGTACATTTCATGGCTGAATCTAAATTCAAAACAATAAAAATAACCAAAATGAAAGCCTTTACATCATAACTATCGAAATATTTTTATTTCAGAGAATGCAGCTTGTGAATTCAAACTTCGTTAAACAGCCGACCGATTAAGATGCCCCCTGACAACAAAAGGGCCAGTTTACAGCTGATCAGACACTCAGAAGCTGATCTCCCAGTAAATATTACAAGAAACTGTTTTCTGACAAACCCAAATTACGAAAACTTCTTATGAAGCGATCTTTGCAAATACGTTAACCCGATTTACAATATTACATATAAAGTATGAATTGCTGGTGTGCGGAGGTCGAGGTACTAATGGCAAGACTAGGTTACAGTTGGGATCATTCATGATCTCCACTGCAATAAAGAAACATAGGAATTAGGAAAGGAACAGGGACGGTTAGGAGAACATAGTCTGCTTTACTGATCCATGACCGGCTGTGGCCATCCATGCCACCACAAATGTAATTCACCTATTTGGGTTTGCAAGTGATAGCCCGACGTTTGAATCACACTAGGGGTTGTGTTGTTCCTTCAGAAGCCTTATATGCTGGAGGAAATCGGGGGCTATTTGCCACAATTCATTGTTTACACGACGCCACTAAGTCATTTCCTTGGTCAGAGCTGCAGTTTACTTGCACTAAAGGCCTCCTCCTGGCTCATGAGTAGGAGCAGAACTCACGCAGCCCAATGCAGCAGAACCAGCAGCAAGCCAGACAGCCCGAGGACTTCACTTAACACAGATCCGGTGTCCGATCCCATCACGCGTCCCTACCCCGTTAAACACACACCCCATCTTCTCCATATAACGCCACACAGGCTCCGCCAGCAGCTTCAAAACCGATTAGGAGGAAATTAACAAATCCAATCCCAGAAAGCCAACAAAACAGAGCAAATTACCAACCAATAAATCGGTATACGGCACCGGTTCCCCGTTCCGTGCTCAATTCCCGGGTTCTGACGCCGCCACCGCTGCCACTCTGCGTTCCGTATTACAGGCAGTAATGGCGTCTACCGATCTGCCTGACGGACGTACTGCGCATGTGCGGGGAAAGGGTGCAGGGCGCAGCTTCCGAGATTAACCGTTTGGAACTTTCTAGCGCCGATCTATAGTTCCTGCGTATAGAAGAAATACGGTGCATGACAACACATAATGCACACACATCACAAAGATTAGCGCTTATTTTTCAACCAGTTGTTGCTTTTATTTTTTGTGTAAGGACAGAGACGTTTTTTTTTATTTTTGTACCCTTCAGATTTCTGAGGTGCTCGTGTTGTAATTTTACGGAACCCTCACAAGTTATATTTTGGGGTTTTTTTTTCAGGACAAGAAAGGCTTTCTTTGGTTACCATTATTCTGGTCATATCATCGAATTTTATTCGGGACGTACTAAACAGCATATTGGGGATGATGGGATGATGGGATGATTGGCTGCAATGTTCAGCACTATCAATAGGTGTCAGTATACTTTTTACACTCATGGTAAATCAAAGTATGTTCTTTTTGGTAGTGCTTGATACTAAGTTGCAACGAATACATTGCAAGAAGAAGCTGCAAATGTTTAACTGTTTACTTGCTGAAATATGTACAGTTTTATAACGGAATCATGGTAAATTATATAGAAATAATAGAAACATTTTAAGTAATCAACATATTGATATAATATGGTACATGTATGTGCAAACAACATATTTTACCTGTTTTGATTGGCACAATATGGGAATATATATTATTATTATTTTTACATGGGGAATATGGGTGGAATAGTATAGTTACACATGCTAAGGAACATATTTGACCCATTTCTGATAAGAATATGGTAATATTAATATTTTTACATGGGGATTATGGGTGGAACATTATAGTTACACATGCTAAGGAACACATT
>VKOC01000006.1:36771009-36806922 GCA_009364415.1 Spea multiplicata
GGTGCCGGCTTGTAATGTTGAGTGCCGGAAGATGGCGTCATTTCCGGCGCTCAGCATTACAAGCCGGCATGGAGACTCACCGCAAGACTGCTGAAAGGTAAGTACGGGGGAGGAGATGAAGGGTAGATAATGGAGGGGCGGGAGGGAGAGGAAGGGTAGATAATGGGGGGGCGGCATTTTAAACTTCGCCCCAGGTGGCATTTTGTCTTGGGCCGGCCCTGGGCATGATATTTTAGTGAAACTCATACCTCTCAAATTTAAATTAAACTAAAAATAATATTAAAAATAACGTAAATAAACTGACCCCAGTTACATCACTGAAGCTTCATACGGAGTACTGTCTAGAGGTCTATAAAGACCTCATTCATTAAAAAAAATGTTTTAAAAGTAATCAATCATATTTTTTTTCCATTTAAATGATACATTAGGATAATACACCCCAAGGTTTATGCTCTTTGCTCACTCACTGGTTATACATAAGCGATAATATCAAGACCGTCAATAAGGAACAAGTAATTAGGTTCCTACAAGGTAAATTAATGTCTTATTTATTTATTTATTTATTTATTTTGCAGGTAGCCAGCTCTTGGATTCGGAAGCCCACAATTCCTATGAGCTGCTCATTTCTGTATCCGATTCAGGAGAGAGGCCATTTAGTTCTAACACAAAAGTGTTTGTCACCGTTTTGGAGAACATCTGGCTGAAACCCAAACCTGTTACTATTGTAGAAAATTCCACGGAGCCGCACCCCATCAAAATCACTCAGGTATTCTGCCAGACTTCGGCTTCAGATCTACTTGTGTTTTATATGCAATTAAAATGACTTTTCACCTTTGTATATTATCTGCCGACGTTTTAAATTGTGTGTTTATATAACAACAAAAACTCTGTGAAATAATCTTTTGCCATTATGGCATATATGCTATGCATACTGGGAAACTTTAAGGCGATCTTTGGATCTTTTAAATGTCAACGAATCAACAGGTCAGTACAAAAAGGAGCTTTGCACCTTGCAATTTAGGAAATTGCATAAAATGTGCCAGCTATGCGTTTGATATATGTCAGAGATACTGTATATAGCTATATAAATTTGAAAAACGTCAAATATAACTGAAAAAGATAATAACACAGTTTCTCTATAAATACACGACTAGTGGAATCCTCAACTTCCCTTCTTCCTTGAGGCCGTACGCCTTACAAAACTCACTTGACACAAAATGCAGATATAATGGCCATTAAATACATAAAATAAGAGGAACTTGCCAGTACATAAATCAAAATTAATTCTACTACACTACTACACACTGACGTTCTCCAATGAACATTTTTCCCCTCGTACCACTAAGCGAGGGAAGCTCCATGTTCTCCCATCCACCAATGGGTTTTAAGACTGCCTCTACCCATGAGAGGACACAGCCCCAAACTCCAAACCATAAGCCTGGGCTTTCACAACCTCTACATCTCCAGCCGTCCATTCTGGCCCTGTTGTGTCACCGTGAGAGGCCTGTGATCTAGAATTGGGCTGTAGTAGTGTTTCTCTCAAGCAATGCACCGTGTAGAAATGGTAGAAAGTCTCCTTTCTCCACCTGCTAAACCAATCTTCTTCCCATTTCCTGGCAACGTCCTACCGCTGCTGTGACATAAAATATTAACATTATTGCCAAAACTTTCAAAATGTACTTGAAAAATTCAGAGAAAGATGAAATGTTACATACCGTTTTGGAAAACAATATAAAGTCAGTAAAACTCAACTAGTCCAAGAAATTATTTAGGATTGACCCAGATGATGGCAGCTGCCCCCCCACATTATTTTTCCAGCCATAGCCACTCATGCCCAGATGGGGAAGGATAAGAAATTACTTTATGATACCAAAGACAATCTCATCAGACCCCAGGGGAATCCCAATTTATTTAAATTCATAACATGCTGGTTTAGCGTCAGAACCACTTTAAAACAGCACATATAACAAATGCATTTCAGAACAATATAAGATGCCTTCTACTAATTCCTGTCTATAAAAAAGGACAATAGTATAAAAAAGTGAGGGTGGGAGGGTGTTACAACCTGCTCTGGTCAACGACACAGTTACCGTACGTTACCCCTGACATCATAACGTCTGCAGTTCCACCTACCTTGTTCATAATTACTTAACCCTATGCTTTACTTTTCTAAGGATTGTTGCAGCTGCTTACATCATATAACCATAGTCTGAATGGCCTGGCTACAAGTTGTTTGGATCTCTAGTCACGTTGCCCTTATATCCCGCTTATAGCTTCAGGGCTTTCTTTGAAAATGTACAAAAACCTTATGTCCTACACTTGATAAAAGTACTGTACAGATCCACCCGGTGTATTCAATTAGTCACCGCTAGTCGTTTACAATATAGCACAGCGATGTAAGAGCACTGTTATGGTATTTGAGAGTACAGTTTGTTATATGAGCCACGCAATGGAAATTTAGAACAGATGTTATGTGTTCCGAAAGCCAAAACTGAATGGAAAACCGACTATTTAATGCCTTCTCAGAAGTACAGTAGTTTAGTAATTTTTGTTAGTGTGGGGGGGGAATCAAAAATGTTGCAAGGAGATTTTGAAGAGAAACACAAGTTTCTCTTATTTTACATTAACCAGCCTACTGTCACGTACAAGTAAATAGGAGACACCGTAGTCAGGTAGGACTCCAAGACAGAACAAGTTCAGACAAGCCGAGGTCAGGATTCCGGAGAGCAGGATAGCCGATAAACATAGCCGAGGTCAGGATTCACGAGATCAGGATAAACGATAAACAAGCCGAGGTCAGGATACAGGAAAACAACGTAGTCAGGCGAGCCGAGGTCAAACACAGGAATCAGGCAGGTAAACGCTATCTGGGTGCTAGCACAAGGCATAGACGACCATCAGAAGGCAAGGTGAAACTGGTCTGAGGGGTTTAAATGGAGAACCGCAGAGGAAGTCTGAATCTCCCAGCAGCCCCTCATGACATCACTTCCGGTGTCTGTGACTCGCGGCCATCTTGTGGATGGCGTAATCTCCCTTCATAAATTCCTCCAGAATGCGAGTTCGCCACTAGAGGTCGCGCATGCGCAGCAGCAGGACGCCGTGTACCAGGAGGTCTGCCTCTCCTGCGCGGCACTTCAGAGGAAGGCAGCGGAAGCGGCCTTGCGGTGGAGGTGACTGTGCGTTGGAGGGGGGTCTCCCTCTCCTCCGTGGTGGCTGCTGCGGAGGTGGCCGTGTGTTGGAGGGAGGTCTCCCTCTCCTCCGTGGTGGCTGCTGTGGAGGTAATCGTGCGTTGGAGGGGGGTCTCCCTCTCCTCCGCGGCGGCTGTTGCGGCAACGTGGGAACCGAGGACAGGTGAGTAACACCTACATGTAGGATTCTTATATTTCCAGCAAAAACGATTTCCCATACATCGAATTTCTGTTAAGAAATGTACAAATACATTAAAGAAACGCTGCAAATAATTACAGATACTGTATGCGGATATAGTAATGTGAGACTTACTATTTTTATTCATGTAGTAAAAGTCAACTATTGTGAATTTATACATTATGTAATAAATTAACATACAGTAGCTCCATTTTCTAATTAAGTTAAGCTTCATTCGGAGCCTTCTTTGGTATGTAAGTTAATTATTCTATTCCTTCATTGCTTTCTGTAAAGTAATAACACCCATAAATCTGAATATTATTTTCTCTTTATTATTACTTTCATCTAGGTCAGGTGGAATGATGATGGAGCCATATTTGAACTACATCAAAGAGAAAAGTATCTAAAGTTCCCATTTTCTATTGATAAAAACGGAGATATTTATGTGACTGAGCCACTGGACAGAGAGGAACGGTCTCAGGTAGGAAGTCATAGTCTTCAAAATTGCATGCTAAATGTGAGATCATCATGAATTTCATTTAAAATGAGAGCCCCACTTTGACATGTTTATGCCAGCTTCATGTGTGCAACATCTTAATCTACCCCGCTGTACACAAAATCTTTATTACAAGCTTTGCATACAGATTGGAATTGCACTCTATTGGACTTCATTGCTTTTAGAAGCCAAATCTTGAACAATGTTCCAAAGGTGAAAACAGCATCTTAGTTGAATTAAAATTAGTAGAATTTGGGGAATTTGGGAATTAGAAAGCCTGGGAAGTCTCTGGCTACCAGGAGCCCCCTTGCGGGATGCAGGTAGGAGACGTCGGTGACAAATCTTCCCTAATTTAAGTTCCTCATACCTAGCTACTCGGGAACCAACATGAATCAAATTGCTAATATTTTTAAAGACACAATTAAGGATCAGTAGGATCAGTAAAAAGCACCCATCCCCAGAAAACAATGCTTTAAAAAATTACGGTAATGTTATATTTTCATGTTTTAATGCTACATTTTATTATTTGTTTCAGTATATTTTCTATGCCATGGCAAAAAATCAGAATGGAGTTCCTTTGGCACGATCTGTAGAGGTTGAAGTAAATGTTGATGATATTAATGACAACCCACCAGTCTGCCCAGCACCTTGGACAATTTTTGAAGTTCAGGAAAATGAAGAAGTTGGTAAGATATATGTGTGATTGTGTCATTGTTTTAATAAGTCACAGCTGCCCATGGACACAGCATACATTTTATGAATGAGCAGTCATATGAGTGGACTGTAAATCCCTTTTAAGCTGGGTTTCTCATAAAAATACAGAACAGGAACCATTTTAAAGTAAGTCCTGCAGTATATATTAACCATAACCATCTTAACAATCCAGAGTCCCGGACTTACCTCCGGGAGAGGTAACATTTACAATAAGCTGGTGATATGATAATAACTTGCACATACCTGAAGTTGTTACCATCAGATATCATTGTTAGTGCCAGCTTCCCAGAGAGCATTTTTGCACCAAGAAGCCGTGGGACGCCCCAAAATCTGGGGATCTTTACTGCAGAGGCCTTACTCCATATAGCAAGCAAGGCTACCGCATAGGGCCCTTAGCGAAATGAAGGGTCACAATGGGCTATTTCAGAGCTGGATAGTGTTTGAAGTCTGGAAATGCAAAAATGGGACTTTATTGGACTTCATTGCTTTTAGAAGCCAAATCTTGAACAATGTTCCAAAGAAGACAACAGCATCTTAGTTGAATTAAAATGAGTAGAATTTTGGGAATTTGCTTTGGGAAACTGAATTAACATATATGATTGATTTTATTCTTTTAGGAGCTTTTATTGGAACATTGAAAGCCACGGATATGGATCAAGATCAAAATGCGCTCTTACATTACAGCCTTCTGTCCCAAAATCCCACAAAACCACAAGACAAAATGTTTTTTGTCTCTGAGTACTCTGGAGACTTCCAGTTGCTGACGTCTTCGCTGAGTATTCAAGATGTTGATCTGTACTTGTTGACCGTGGAAGTGTCTGATGAAGGGTCACCTGGTTAGTGTTCCCAGTTAACTATTTTAAAAACAAAAGGCTGTTTGTGTTTTTGTTTTTTATCTTTAATATTTTATGTCTCCTTTTTTCCCCCCACGAAAGTAGAAATCTTTCTCCACTGGAAGAAAAATTAATTTATTAAATATAGTGATCGTCACCAGTCAGTGGGGTAACATAGTATACAGAAACAGACAAAAGCAGTCCTTTTTGAAATCTGAATTTTGAGACGTTGACTGTTCCTCTGCTATAAATGATGACTCTAAAACAGATATTTCAAAGGAGAATTGAATCTACGTTCAACTATATATATATATATATATAATTATATTTTGAGTGTACATTTCTGTGTAGTATGCATTCCAAGTGAAATAAATAACCTGCGTTGCCATTAGGGTTCCTTCCCAAAAATGATGGCTGGTCACACTTTATAGTTGAACATCTGTTCATTCCTCAGGCTGGTAATTATATTTTGGTAAAAGCATTTGTAGCTTTCCTCCGAGGATCTACTGTTTTCAAGTCTGTGATTCCAGGGAGGGATTGGGTAAAGGTTATTATCAAACTATCACATTTAATTATTCGTTATTGTTACTTTTTTTAGCTTACAAAACAACATGTGAAGTGCAGGTTAAAGTAATTGATGTCAATGACCAGATCCCCATATTTGAAACATCCGATGTAAGTATAATGTAAATGTTTTTATAGAAATCTGCTACCGAAATAAATGTCAATTAACAATAGCCTTGGCAAAAACGGTGTTAACATCACAAGAAACCAACTGAATAATAAAACCCATCCTCAAAAGTAGACTTATGCATCCCAGCATATCACTTTTTTTTAACTGGGAACAGTGATGCATGTCATTTATATTTAACCCTGTACCTACCAAAATAAATGTAAATACCAGAAATATGAAGTGTTTCCCAAAATCAGGACAAACACATAAATACATTTTGTACAGTTTGTTTTTTAATTTTCACCGATTATGTATATATTTATAGGTGTAAATGTGAAAAAAATGGCTTTTATAGCTTTTGTTCATACTAAATGATGGTTTATCTGTATAATTATTATTTCAAAAGAAAGCCCTACTTTTCCTGAAAAATTACATAGTTACATTGTAATACAACCTTGGTCCTTAAGCGGTTAAAGACCCAATCCAAATTAATGAACTTCAACTGAAAAACGCATTGTAATTTCTGTCCTTTCTTTCTCCTTAGTATGGCAATGTGACCATCGCTGAAGATACACCATTACAGACAGTGATTTATACTATTCAGGCCACCGACGCTGATCAGCCAAACACTGGGAGTTCTGAAATCATTTACGATATTATAGAGGGAGACCTAGACAAAATGTTTTCAATTGAAACCAATAAAACAACAAACAAAGGATACGTCAAGATTGTGAAGGTGGGAAATTTCTAGCAAAATTGCAAAGAAAGGTTTTCTAACGATCAATTAGCCTTTCGAACTTAACTTGGATTAGCGAACACGACGTGCCATTGGAACAGAGTGATAAAGGGCCTCTGTATGCCAATGAAGATATTCCACTAAAAGTCAGCCATTTCCAGCTACAATAGTCATTTACAACAATAACAACATTTCATTACTTTAATGGACAAAATTTGCTTTTCCTTTAAATGGCAGGATGTATATATATATATATATATATATATATATATATATATGTTTTTGCTTTAGCTTGTTTTTTTTTAATTTTTTTAAATATTTTTTTACAGGCCCTGGATTTTGAGAAATTTGAAACCCATGCCCTTGTGATTCAAGCAAGGAACCCCGAGCCTTTATTCGGTGGAGTTAGCCTCAATGAGAGTTCTATCACTCGGCTACAAGTTATTGTCACCGATGTTGATGAAAAGCCGTATTTTGAGCACAGCACATACCAAAAACAGGTGTCTGAGGATATTCCTATAAGAACAAAATTGATTACAGTAGTGGCCAAAGATCCTGAGGGTGATGACATAATGTAAGTCATGCATAGTTACTATAATTTACTTTTGTTCCTTTAAAGAAAGATATACATGAGAAAGCAAAGTGTGTTCCTTGTGTTTATTAATCCATCTTGGATAGTTTGATACTAGTGTGATTGCTGAGTAAAATTACATACTTTCAACCTGGGCAACAAGCAAAAAGAAATACATATTATTTAGTGAATATGTTGTTTACATATATCATTTTTAGCTAATTCATACCTTCTACTTTTAAGTATTTAGAAGAGACAGTCGCTCTTTCCCACTTTTCTAAAAGCTCCAGATGTTTTGTGTGGTGCAGAAAGAGTACAGAATTGTAACGCTATGCTATGCTTTACATTTACAAGAGGTATATGACATTAAATGAAACGTAAGTTGTATCCGCTGCTCTGCTCCAGGTATGCTCTGAAGGGTGACTCAAGGAAATGGCTCTGGATAAATGAATCTTCCGGAGAAATCTACAGTGATGCTATACTGGATCGTGAAACCGCAAAACACTATGAAGTGGAAGTAGCAGCCAGTGAGAAAAGTAAGGAGCTCTTTTTAAAAATTATTATAAATGATTTATATTATGGATAAACAAAAGCAGGAGAAACATAAATATCTAGTATTCCTACATAGAAAACTAAGCTATATTTCATTCTAGAGAGTAAAGTTCAGGAGCCACTGATCTTTAGGAAGGGAAAGTGATGTTAGGCTTCCCCCTGCTTAAGTTTGCCAGCTGGTCTTCCACTCACATCAAGCCACATTCACTCTGTTCCAATTTCTACCTTAAAAGAGATGGGAGGGTCCCCAATCCAAAATACCTGGAAACTTTCCAGGTATGATCATGGCTGAGCCACATGTATATACTTTTGAACTTTAAAGAGACAATTATAAGGTCTCATTTGGATGGGGGGATCAGTTTGGCCTGGTCTTCTGCGCACTTCTTCCAGTTTCTGGCTGCTCCCTTACAATGTATGGCCAACCAACCCCCTTTCCGTTTCCATTAAGAAGCCTGGACATGAGAACCCCAAAGTAAAAACCTTAGAACTTCACAGGTATACACATAGACCATACAATTGGTAGGGTTTTAGTACTGTCCAGAGAGTCTGATTCTTGCTGTTGCTGGTCTGCCCGGACATCCAGGCAGAGAGCAACACCAGTATTACGAATGTGGCGATGCACTGGCATTTTTTAAACTAAGACGTACCAGGTACTTCATTGGTCCTCAAGGGACATTTTCTGATGACGTACCTGGTTTTATACCTTTTTCTAAATTGGTTCAATAACAGGTTCAATTTTCTTTTGGCTTTTAGTACTACTATATCCATTTTTCTTATTATAAACATAAAACAGAGTAATACTCTGTACATTTGATACAAACTATCTGTTTCCTAATCCTACTAAGATTATTGATAAATAAATGGAAACAATGTCCATGCAGTGCATGTTTTTCCATTATTTTAAGGCAAGACACTTAAACAACAAAAGTTTCCATGTCATCTGATCTCAATTCCCATTATCAGAGTTTAATTAACTAATTCTTCTTCATGTTGGAAAGTACTGTGGAAAAAAATGTTCTGCTGTAATTTTAGCTTCTCCTTACAGTTAACTTATCTTTTTATACAAACAAAATAAAGCATTCTCTCTTGAAAACATAAGTCTACTCAGATTTTCTGTGTACTTGCAAACTGGACAAACTCCAAACTTCACATTTTCTAAGAAAAACTTACCCAGTGATGTTCTAAAACCTCTTTAGAGTCTTACAATATATGGGGCCATTTCTCTGCTGATGCTTGGAACTTTAACTGAAAGTATAACATTTCTAAAACACCTAAATTACATTTCAAGCATCATGCACCGTGTGACAAGCAGACTGAGCAGGAGACAATCCAGAATATTTGTTGTTATCAATGATCAGGTTGGACCCAGAGTCTCCAAACGAAAAGCTGCTTCCCCCGGATGTCTAGATGACATTCTTCTTTTTAAGGACACCCAGTTCCACCCCTGTCCTGCCTACGTAATAATGTCTGAGGCTAGTCCCACCTGTATGAACAGCTAGCCCGACCTCATACAAGGTTAGCCACAACTCCCCTTAAAACCACTCCCTGGAAGAGGGAGAGCTCAGAATGTTCTCAGGTATGGTCAGAAGTCAGTTTAGTAGCAATTGAGTGAATAGATTAAATGAGCAAAATGCTGTAAACATCCATGTTTGTGTTTCACAGGAAAGTAGACTCCATACTCAGTAACTAAATGAAGTGTCAAGCTGCCAAGCTGCCAAGGCCAACAAATTATTAGCATACTTTAAATGGACACTGCAGTCATCATATGCATGTGATAGCGGAATAATCCCTCATATGCATTTGCCCCTTGCCTGTCCCAGCTATATTAATTGCATGCAATATACTAACCATCCAGCACTGGCTCTGCAACCACTGGGGACAATGGTCTGTTCAGATCTTTTTGCCCATGGGTATAAAACACTCCTTTTGATTTCAATGGGAACACTTTCCTGCCATTGATTGACTTCTTTAAGCAGCCAATCAGTGACAAGAATTGTGCTTTCTTTTTTCTTTCAGAGTTTTCTTCACTAGTGGGGGCCATTAGGGACAGTATCAAGTATTTAGGCTTCCATACAAAGCATTGGTTAGAGCTTATTTAGGAAATGCTGTTCAGTCCTTGCCAACAGCTCAGACGAAAGAGTACAGAGAAGAGTCATTAAACATGTTAGATGAACGGAGGATGTTCTTCAGGACCTACAGAATGACAAGAGCACAGACCCTTTCATGTTTCACTTGTTAGAACAGGTGGAATAATGGACAGACCAGATTAGAAATACCTTTCCAAATCCCATTTTGGGAACATCTTCCACCAGCTGCCATTTTTACGCTCTGTCTCTAACATGAATGTTACTGTAGTTCACTTTGTACTTTATTTCCCCCTTCCTGAACTCATTCTGTTTTGCTTTGCTTCATCGTATTGCAAATACGATAGTATTTGTGCAGCTATACAGTAATTGTAATTGCTTTATATATAATATAATATATATATATTGTTTTCAGTATAAAATAATTAACGATGAATCTGTGTTGTGTCAATCAAAAACACACACTTTCTTGAACATTCTTCATGTTTAATCAGATTTTTATGTGCTCATTTTACAGAAAATAAATACATGACCTCATCTGTGTATTTACGCTTATATTTGGATGATGTTAATGATAACGCACCAACATTGGCATCCAGTTACAAAGGGCCTATTTTCTGTTACCCACTTAATAGTCCAAAATCTATAATTATTGAGGGGACTGATGCTGATACCGAGCCAAATGCACGGAGACTGCGATTTTCACCTGGGCATGAAAATATAACAAAGGACTGGGAAATAGGATTTATTAATGGTAAGTACATTTGCACTTCAAATAGTTTGAAGGGGAGCTGACACCTTGTTTTTTTTTAAAAAAAAAATGTTTTTATTGGTTATTAAAAAGGATAACTGAGACCTTTTTATATATTAAATCTATCAAATTATTATGATTTTTAAAAAATATATTTTTTCTGTTCTAGTTTTTGTATAATGTTTTAATCTAGACAGCTATTCATTAGCGATTCTCAAGTATTCTAGCTCTATTTTCTTAGCGCAATCCTCTAGACAAACACCCAGATATCTTATCATACTGGCTTATGGTAAATAATAGAAAGGCTCACTGTCAATCACCAAGCAGGGCAGTAAAATGGAAAGTTACCAAACATATGACACGATTGACAACAATGGCAGCCGTCAGATCTGCAGGTAAAGGAAGTTTATTGGAATAAATAAATGAAATGGAACCAATCTTTCTTCAGTGATAAACGACATTACCATGTACAAAACTGTTTTTAAGGCTGAAAGAAAATAATTATTATTCCATGGGACTTTCCCTTAAACAAGGTCAGTCTGGTAACTTTTAGGCCATTAGACAATTTTGTCCAATACGGTAATAGAGTTTTGCCCCATAAAACTCTAGATCCATTCCAACCTAGATTATTGTATTCTAAAAGAATGTATTTTTAAAACACAAATCCGTTTTGCATGGAGCCCAATGCTTTTTACTGTGAAAATGCATGGAATGCAGACTTCACACTCTTAAGTTACAAAGGGATTTATGCCAATGGGACTTAAAACAAAAACATCCACAAATACTCAAATATAACGGACCAGGAAGTTGTTTTAATCTCTTCCAATTCTCTCTTTTACTAAAGTCTCTCTTTTTTTATTGGGGGGGCGAGCAGCATGGTAACTAAAGCTAATTTTCTGGGCCATCTATATGCAACAGCGTTTCATGATGATACCTTGTCTTAAATGATATTCTACTGTATATGATGGACACTGATAAGGTCTGCTGCTGTAACAGTTAAATATGTTATTTATGATTGCCTTTGTCCATTTGTTGTTTTTTTTTCCAGGTTCTCATGCTCGTCTTACAATGAAGCATACGCAGTTCAATACTGGTATTTTGCGAGTTCCTATAAAAATCAGAGATAATGGAAGGCCTCCTATTGAAGCAGTTTCCGATGTTTCCTGTAAGTCAAATAATTGTATCTATTTTGTATTCCAACACTTAAAAATTTAAAGACAGACAGAATGCAGCACAATGTCATACAGCAGGCCTGTCCAACTGGTGGCAGTCCACCATGCACTTGTAGCCTGTAGCTACATAAGTTAGGTGCAGTAAGGCCTGGGGGAAGGGGTCAATTGCCCCTGGGCCTAGACAAAATTATTAAAACAGGGTCAGTGCATTTGGACCAGTCCACTTGTAGAGGTGGAAGTACAATGTGTGAGCAGTGGTAACAAAAGGCTCCTGACGAGGAAGTGTGATGATAGAGTGAGGGTGTTTTAATATAACTGTGTATTAGGGATTATATAAATCATTGCAATGCCTACCCATATCAATCTTTCTACAAGGGGCATTCTGGTCCAGTAAACAAGGGACTGGTCCATATTTACGTGTCCAAGTCCAAGTTACGTGTGTTAGGGTGAATGTGTAAGTTATTTGTGTTAGTGTCAGTGTGAGAGTGTGTGTGCTAGTGCATATGCTAGCTACCAGGTGGTGGAGGTGGTAAAGATCCCCCTGGGCCTGAAGGAACAGCCCTTCCCTGCCTTCTACATACAAATTACACCCCACACCTTAGCCAAGATTCAACCTATCTACAAGTTAATGTTAAGGGGAAAAGGGTGGTGCCGTATATATTATTCTATTCATTCAACAATTTGGGGTATTTTTTAGAATTTCACTTTAATCATTAATTCTCTTTATGGGCTTTATATTATCTGCAAATTGCTTTCTATCCCTTGGTTTAATAAGGTGTGTTAATGTTTACAGTGACAATCTGTACCTGCTCTGCCCCAGAGGTCTGTGAATCAGCCCCAACAGCAGACTCACGGAAGCCATCTATCGGAATGGCTCTTGGAATTTTATTTGGAGTACTGGCAGTTATTGGTACGTTCTTTACCAAATTTTACCATATTCAAGAACATAAGGTATTTGTGAATACGCTTTGCGTTATATAGACAACAGCTTGTTGTTACATACTGTTTTGTTACTGATGGGTAAGGTGGTCTATTGAGAAAAAGCAGAGTATATGTTATTTTCCATTCAAGCCAAGATTGCATGTTGTACAGATTACATCAACATGTCCAACTAAACAAGACTGTCAGACTTTATGGCCTACTCGGGTGACAGACTTGTTTGAGAAACTCTTCTAAAAGGCCAGCTGATCTGAAAGTAACCATCTTTACAGGCATAATGTACTAAATAATAGTTACTTTACAGAACTCTTCAGGAGTCAACACAAACTCAACATTTGATCAGATGTTTTTCTAGATATCTTAGCTGTGTGCACTCAATTGGTTTTAAGCCGAGACACAAAGTCCTTCCTGAGTTCCCTCTGTAGCCCAAAGGACAATTTGAGTTTTAGTGAATAACCCCCCCTCGGCTTTGACATGATTTTAAACACACTTTCTTATACTGCTACAGACATAGACACTTATTGTTGCCATCACACATTCTTCTTTTATGGTCATTAGTACTCTTGTAACTTCCCTTTTAAAACATTGTAGACAAGATTCTGTATTTCATCCTTCCCAACTCATGTAAGCCATGCTGGTACTTCATTTTGGGATGTGTTTGTATCTTAACGCAAACTCATCACAAGATTAAGGGTCGTTATTACAGATGGATTATTAACACAAAAATATATGTCTGTATTTACCCTGTTTTTTTCTTAATTCTTCTTTGAACAGGTGTGATTGTTGCAGCTGTATTTATCTCAATATCATCCAAAAAGAAGAAACAAAAGAAGGCTAGTGGCAAGGATGCAACACTTCCATCAGAAATTGCAAATCTGAGCTCTTAACGGCAAGGGGGTCACTAAAATGTCGTATTAGTTTAGTAAAAATCTGAATTTTATAAAGGGATCGTTCATGTTTGCGGGGGGGGTGGGGGTTGTCACAATTTTAGACATAATAAAATAGTGCAGCCAATCTAAAGTACCTTCCGGGCTTTGTCTGCGCATTTAGAGATGATAAAGCCAACCTGAGGTCTTTTGTTACAGTACATGTGCACTCTGTACAGATACATCTTAGCAGATCAAATGCCATGGTCTTATGTGAATTATTGTAAACATTGGGGGCAACAAACCATTAGTAAAAATGTCAGTGTGTTTTTTTAGTTAAATAGTCTTAGCTTTTACAGAATTACTTTGTATTAATTCAGGAGCAGCCATATAAGTCCAGTAATGTAGATGAAAAGTAACAGAATGTTGCACAAACTTGTAATACCTTTTTTAATGGACTTACAGTATTTTGTAATAAGAAGCTTTCAGGAGCCTTTTGACTTGATAAAGAGAAGACTCCCAAAACCTTGTCAAGACAAAATACAGTTAGTCCAATAAAAAAAAGGTACAAGATTCTGTAACATTCCGTTACTTTTCATGTGTATTAATGCAATAAATGGTCTACTTGTTCTACTTGAAAAAAATCATAGTAAAGTCCAATGCATTTAATAAGACAAACTGGAGGGGTTTTCATTTCCTAATGCCTAGTTGCTGCAGTGAGGTGAATTTCTGAAAATACCATATAATTGGACTCTTTACGTGCATCGTGAAAGTATTGTTTATTGAATTTGCCAAATCTGGATTATTATTATTGAATAGTGATTAGTATCACAACCTCACAGTACTGCACAATGGACAAATACAGCGTGCAAAACAGAGCACATAGCATAACAATTTGAGCTTACTGAAGAACGGTTAGGGTGGCCTTGCTCAAAAAAGTTGACAATCAAGAAGAGTTTTTAGTAGTTCACACTGCTTTTGTTTTTCATGCATTGTGTTAAGTTGTGAAACTAACTAAACTCATACCTACACTGTATACCTACACACCTAAAAAGTCGTTGCATGTCAGAATTTATAGACTCATCCCTAACCTGATGATTCAGTCTGAGTTCAAATAGAAATAGTATTATTTTTTTGTCCTGGATCAGGGGTATAACATTTACAACACTCCTGCTTGATTAACTCCCCTCCTGTCAACCTTGAGGAAGTAAAAGAATCAGAAAAGTGTCCGTTGACAATCAGTTCAATACACATAGTACATTGTGGGTTGGCATATTTAATTGTGAATTGTACTTCCTTGCACGAACGTGACGTAGGAGGAAAGAGGTCTGAACTAGTACTGTGTTTCATCTGCCAAAAATAAATGTACATTCCAACTTACCTCTAAGCCTCTTGCTTTAAACGTAGAGAATTAAAAAAATAATACGTTTTGGAAAAAAGATTTGTTTTTTGTTTTGTGCTGGCATATTTCGTATTTCAAAGAGATAATTAATCCCTAATTGCATTTGAATTTTACAGTTTGTTGTATTTTTGAACTGTAGTTTGATGACTTATTTAATGTGTGTTTCACTGCCGTTTACAGTTTTTAAACGTTCGGATGTTAGAAGAACACCTGTTATGTAACCAAAGTTTCCTTATATTTCATTTGAAACGTGAAGTGCGTTCCTACGGGCAGACCCTTAACCTTCCTCTAGATATAAGGAAGTCACATAGCAAGGCAGGTCCACTGATGCATTGCACACAATTGTATCCAGATATGCCATAAGATGTCAGTACCCACTTGTAACAGATACGGTTTAGAATCTGCTAATAAACCAGACGTTCCTTCGAATGTGAAGATATCTCATTTTTAGTGCTTGCATTCATGTGGTATGAACACAAATCAGTTGGAACCAAAAGCACAGCTAGTGTAGGAACATAACTTTGGAAAGAAATCTGACCAATTTAGAGTACACCTAACATTATTATTACATACATGCTTTGTACCTGCAACTGGCAGCAAAGGAAACATCCAATGGGCCACTTAAAAAGTACATAGGTCTGGTCCTTGACCAAAAAGCACACCAGGCAAGTGTCTCTGTCATCACACACGCATACACATGTCATGTCTATTTTTACATTTAGAATGTCAGTATAAGCATAGACCTCTTGTGTGTGTCCTCCACAAGGTATGGGGCTTCCTTTGCTTCTCTGGCAGGTCCTGAACCTGCTTCCACACAGCGGGGACATCATTCTTCTGACACTAAGACTGGTTCTGATCGTATGGCTGCAAATATGTTTCATCTACTAATGTACTGTGTCGGTGAAACCACCTTTTCTGTACTTTTTCTGTTAACCTGAAGAAGTCTACAATAGTGAAACCAAGAGATAATTACTGAGAACAGAAACAACTCATGTGGTACTAATGCTGCCTTTCAAAAAACGGACCGAGATCTGCAAACAAAAAGAGCTTTAATAAATACTATTTTGTATATACTGATGTGTGCTCTTTATTTTTAACATGAAGTATAATAGAATATGAGTCACTTCATTCACAATTTCATAATATCTGAAGAAAATATCTCCAATACTTTTAAAGGGTTATGTTACTTAGACATATGCAAATTGGTCAAAAACGATTCGGACAAATTTTTTGGTTCGCTTTTGACCTGTTTGTTTTCGGACAACAAATTCCTTTTCCTGTCCGTTCGTTTCAGATGAAAATTGGGGCCCATTTTAGTTTTGGAAACAAAATTTGCTCTCTGACGCCCACATTTACTCTCACTCACTGACTCTCTCAGACTCTTACTCTCTTATTTTAATTCACTCACTCTCATGCCCTCCAAAATGTCTGCTGACCACTTCAGCTTTTGTGTCTTGCAGCTCTGCTTCCGTGTCTCACATCTTTTTTTGCTTTGTATCTTCTTGTTCTCCGTTCTTCTTTTTTTTCTTCTCTGTCTTCTTTCTTCCTCTGCATCTCCATGGACATAACCTCCCAGCAAACTTCTGTAAATCCACCCTGATCCTCCATTCAGGATAAAGGACGTCACCAGAAGCTCCATCATTTTGGCGGAAGTTCACACAAGGTTATTGTAACAGAAAATTGCAGAGCTTCCGGTGATGTCCTCTCTCAGATTTTCCAATCAGGGAAGACACCATCACCAGCATCTCAGCCATTTTGGCAAAAGTCCACACAAGGTTATCGTAGCACCAAATGACAGAACTTCAGGTGACCTTCTCCAATCAGAGGAGTGGATGTCACCAGAAGCTCTGCCACTTTGGTGGAAGTCTACACAGGGTTATTTTAGGGCAAAATGGTGGGGCTTCCGATGACATCCTCTACCCTGACCCGCCAATCTATGGAGAGGATGTCACCAGAAGCTCTGCCATTTTGGTGAAAGTTTACCGGGAGGTTATGTCTGCAGAGATGTGGATAAAGAAAGAAGAGAGAAGAACAAGAGATGCAAGACATGGAAGCAGAGCTGAAAAAGTGGAAGTGATTGGCAGAGAAGGTAGGGAGACATTCGGAGAGTCTGTGAGAGTGGGAATGAAACAGTCCACAAATTTCAGCCTAAAATGTGTAGCTTTTTTTTATTTGTTTTAGTTTGTTTCATGTGGGTCTGGTCTTGTTTTTGGTGTTTACCAAGAATTTGTTTGGTTGAAGCCACTTCCCAGAACCAGGATAGGATGTCATATGCCGGCATTCTCAATTAGTTATGATGGACTGAAAGTAACAGCACAGTTGGCTGGTATGTAACTGCATATCACTGCCATAAATGATATATGGTGAATTGGGCAAACTATTCCAAAACCAGGCAGTACATGTTACCTGGAGCACCTGCTCTGTAGAAAAGATGGCCTAAATATATCAAATCAACTCAACTCATTTAATACACCTCATAAATGAGCAACCCTCTCATTTACAAAAGTAATTAATTTTCAGGTTCTGGCAAACATTGTTCTGTTTTTTTTTGGGGGGGGTTAGCTCTAAAGCAGTTTGTAGTCTATATATTTGAAAAGCATGATGACAAGAAGCTGTGGAAAGTGTTCCCATCACTGATACCGTCCATTAGTTAAAATGAAACTGGATCTTTTTAAATATATCTCATCGTTTTCTTTGGCTGAAGGAAACCTGGGTCTTACTATATGACTCTTTGCCAAGTGCGAAGCCGCATTGAACAGACTGCAGTTGTGATTCTGCTTCTAGTCATGGCTGTCTTGTAGTCACACTAAGCAGTAAATATGATAATTTTGTATGTTTTACGTGCATTATAATATACATTGTTACATGGTTTTGTGACATAGGAAACGTAATTGTTTTTATTTAAGTGACCTGCAGAAGTGTTGTGGGTTTACCCTTTATTTCTTTGTCCAGTTTATTTTTATAATCTTCACATCCAGATTACCATAGCTACGAGGTAAAATGTGGCAGGTTGGTTGAGCTGCAGTATTTCTTCTTAGTAGGTATGATCAGGCACCATATTAGAGTGTGATTTTGAAGCTCTTTAATAGGCATTTTGAAAACTTGGCATGAGGTTCACTTTAATTCAAACATCTCCGTTTTCGCATATGGAAAAAAAAAATGTTAATTTGTTTTGGATGTTCTCCAGCCCTTTGGATAACCTTGGGATGTTTAAACTGGACTCTACAAAAATATTTTCCATTTCCTCCTCAAAATATTTTAGTCTTAGCCGTATGGGTTTTTTTTTGTAAGATAATTATTATCTCTCTTGAATGTCCTTTCATTATAACTCACAGGCTGTGATTTTGGGCATTTTTAAAGGGAAGCCAAAAGTTAGGATTTTTGTATACACTATATAACCAGACGTATGTGGACACCTGACCATTACACCTTTGTTGATCTTGTTGTGATCTTATTCGCTCATAAAATGGATCAAGCGCTGTTGTTGGACGAGTCAATGTTCATAATCATCCCAAAGGTGTTCGATGGGGTTGAGGTCAGGGCTCTGTGGGGGCCAGTCAAGTTCTTCCACACCAAACTCATGCTTAATGCTTATATATAACACGTAATGTGTAATAGAGAAGCAGGAAATGCTAGAAGAATGCTTGGTTGTATAGGGAGAGGTATAAATGGGTGACCACGTGTCCTATGCATAGTCCGTTTTATAAATAGATTTTGTATTGGCCCCCCAATATATTTATATGTTACAGATTAAAATTTACCAGGAAAGGTTAAAGGATCTTAACATATATAGCTTGGAAGAAAGACCAAACAAGGGGGATATGACATAAACTACATAAAGGGAATCGACACGATCAAAGAGGAGAGAACATAGTCTTAAATTAGAGGGGCAAAGGTTTAAAAGTAATCAGGATGTATTACTTTACTGAGAGGATAGTAGATGCATGGAGTAGCCTTCCAGCAGAGGTGGTGGAGGTTAAATGGTGGGGTTAAGCATGCATGGGGCAGGCTATCCCAGGACTAAAGGAAGTATTCAGAAATTGGGCAGACTGGATGGGCCAAATGGTTCCTATCTGCTGACACATTGTACGTCTCTATGTTTAAATGACCTTAGACCTGTCCTGTAAATGGAATTCTGTTTTGTTTGGTAAGATTTTGTTTCCTTCTATTGCTTTTGCTCTGGTTATATAACAAGTTGCCCGCATCTGTTTCAGGACGTGTGTATAATCCAGCTTGAAGTGTTTTGGAAAAAAAGAAACTTTTTTTTTTTTTCTAACATTGGCACAAGTTCTCTAGCTTTTGTTAGCGAAGTGAAAAGATTTCCTTATTCACTGGATGATGTCGACCAGCTGTTTGCCAGATGTGGGGCCAAAGCCAGGCCTGTCATCTGACATATCCCCAAATGTATTTTTATACTATGTGGGACAATGGACCCTAAAGCATGCAGCTGGATGCTGTATAGAACGCTTGACAATATGTTAAAGTCAAATGTGGTGAGAATGCGTGTTTTATGATGATCTGAACATACGCTCTGTTCTGCAGCTCCTGGGAATGCTTTCCTTACTGTTTGTATACTATACAGATATATAGTTATATAGATATAGAGATATACAGATATATAGATATATAGAGATATACAGATATATAGATATATATATACTGTATCTGTACTGTATATACATTCTTTTTCCGCAGTCATGATGAGGTGACACTGTGTTCAGGACAGATTTTCATTGTTGTGTCTGTTGAGTCAGATTATTTAGTGGTAAAAGAACAAGAGTTCTCAGGATTTAGTAGAACATTGAAAAGAATAATTAAATACTAATTTGTCTCCTTTTAAAAGACAAGCGTAGTCCGCAGGGGCCCATAACTCTTTATTTCTCAAAAGCATTTAAGTTGGCAGCTTATAGTTTTGATAGTAAGCTCTGTGTATTTATTTTAGATGAATTTCCAATTGTTGTTTGAAGTAAAAACGTTCACATTGTAAACAGATGAATTGAACGGAATTAAATTCTATACATAGAATGGAAAAATGTTCCCCGCTTTTGGACCTTGTTTTATGTCTCTTTTGCTCCTCTGCATGACTTCTTCCATCTTTAATGCTCTACTGGGCTTTGTCTAAATAAATCTCAACTGTACTCCTTTAATATGCTATTTATCCTTCGATTATATACGGTAATTACTGGCACAATATATTAGATGACCCCTGTGCTCTACAATAAAGCTGATGCAGAGCTTATATGATTATGGACATGCATTTAAGGAAACTCCCCAGGGTACTCTATCTGGAGCTCTCGGTCTTCTTATGAACCTTTAGTGGATAGAAAGGGAAGTGGGCAGGGTGGGTGAGGCTTGCTGGAGAAAGAAGAAACTGACCTGGAGACCCAGGGAAGCAGAACTACACCCAGAAACTCTGGGTCAAACCTGAAAAGTTCTCAGGCATGGCCATTTCATGACAGATATTTGCCAAACAGCTGGGGTTATGTATAAACGGTGATTTTGTTGCAAATCTTGAAAAATAGATTATTTACTAAAATGGAAATGTCCATTGTTTACAGTGGTAATCACCCTACTTCTTTATACTAGAATCGCTTTCTATACATAACACCCATAATCCAGTTTGGAGATTCACCAAAGCAGGAGTTGGCAGGACAGTGTGTAGAACAGTGCGAGTTCATAGTTATAGCTTACCAGCTTAGACCTTCATAGTATGTAGTGATGCCTGTGAGTTTCAACTAACCCTTGTACCACGATTAGCTATCCGAAAAATTGGTTGATGCCAAATATATCCCCCTACAACTACATAATTGATTTGTTTATATCGTGGGTGGTCTTGGCACAGGACCTACAAGACAACTTGGTTCTGAAGTTCTTCTTTTTATTATTTCACAACAATCAGCTATAAGACACCGCATGAACGGACTGAATATTGCACTGAAATATAATATTTTAATCCTTTCTTATTTTTTGTAGCATATATGGGAAGGCAAAGTAATATTTAATTATTAATGTGCCATTTCCTAGAACAGGCCCTCTTGGTACTCCACAAGTACTGCAAACATTGGCATTACCAACGTGAAGGTGACGGATGAGTTTGTCGGCTTTGTCACTGTACCAATATCTTTTTATTATAAACTTACTGAAGTTCCACAAACTGTTACAACCAGGAGGTCTGTGTCACTGAAGGCTTCTTCTTATCCACTACTTGGGCTGTGTTTTTTTTTAATACAATGCAACTTTTTCCGTGTGTCTTTTTATCTGCTAATGTTCTAGAAAGGAATTTGGATTTCTTCGAAATAACTATTTTAATGTTTTGCTAGGATATTAACGAGACCATTACTGAACATGGGCAATAGATGTATCATTCTCATCTTTCTCCCTTCTGTTTGCATTTGCAAAAAGAACAAACTGTTTTCATAGTTCTACCCTTGGATGTATGTCACTTCTAACCACCACGTACGACAATATCGATGGTGGTCTATGCTTTAAGTTGGAATAAAAACGGTCTTACGTTCCATCTTTTTATACTTCTGTTTTGGATTTATATTTCCCAGAATATTGCAAAGCCAGTCTCCAAAAAGCATTTGTGGCTTTCATTTGTTTTATTGCTGTTCTATTTCCAAAACCTATATTTTCATTTATAAAGATATTTATACATTTAGAAGGTTACTTCACCTTATAAAAGTCCCTAGCTCACATATACTATATATATATATATATACATACATACATATATACAAACACATACACATACATCCCATCTCTGTTACATCCCCACTTAATTCTCCCCTCTCCCGCAGCTTTCCCCCTGGCTGCTCGCGCACACTGTGCAAGCAGCCTCTCTTTCACCAGGGGGGGTGACGTAAAGTGACCCCCGATACCTTCCTGTCTCCCAGTGCCGGTCCAAAATAATTTACAAAGGGCCCAGGTCAGAAGGGGCCTTTGTGCCAGTTCAAGGAGACGGGAACAAGGGGTCGACAGCTGCAACCTCTGCGTTTACAGCAAAGCTTCCCTGTTGGGTTTGGCATGGGAGCAGCCATCATAAACTTCTGTTTTCACAATTTTTATGATTATTTCTCCTCTATCTGCCATGTAAAAAATATGGCATCTAACTAGACATGAGATCAGTATGGGTCTTTATGATATTGTATTCTGAGAAATGAATTGATCTCTAATTATTACGTTTCTCTCTGCTGTGGATTGGTTCAGATGCCTTTGTAAAGTGGGATGAGAAGGAAGGGAACATCATGACATGGAATTTGCTGCAAATGCTTGTTTTGCCATCTTCTGCCACTGATCAAAACATCTGAAAGTAAAATGGCAATTTATGTTTAAAAACAATAAAATGTACAAGCTACGGGTAGTTATGAGAAATGAATTTAAATACACCAAAATATATATATTGTATTCAGCTGAGTAGGTGGCACAGAAACCTTAAATATTTTGTAATACGTAATACGTATGGGAGTTAAAATAGCATTTTTTTGTCCACTGCCGGGTTTTCCATTCGCTTACCTAATATATTGTGACGGTGACATCAGAAACTGGTGGTTTTATTTTCTTTTCTTACATCACTACCCATATAAAAAAAAGAAAGACAAACGGCCGTGTGGAAAATGTAAAACAATTTACAAAGTAGATATCTGTAAATCTGATAAATAAACTGATGTTGATCTTCTTGTTTCATTTTCCAGAGCAATGTTGTTGTTAAAATGTTTCCTGCATCCACGAATCCAGCTGGAGAGGGTTCTCAGCTGTTGTAGACTCAAATTTTCCATCCAAGGGGTGAGTGACAATTAAGTGAGATTACTAAAAGGCAGTTATCTGTGTCCTTTGGCAGGGAAGACTAATGGAAAGGATAGCTTTGTTTTGTTGTTGTTGTTTATTTTTCAGTTTATGTAAAATGCAGGCATGTATGAATATTTCTCAAGATAAACATTTTCATATTTGTTTTCGTTTCCATATATCATTAATCTATAGATTAAATGTAAAAATATGATAACTGCTACCATAAAGCAAAGTTACACTATTATTATTCATTTTTTCAGTAATTTGCATGATTAAAATTCTGATTAGGGGTTTTTTTGGCCTTCTTTTGGATCAAGAATATGAAGGTTAGGTAGAAGGGTTGTATGCTGGGGGTATCTCATACTTAGGCAAAAAATATTGCACTGGTGGATCAAAGATGTTTCCATTCCAGCAACCATTTCTCACACTTTTTGGTTACGGTTGTTGCCTTTTAGGCAATTACACTGTGATGAACAAGTTTACACTGTCAAGCCCTATGTGGCCATAGCATCCATTGTCTATCTGAGCCCTTTATATAGAGGTGGATGCCTCTGTCTACAGCCATTAAGAGCCTACTACCTATGCTTCACAACCGGTGATACCCCTTAATGGTGAAGTCATGTATAGACTACCAAAGTTGCCTAAGCCTAATAGCTTTGCTGAGTGTTAAGAACGCCCATCTTCATGGTTTCACTAACTTGTTGAAGAACCCAACTTTGGGAAACTGCGGACCCAAATGAGTCACATTGAATGCCTCCTCTGAGTTCCTCAACACATCAGGCACCACAAGCTTTATCCAAGTTATCTCATGACCCATTGAACCAGAATGATATCGCCATCTAGTAAAAAGACCCATAAATGCACCGGTGAAGGGAATTCACTTAGAACCACACTGCGATTTACAGCGAAGAGGAATAGGCAACATAAAGTATACAGCAGAAATAAAACATGTCACCAATAGAATAATTGCTCAGCAGGCCTGGAGAAGAAAAATATTGCAGGATTAAGTCATACGGAAAGATATGGCTCACATGATACTTGTATTTCTCAAAATGTTTCCAGTAATAGTGGGGGACTACGATTGTAGCCATAATTTGTTAGGAACTTCTAAATTAACTTTGTTACTATAATCTCTAAAAAATCTTTTTGTGTCACAATCTGAGCAATATGAGACTATGGATATATGGAAAGTATGGTAAAGAAATTCTGCAAACTAAGATATTTTTTAAAATATTGATTTGTAAATTATTCAACTACTTGGAATACCTTTCAATAATAGATATATTGTGCTGTTATACAGTAGGACGATGTATATACTTCTGGTCACTGTGGAATGTTTAAATTCACATAAAGAGTAATAATAAGAACTCCTCTTTTGGTCTAATCACCTGTGACAGTATTACCGCTATTAAGGCCACAACAGGAGTCCTCAGCTTCTGTATAATGTCTAAGAGGTCGTCGGCCCACGAGTCAGCCACAGATAGCTAGGAAGAGTCACTCTGGCACAGTATGTTTGAATGTTGCCTTTATGGAAGAACGTAGTGGTTCTTAGTCTACTTTTCAGTGTATTGCATTACAATTCAGAATGTAGCCTGTCAAATTCCTGGCACTCGACTCTCTCCAGCGGCTCCATATTATCTAAACATACAGTAGCTTTGCTGATTATAGTAAAGATATTATATTAAATTGCACAAGAATCTGTGAAGGTGTCTTGACAATTTATGTGTGTTTAATGTTATGTTCTTCGAAACTATAAAAAACATATAGCATAAAAAAGGATTGTTAAATTAAGCGTGTATTTTAGCGCCTTTTTCAACAGATTTACATTTTTATAGTTACTTTTTCCCCCCCCTAAGACCAAACATGCGCAGCACAAGAGGTGAGACAGGACGGTGGACTATGCTCCCTATGAAAAACTCTGCAAATCTTGATGGGGCAGGAGTGGGGTGTGTGTGCAGAGGATTTAGTTGTGAGCACGAAAATATTTATAAAGGTCACACTAGTGGAAGCAATGTCAAGATTGGCCCTGGTAATCGCAATAATTGCCACAAGGAGGAAAAAGATTGCATAAAATCCATAAAGCAGAAGATCCTAAATAATGGGTACACTTGAAACATAAAAATCCACACCGAGGAAAGGTAACAAAAAGGAAAAAAACAGGAGTTATGATAAAGCAATAGGTGAAAAACACAAATAGCAGGAGAAATACCTTGCAAATGACTTCACCTTTAGGTTTATCAAAGTCCCAATTTACAACCCATATTCTCATGTCCCCCATTTCAAGGGGGCTCAGATTGTTTGGTATAAGTGTATCATATAGATTGAATTCTTGGCATATCAGGCCCCCAGTGTGTCACAAGGGAGATCTCTGACCCTCCCCAACCGGCCCATTTACACTATAGACTCAGAGTTCCAGAATATGACGTGATATCCTGGTGCCCTGCAGTGAGGATGGTGCCCTGAAGGGGTGGCTGGAAGTATGGCCCTGGGCTAGCATAAACACTAAAAAGGGTGTGAAATGAAATCGACTTTTTATACACACATGCATATAATACCTGAGGTCTTACAGTAAGCCTTTTTAGATGATGGATCCACTATAATTTCAGTTGTAATGCTGCTTCAAACACAGCCAGCATTTGTATAAACCATTATGACACGATAGTTTTAGACGAGATGTATTAACTTTTACTACTAATTCTTACTGGAAATGAGTGACATAATAGATAAGTGGTTTGTGTGCTGGAGCAGATGTATATAAACTCTGAACAGCTCTGTGCAGATATTTCTGCCAGCGAAGAACTGATGAGTTAGTAACCATTGTGTTTCTTCACAATATTGACGCTATTAACAATCAGATTTTCTCATCCAATTCATAATTTAGTTTTACAATGCAGTAAAGGTTTGGCAACTAATATTTTATTATAAATCATTTTGGGGGTGTTGTATATATGACAAAGCAATTTTCAGAATTTGTTTCTCTCCTGCCCTGCACAGCATTTCCTTTTTAAGAAAAGTTGGGATATATGAGGATCATTTTACAGGTCGATTTTTTCTTTTTAAAAGCATAGTCAGCATCTCTGGAGTTTTAGGACCCTAAGCAGATAAATGTAGGACTACCTGAAGCATGTGTAGTGAATTTAACTAGACTTGGGAGCCGGCCAACCCTCCATGTTATATATTCGTATACCACGAATATTCACCCGTTCCTGTGTTCTGTTTGGGCAAATATTCGTGTACATTCTTTGTGTTTATTTTTTTTTCTTAGTTTTTTTGCCGTTTTTTTTTAAGGAGTTTATATGGGGTTAATAGATAGATATTCATGCTCACACTCACTTATACATAGACATTTATGCTCACACACAATGGTACATAGACATTCGTGCTCACACATGCTGACACATAGACATTCATGCTCACATGCTCTTATACATAGAGACATATAGATGCATGCTTACATGCACCAATACACAGACATCCATTATTACACACACATTAATGCTTACATGCATTCAAACCTACATACCCCCCTCCCTCTTGCAAATTATTTCCATTCCAATTCTATGAATTCCTATGGAAGCAGTAAGGGTGTACTTAGGTTTCCACACATGGCATCTCCATTTTGGCTTTATTTGTGTTGAATAAAACATGATATAATGTAATACGCCATGTGCTGTTGTTCATCGGAGGTTGCATTTACCTACTTTTTAGATCTGCTAAGAAACAGATGTTTGTATTTTTTTCACATAACTGTAAACTCAGACTATAAGCTCAACAGAGCAGGAATCTCCTTTCTTAATATACTGTGTATACCCATCATAGTATCTGAATGACCACTTATACAACTGTACTTATCTACCATTTATTATCAGTAAACTGTAAAGGATTACGCATATCCTGAAACACAAAATTAAACAAAATACATACCGACAAATAGTGCCTGATCTGGCCGAAAGGAAAAAGCATTGGTATCCTTCAATTGCAGGCACTCAGCTTATTCTAGCTTAAATTTTGGCTAGAGGACAGAGATCTGCACCAAGGTTTTATGAAAAAGTATTAGGGTAAATAAAGCCATAATGAAAGCAATTGATTTCTGCCACCTAAAAAATAAACATAGGTTAAGGAGGAGTTTTATATATTAATAGCCCAGACTATTAGTGGGTTTTTTGTATTTCTATGAGTCACTGTATGTGATATCAGATATCTCTAAACTGCTAATCCCTTTTATTTATAATCCATCCAATGTATACAGGTATGAGTCCACAAAACTTGACATGAATGCCATTCCGGCATGCATACAGATGAAAAGCAAAACCCTGTAGTAGCTATCAGTTAAACAGCACCAACAAGGCTTTAGCTTCAGCTTTACTATTGCGAGTCACAGAATGATGTTTGGAAACACATTTATTTTAAAAATTGTTATTACTTTATACAGTTCACTGAGCTTATTTTTATTTGGGACAAAGATTTAAAAAAGTGTTGCTGTTGACATGTCTACTAAAGTGTGCCAGTTCAAAATTAGTAACTGACACAAGTATAGCTGATGGGAAGGAGATCCATGCAACACTGAGGCATGTTAGATGCTTTTCTAGTCGTGTCTAAGCACTAGTCCTCTGGTCCAAACGTACGGTGCCAACGTCGCAATGTCACTTTAAGCATCTCATGCCTTAATAACTACCTAAACTCAACATGGATTTCACATCACCACCTGTGTAGTGAGCATTTTCGTGATCTGGGTGAGTTACTTTGTGGATTCTTTAGCCTTTGGCCTGATTATTGACTACTGATTAGGTTTGCTCTCAGTACTTGGTTTCTAGAGTGTAGCAGATAAGTCCTGGTGGTCACAGAACTTGTTACAGGCAGAAGACCAGAACTCTTAGGGTTTCCCTACTCGCTACCGATGACCAATAATCCAACAGCTGACTTTGAGTTTATTACAGTGTGCACTCAGTTTCTGTAAGTAAAAGATCCTGTTTTTCTTAAAGGCGAATCTCTTTTTGGGTGCCAGGGGAGTTCCCACTAATGGTATTGTTTTACCATGTGGAAGAGAAATACATGTTATTGAGATGATACACTGAAACAATTACAGATCACGTCTGGCTTCTGTCTTAATGGCGAGGACGTTCCCGTATTCTGGCAGCAAAGCGGGATGCCCTGGTTACAAATGTTTCCATTGCAGATACTATTCGTAATTGGACATTTTTCCGTGTATTTTAACTTTGTTTAGTTGTCAATATTACTCTTTGCTGCAAGAAAAAAATACTTTTGCTAATAATGTAAAATATGGCTTAAAATGTAAAGCGTCTCTCTATGTATACATATGTCATCACAGAACTCTTAAACTGCTTTCAAAAAATGGAAACCATGAAGAGAACTTATTTAACTAAGTGTGTAACCACTGGGGTATACATTATGGAACAAGGTCTGCTCAATTGGCTTTATTAGCAAAGCCACTGGGTATATGGCTTTCTTGATGGACTTTTAGCAATGAGATGCAGATAGGACTAGTGGTGTGTGGTGTGTATTCTGTAGCGTTGTAACATACCTCGGATGTGAAAAATTGCGGTGCTCTATGTTACGATATCAACACCTGTGCTGCTCCCACCTTGTGCGGAGTATCTGCATCAGATTAAACACAGCTTTTATTTTCTTACCCTTCTGGTTTCTTTGCATGCAAATCTGCCAGTGTCGTAGATGAAATATATTTCAGACTAAAATCTTGGCAAAAAAGCTGTCTTCAACCAAAATCCCCTTTAACAAAATAAAATTGATTGATGAAACATAGTCATATGATTCACAACCCCCGATAGCAATGACAAAAAGACCATTAATCAGGATTTGAGAGTCAAACAATGCTGTGGTTTTCATCTCGAAGACCTGTCAAAACATTTTAGTAGATCTGGTATTTTTAAGATTTAACGTCAAATTAATATACTTGAAGTTGTAGCCAAAGTTTTCATGTTGCTATGCAACAGTTCCAAAACACATAACAACAAAGGGTTTGGATGTGTAAAACCTCATGTGAGAAGATGGTGTTGGAAAAGGAGTGTTTATCAAAAGTCTATGTGATCTTCTTTGAATCTAGAAGGGTGCTTTATAAATAAAAACATTTAGAACACTGTTTTTGGTTCCTTGCCTCTCTGTAGTTCTGACTTATCTCTGCGCACGTTTGATTCCTTGTGAAGGGCCAATGCTAGCACGTCTCTCCAACAAGAAGGGCTGACATAATGCATAACTCCATGTGTAAGGAGACTTTGAAGAAATATCAATGAATTGACTATATGTTATCCATGGCCAACCAAACCCACTGGGGTTTGACCTTCATAATGCACAGCAAACATTAAGGAGCTGGTGAGTTAGAGAGACAGAGGAGTGTGATATAGAGTTTCACTGGGTTCGATCACTGTTCTTGAATTAAAAAAAAAGAATGTTGTGCCTTTACACTGCTTGATCAGTGATACTTTATTTTGTATAAGTTATTATGGGTGGTTAGCAGGAGATTACTAGTTAGGGCTAGGGTTAGGTCTTGGCTAGGTAGGGCTTATAAAAAATCAGCAATATTAGCAATATTTATTTTTTTAAATGATGGACTGGCTGTGTAGCGTCAAAGAGGTGAGATTTTGATGTAGGTCACATTACGAATACATCCAGTACAGCCCTGACACTACTGGGCCCCCTGTTACAAAAAAAACATAGTACCACCAGTACAAACCCTGACCCTGGTAAGCAGTGGGTCCATGCAGCTGGCAAGTCCTGCTTACCAGGGTCAACTTATGAAGCTGTTCATGGAGGATGATCTATGGGAGGAAATAGCATCCCAGACAACTCTCTATAGAGCCCAATATCTTTCCACCAATGCTAATTTGTATAGGGCAAGACAAATGTTAAGGTACAGCACACAGGTGTACCAACGAAAAAAATTCTGGGCACTTACAATGCATATGGGAATTATTAAGAAACCGTCAGGGTGTCTGCGGAGATGCAGGCGAAGATAGAACATAGCAGATTGAAGATGATGCCGAAGTGGTCAGCAGAGAAAGCAGGAAAACATTTACAGAGCATGAGAGATTGAGAGGTAATGTGGGCAAAGGGCAAATAATTGTGTTTATGAATTAAAAATGCCCCCAAATTCTTGGCCAAACCGAATGGGCAGGGAACGAAATTCATTGCCCGAAAAGAATGGGCCAAAAACAAACTGAAAAATTAATCCATTTTCACATGTCTAGTATAGAGTTAAATTTTATAAATTATGTAAATGCCAGTGGATATACATATCCTACTAGGTTGCCCAGACCATCTAGGCACAAGTGGGACTTTCTAGTGTCCCTTTGTGTCATCATTGCACCCAAACAGCTTGTCTGTGCCTTCTTTGCCCCTTGTCCCTTTCCAAAATACACTCACATATGTTAACACACATATTTACACACATATTTACACATGCTTACACACACTCATAGTAATTAACACAAACATACACACTCATTTTAACACACACCCCCTCTCACTCCACTCATGCTAGCACACACTCCATGTCACACCACTTACTCATCTATGCTCACACACTCATTATTACACATTCATGCTCACATGCACTTATACATAGACATGATGTTTGATCTCCCTATTCTGGTCCATCTTTTCTTTAAACCATTCCTAAACCAGGTGTGTTAAAATGGGTTAGAGATATCTCAGACACTTCCTTTCATAAACTGCTGAAGGTAAAAGTCATAGCGGAATAAGGCACATAGATAACTATGGACACCATCATAATTTGCAACCCCAAATGTTTTGGATTCTTGATGGACTGTGGAGGGGGCTCAGTATTTTACCATTTCCAAAGAGCGTTAAATATTTACTACCACATATCACCTCTGTGATACATAGTGTACCATAAGGCTTGGACATGGAGTGAGATGGTTATATACTGTTGAATGGGAGTATGTGGGTTCCACCAAGCAAGGATTAAAAAACACCTGGGTGGAGAAAGGTGTTATTTATTTTCTCCAGTCATGATGGTTAGAACAGCACCTATAATATAAACTACCCACTAACCTTTTTCTCTTTAAGTCATTTAATTTTACTTTTCTATATGTTCTATGTTCTATAGTGTTGCATAAAGTAGGTTCATAGGAATGTCATCATGGTTGGGTTTTCACTATGTCTTCACTATGTCGCAAAAAAGCGGACAATACTTTGATAAAGATGCCCTATGCATTGAAAAGAAAATTTAATTTAGTTAAGACATCTAATTGATTCTATTTTTAATGGGGAATTACTGAGTTGTAATAAATTTATGATTACATTCTCCAACCAAAATATTACATGGACATTATATTTCAGAGATGCCTAGGGGTTCTTGAAATGCAGTCAGCTCAGGTCGCGTTAAGAAATGTTGACATATTTCACTGAAAATGTGTTTTTCGTTCCTGTGTGGCTCTAAAATAAGCAGCAATTATTATCTGTCTGGCAGTGAAATAAAAGCAATTTATTCCATGGATACCAAAAGTACTCACAGTTTAAGGTAGTTTCACAAATATGTGGTATTGTTAATGGGAGCCCTTCAAAATTTGCAGATGAATTTCAGAAAATATGAGTACAACGTTATGCAAGCAAAACATTTTATCTGAAGAGCCTGATTTCAGTTAGCACTGGGGAGCAAAGGTTCAAGCTCTATGTTCATATTCTCATTCTAGCGATGAGTTAATTTTGGAAATCACTCATAATGCATTGCCAAGGACAAGATTACAAGCTTTATAAAAATAGCTATATGTTCTGAAATACACAATATTAATGAATTCTGCAGACATAAATAACTTCAGAAACTCCAAGTCCTTTGTAGCAATATATGTAAAGTTGTAGTGTTTGTGTCCCACATAAAGCTTTTTAACAATAAATGTTGCATTAAAAAGTGAGTGAACAGAAGTAAAAACTAAATTAGATCAACATTTGGTGCGACCACCCTTTGCCTTCAAAATAGCATCAGTTCTTCTAGGTTCGCTTGCCCACACTTTAAGAAACTTGGCAGGCAGGCAGGGAAGCTGCCGACTATGGAGCTGTGGGAGCTGCCGTAGGCTTAGCCTAGATTAGCATGGAAGGTAATTACATATCTGACTTAGCAGTAGATACTTTGAGCATTTGACCATTTACTAGTTATGTGTTGGGTTCACTAAACAGAATCAATGGTAGTGGCGGAGAAACTTTGGAAGCAGATGTTTGGCAAGGGTTTTGATTCTCCCGAATATCACATGGTTTAGCCTTAGGAAGGTCACTTACGTTTTTCTGGGTACAGGCTCTAAAAATACAAGTACATAACTTAATTTGAATATATTGTTTTTTTGACCATGTCCTACTAGTAGACATAAAGTAATAAAGGGTTTATAAAGGGCAGACTGCTCCCTCGTTGTATAGTATAACTCCTGTATCCCAAATGATAGCTTGAAAGAGAAAATGTAGAGTAATGAATATTCAGGGTTAAGTTTGCAGCTGGCCGGCCATTTTTCTTTTCTCGCACAAAATATCTGTGAAAGTAGGCAAACCATACTTTGTACCGATACGATAAATAGCGGTTAAACACCATAATTTGTTTTTCGTTATTTCTGGTTGTTCTTCTAATTTGGACATTCTAAATATGAAATTTAAATGAACACCATTTTGTATTAAATATACATGTTGTTGTAGACACTTTTGCCAACGTAGACAAGTCTTGTTAATGATTTCTTATTTCATCCTTAAGTAACGAGATAACATTTGTTTACCTGTCTGTATACTAGGAAGATAGACATGACCCCAAGTCATTCAATTAAAGAAAAAAGCAGTTGTTGAAGGTAATTGCCGCACTCCATTGTAAGAGATAACTTATTACGGTACTAAGGCACACAGATGTGCTTGGTTGGTAACGGACCAATTGAGATTTGAAAGCCTGAAACAGCCATTTTATTTAACCAGGAAGTGACTGCTACACATGTTGAAAATCAATGTTAAGACAACCCGATTCCACCTATTATTAAGGATCGATTATTTTCAAAATTATTTCTTGGGTTTCGTCTTTCTAATGCGCCCACATTCAAGAGTGTAACTGAAGCGATCGTTGTAAACCGATGCATTGTTTCTCCATTGGGTTGAGCAGAAATAAATATACTGAAAGGGGCAAAAGGATTAACCGAGGACCCCCAGTACATGCCATGGGAACAAGGCTTTAATAGAAATAATTAAGTGAAGGAAGTTTATGCATTTGATGGGAAACAGTAGCATATTCTTACAAGTGGAGAACGATACCGAAGGCACAAGAGATAAGGGGGACATTGCCCTCATAGAAAGACGCTCGAGGGAGAGTAATTGAAGCACATTATTAATTAATGCATTAATACAACATTAACGCTGATGCCCTAAACTACCATTACAGATAGACTTTGGAGTCAATGAATTAATGCTTGGAGTTGAACACCAATTTTAAATGCCAGTTGACCAATATTCCCAACTAAAATGTGAATAGCGTTATTCGTCGGTATATAGTAGTTATTTAAGCAACTGGTATTGGTGCAAAGTGCACAATAATAATCATATAATATATTGGTTTATTTTGTAATATTCACCCACTCTGGCCGTTCTTACCAAATGTGCTTCTCCTTTATAATTTTAACTTGTATGCTATTCCCACAATAAAGAAGCAATGGACTACAGAAAACCAAACATTGCTTCGGGTATTTTAATCTGTCCATAAAGGACATGTTTATTTGTGTTTCTTTGGAAACTAAAATTGAAGACTCACCAAAAAAATATTGTGAAACTAGTTTATAAAGATGTCGATCCTGAAATAACTCTTGAAGTCTTAATTTTAAGCCTAAAGGAAAACAACTTTATACTCGATTCTACTTATGATTATTTACAATATATATATATGAGCGGAAACAAAAACATAAAACCTAGTTTAATATATGTTCCTATACTTGCAAATCCACATCTTAGATGGCATCAGACCTAACATTACTCTAATTTATGGTAGCCAAATGAGCGGGAGCTAGATGTAATTTTTAGGTATGATCTCATTGTACAGCACTACATAGTATGTTTAGAAGCAAAACAATAACACTTCATTCTCTAACTTTTAGCGTTTACTACCCACCTAAAAGTAGCACTGTCACCTATTTTGCATTCAAAAATTGATGCATCTTAGAGGGCACATATTTTCCATGGTTTATAAGAAAAAATCCTAATACTTAAGAGGAGGATAATGCAAATCAAAGAAGCCAGGTACAAAAAAGAGACCAGGGGAGAAAATATGATCCTACGCACACAGGGAAACTAATGTTTCCAATAAATAACACATTTGTTATTCAACAAGTTCAAAATCACTGAAGCATTTTAAAATACACAATTTTTTAATGGTCCGACAATTGGTGTAAAAATCTCAGTAATCATTTGCGCTGCTGGAGGTAGGATTTCTGAACTGCATTCTGCAATCGTATAGCCCCCCCTAGTGGACAATCCAAATACACAGCTGCAAACAATATAAGAGAATACTCCTTCTGTATAATTTTGCAGGCTAAGTTTTTAATGACATTTTATTTATACAACATCGACAATTCACACAGCGCCTCTAACATATATAAGGATACGATAAAACTACAACTGACAGGCTGGAATGAACCCATACATTAAGTAAAGAAGGCTCTGCTCGCAAGCTTACAATCTAAAGGCAATTATCACTAATACTTTGCATCTAAGCACTGTCACAAATAAATTAAGTAGATATTACTCGGTAGAGACCCCTAGACTAATCCAGCAAAAATTAATCTATGTGAAACAAGCGACAGTGTAATGTCATCGACAGCCCTTCTAAAGAAGAATGCATATTAAACTGTGCCCTCTAGTTGAGTACTTAAAAATGCATACTTCCAAAATGGAGGGGGCTTGCCAGTCCTGAAGTTGCAGTCCTGCTGCAGCAGCTGCCCTCATCCTCCATGGTCTGACATGTCTCATCACTGGTTGCCGTCAGCATCAGGAAGGATCTCCCATTAAATGGGGGTCTGAGCAAACCTATGCCCAATGGGTCAGCAATAACTAATATTAGAGTTCTTAAAAAGCAAAAACAAAAAACATTTGGTTTCTGAAGAATTTGCAGTTCCCTGCCTCCTCTGTGGTGTGAGGGTTCACTCCACTGATTGGCTGCTTGAGCTTGAACTGCATTCTACGCATTCACACAGGGGTCTCAATAGACCCCCCATGCATTAGCCAAGCCACCTGTGGAACGGACTGGCAGTAAGTGCACATCTCCGGCGCTGAAATAGCTGGGGTTAGGCAAAGGAAAAAATGCATTCGGGGAATTCTACAGAATGCTTTAATGCATTCACAATGGGAACCACAGGGAGATTTAAAGGGACCATATGCATTAAAACTAGGGAAGGCAAATGTTACTGAAGGGTAAAGCGGCATGCCAATACTGTAACCTAATACTGTATTTGGCCAAAGCAAAGGGGAATTTTCCAAAACCCATAATAGAAGCGCAGTCACATCCACTATATGAAATTGCTAATAATCATATTTAGCCCAAATTCCTCAAGACGCTCTTTATGGAACATGTCAATTTACACCAATTATGTTTCCTTAAAGTCAACTCATTGACAGAGCCATGCCTTGTATATGATCCACTCAATGGGTGTTGTGGGACAAACTTTCCAAGGCTGGATTTCTATAAAGCAGTCTCTCGCTGCAGTAAATAAACTTTGATTCAGTGGCGGAACTAGCGGGGTCGCGACTGCGACAGGGCCCTGGAGTTCTGCCAGTCAGGGGGGCCCAAGGGGTGCCGAGCGGTTGCTGAAAACGACCGCCCAGCAACTCTTGGGCCCCCTGACTGACAGAAATCCAGGACTCCTCTGCTCCCCGCCGCTGCCGCCACCGCCTGCCTCAGCGCTGCCCAGAGTGCAGTGTTGGGAGCGTGAGGAGTTTGTCTCAGGTGCCGGCGCTTCACGCTGAG
>VKOC01000006.1:36807022-36840532 GCA_009364415.1 Spea multiplicata
GTAATAGGGTACTCGAGTAAACAGAATGGGGTATTCGTAAAGCGACTCATTCGAGATATTATATATATATATATATATATATATGGGAAGCATATCTTTTTACTTGTTTTACAGATTATTCACTGCGCACAAGCTAATGGCCTATCCCAAATCCAAAGCCAACAGGTAGCATGTAACAATACTGGCCATTTGGTTTGTAAGGCGCCCCCTGAAAAACATGAACAGCCCCCCCCCTCCAAACAAGCTCTTTTTGGCTCCATTCCCAATATATTCATGCCTAACGTACCCCATGTCTACTGTACTCACCCTTTATTGTACATACATTACTGCTAAATAAAAATATACATCAGTATATGCCCTCTAGACTGTAAGCTCCTTTGAGCAGGGTCCTCCTCACCTGTTGTCTCTTTAAGTCAATTTATGTTACATACTACTTGTTATGTCTTGTCTACCCATTGTACAGCGCTACGGAATTTGATGGCGCTATATAAAACAATAAATAATAATAATCTTCCCAACTTGTGACCCAATTTCCCAACTGGCTCTGTACGAGTCCTCGTGCCCCCGTTTACTTTCTAAAGCCATTCCGAACACAGTAATCCTCCTACTTAGTTACCAGGTAGTGATTTCAGAAATCATCACGTAAATTCTTTCTGTGTTTACGGTAAAAATAAAAGAAGACGCAGCAAACAGATGATTGATACAAATGTGTTTTCTTTTTCCGAACTGACAGGACTGGTTCGCCAAGTCTTCGGGGAAAGCATTTATTACTACACTACGGCCTTATTTTTATTCCAAATGCGTATCGGAGTACTATTTGCATGGACTCTGGAACATTTTCCTGCATGCAAATTGGCGCAGGCGTTATTTTTTTATTTTTTTTAGATATTGGCGTTTGGTAAAGAATTCCTCGTCATGTGACTCCGATCCCAGCTGCCTCATCTGGAACATGAAGCATACCTCAGTATGCTTCTCACACGCGCTCCCATGCCAGTCAATAGAAGCTACTGAAAGTAACAGCAGCCAATAAGCATGCGCCATCTAAATGCTGCCGTTTTGCAAGCACACGTGCGATTGGCTGCTGCTGCATCAGTGACTTCAATGGAAGAGCAACTGAGCATGTGCGGGAAATTTACATAGTAATACTTCCTGCTTTAAGTAGAAGCAGCCAGCGGAAGATTTCATCTGGAAATAAAAAAAAATCTGAATTATCAGATTAAAAATGAGTATTGTGTCATTTTATGTTTCAGAACAGTTGCAGTTTTTGTATTGTGTCACATATATATCCAGACAGCTGCATATTAACCATTAACCCCTCGACTCCTTATCACACCAGGACACTGACACTCTAACCAATCAAAGTATACGAAGGAAAGGACTTCACCGGACACGCAGGACTTCATTAGCATTGCCGTAAGGCGTTTGCTCAGTGTGGTGCATCATATGACTGTCTGTAATGGCACTCTCCAGGTCTGCAGATAAACGAGGTTTATATACACAGAATGAAATTTCCCTCAATGCTCAGCTACATCACACAAGATTGTATTTAAGGCTTGAAAACTATTTGTCTGTGAAGCTCTCCCTTTAAATAGGACAGAAGTGATAAGTTGCCATACAATCGACTCCCGCGTGCAACAGAAGTCCAATTTTGGGGACTAGGCGATTCCCTCAGTTACAATCAGGCAGCGTTTCCCATTAAAAACCACAAACTACTTTTTAAAGCTAAATGTAGAATTGTGGATTCCGGATCATGAGATCTAAAGGACAAACCAGACCAGGTAACAGGTAACAGGTAACCAGAGATAAAACAAAGCCTGCCCCCTCCATGCCAAATAAAAACTGCTTTATTTTATTATATTTAAAGTATTATTTGTCTGTAAAGATCCATTCATTAGACGCAATGCTGATTCTCTGCAGGCTCCATGAATTATGTGATTAGAAAGGATCTACACCTCTAATCCAAGGGAAACAGAACTCAACAGCAGACAACAACCATTCGGCCCATCTAGGCTGTCCATTTCTCCTGATGTAGACTCAGACTGTAATCAGTGAACTGTATTAGCCTCTACCACTTATGATGAGAGGCTGTTCCATTTATCTACTACCCTCGCAGTAAAGTAAACCTTCCTTACATTAAAACTGGAGGGTTAGTTGTAGGCTTATTCTAACATTTCTTCTCTGAAATAATCTTCCCTTGACGTCTCTCCTCCATGCTATCCATATTGAGACTATTCAGTCTTTCCTAATATTTGATCAGGAGCTTTCTTTCCAATTTTTTATGACAAAAAAAATGGCTTTTCTGTGAGTAACCGGTGAAAAGGTGTGTCTGGAAAGGAATGTGGATTTAACCCCGAGCTAAACAATGAGAACGTATGAAAAAACAGATGAGTGATAAATCCTGTATCAAACAATCAATGAACTTAAGTCAAGTAATTCCTAACAGAGAAATAACAGCGGCCGTATCCTTCAAATAAGGACGTTCATTGCAAGGAAGTGATGTTATTAAAGGTCAGTTACAATGATCACTGCCATCCAGCACGACGATCCACAGGAAGTGACTGCGCAACAGAATTACGCAATAACCCAGAGTTAAGGGAAACCACGACAAAAACCCGCTCCGCAAATCAAATACAGCGAAGGCGTCTGCCGGAGGCTTCCCGGACCGCATACAGAACGCCGGGGAAACAGATCGTCTCCGCTGTTATTTACACCCCCGTTTATACAACCGGCCAGCTCTCGTAACAATCGTCTGCCGGGAAACAAAAACAGCTGATCTGAGCTAATCAGAGCGCCTTAAAATGCCTAATTTATCATTTCTTTTTAGAGTATAAATTCAAAAACAGACCTCGCTATTATTCTAGATAAAAACCGAGCCTGGATATCTGGTTAAAACGAGTCTGTTTTGAGACATCTTAAACTCGCACCCTGACCTTTAACCTCGCATTAGGATCCTGAGGCAGGTATTTTTGTATATTCAGATTGCCGGTAGCGGATATTCCTTTAACCATTTAAAGCGTGCTTTTTATAATATTTTTTATATACATTGTAATAACATACCGGTTACAATCCTCGATGCAGTCCCTGCAGTTGCCGTCTTTCAGGTGACATGCCGCTCTGTTGGAGAATAAGACCCCCAACTCCTCCGCATTCTCAGCTCCTGCAACAGCACACAGATCTATGAGAAGAGGACACGGCGAAGCAGCGGAACTGCAGCACAACGCAGTGTGCAGCCCGGGAACACCGAGTCACAGCCACGGCCGCACGGAACGCCCCATCACACAGTGACACGGCTCTCAGGGCTGCTATTGAAGCACTGTGAATGCGGCATACCGAATAGCCCGTTACCCCGCGAAGGGCATTCCACCCCCTACAGTACAGTTACCTGCATTTCTCAGATTTTCAATAGCCTCCGAGTATTTGATCGCCGCCTCTCCAAACTGCCCGTTCTTGAAGAGCCGGTTGCCCTCTGCTTTTAGCGCGGCTGCCGGTGAGGCGGGCAGTAGGGGTTCTTTGGGCTGGAAGCTGCTGCTGCTCTGGTCAGCGGCTGATATCCGGTTCTCTGCCAGGCTTCCATTGCTTGCGGTCCGCCCGTTGCCGCAGTCCTTCCTCAGCCCGTTGTGGGCGCCGCTCTTGTGTTTCGGGACCCGGCAGTCCTCGTCCTTGTGCTGGCTTCTCTTGGGAGACTTTTTCTGTGCGTTCCCCATTGCCGTGCTCTGCCCGGCGGCCTCTCCTCCCTCTGTCACACCGGCTTCTACAAGGAAGTTACAAGTTTAGCGTCTACATCACCAGAACAAACCACTGCACAGCCGGGGGGGGGGCACGGGGTCACTGGGAAAGACAATTAGCTGTGATTGTCACGGATGCCTATCACCACGGCAGCACTCGTTAAAAGCGCCATTAAAAGAACAACACACAGGGCTCCGGTCCCAGTAAATTCAGGACAGGCCGGGTTATTGCCGGCGAATATTAATGGCCGCCCCTGTTGCTGTATGAATCACAACACCCAGAGTAATCCTCATTCCAGCTGCTAACCCATTACATGCTGGAGATACCGCAGGGTTAACCCACTCCTAACAGAATGAAATAAAAGCTGGGCTCTTAATATAATTTTTATATTGAATTTTTTTTTATGAAATAAAAGTTTTACGAGGCACTTTTGTACACAGATATGTAGCGCAGGGATTTATGATCCTGGGTTGAGCACACGCCTTTATAAATGATGCATACATTTAGCACTCCGTGGTCTTTTCACTAAAAGAAGAGTTGTGGTTTTAACGCCCTCGCTTCACTATTCATTATGAAGAATCAGGAACGGCATGTTTCTCCAGAAAGAAGGCCTGATTATGTTAAACGGGCGAGGAGACAAAGAAATCGTATTGATTTAACTATACATTATACAGGGCCAGCCAAGCTCTTCCTGACGCAGAAGCGCCTATTGAGGATTTATGGTCATAACATAAAGCCCCTTTTTGTCGATTAACAGTCATTCATATTCCAAACATTTCAGGTGTCCTCAGCGGCACACCTTTGGAGCGAGGTGACCAGAGCTATGGGGCTGGAATGACCATCTATTGGGACAAATGGGACAATGGAGCAGATCAACAGAATAGTGCCTGAAATACGGGACAGCTGGGAGGAATGGTCACTAATGTTATACACAGCACCCTGCTGTAAATCAAGGATACGTCTATGGAGAGTACTGGATAGGCGTCCCCAAATATACTAATTGGTTGTTATTATTAAGAGAGATTTTAGTTAGGAAATCACGTATCACTATAGCAACTGAATGTTCTAGCCGACTGGACAATTCCATTGGTTGCTTTGGTGATAAAACCAATTTCAAACTTTGCCCAGAATTACATTTTATCCATAACTCTCAATGACTTATCCGGCTCATCATAACCCGAGCTGTTTTCATCTGAAAAACACCTAAAGCGATCACCAGAGCTTATAAATCAGCAGCACCGGAACACATTGTGACTTACACTTTATATCGGAAAAGAACTGGAATTCACACTTTGATGCAACAGAGAACAGCTTCCCACACAGTGTTACTTTTTGCAAATGCAAATCAATCGAGCAAAGTAGATCAAGACATATGATATGACAAAAAGCTCTCCATCCTTACGTAACTGTCATTAAGATGGCTCAGTCGTCATCTCTCCCAGGGTAAGACCACTATCTGGCACACAAGCTGTGCCGTCTAAGTATTTCCTATTTACATCAAGGGATGCACATGCGCATACTTAGAGCTCCATGGAAGTCAATGCAAAGAAGCATTTCAGTACGGTGTCCTAACTAGGGGGGGTCACATAGAAGCCTTAATCCTCTGCTGTCACAGGAGATCTAATTAAACCCCATCACTAATCTCCATCCATGTGTCTATCTGAATTAAAAAGCCGACACAAGCAGGATTTCACAATCAAGCTGAGAGTACCATTAATTTAATATGAGACTAGTTTTAAATAGCCATCTCCCAATATACAGGTTGGGATTACCTGGCTGACCCCGGTCTTAGTGCTAAATGAGCAGCACTTTTGTGAGAAACTGTTTTTCATTGCCCTGGTCACTGTGTTTTCTGTTCATACATGAACTATAACGTTCATTTAAATACATCAGCCAACATGTTTATTCAAGGTGCTGATCATTTCACATAGGTTGTGAGGAAGGGTGGCTTAATGTTCTCACTAAAATAGAAGACTCATAGTCAAAAGAACAGTCATGTCAAAAATCTTATTCTAACAGTAGGGTGGGCAAGTTGGTATGAACCAAAATATTATTTCTATTTACTACCAGACACAGAGAGCTTCACCTACACAAAGGGCTTGGATACCCTTATTTATGGCATAAGGAGCTATGTTAATTCATGGGAACTCTCTGGCTCCAGCTACCTGGACCCCCCCCACCCCCACGTGATGCAGATAAGAGGTCCCCCTTGTCACTGTGAGACAGTCCATTTTTGGAGGGGAAGTGGGCGTACAGCAGTGTGCCACAACACAGCCTCCACAACTCAGAGTTTCCCCACAACGACCAGCTAAAATCTGACCTTGAGCTTTGGAGGTTCTAGTTACTGACTGCAGCTAACTGTGTACCCTTTCTTGGTGATCAGTGCTTCCACAAAGGGTATGACCATGCTGCTTTGGGATGGAGCGCAAACAGGGTAAGCAAGGACAGAAATGAGCATGTGCTTTGCAAAAAATGCCGATTATGCCTCATACAAATCTAAATGTTAAAAGGCAAGTATAGTTAAATACTCTGTATTTGTCTCTTTAAGCCCAGAGTGAAGGAAGTTATTCAAGCCATGGTTCCCCAGAGGTTCCCCACACACTCCTGAGTGCAGAGCTAGCCTTTTAGGTTGCCTTTATAACATTATCAAAAATAAAGGGAAAAAAACGCAGGTAATAGTCTAGTCCATAGATTTTCCTGGTAAATAACTAATTTTGTAATATAATAAACTTACATACATCAGCAACCAGTAAACACGTAAGATAATTGGATACAGGTCTGGCTAAATCCTGGATAAATAGATTTAAACATGGGTATTCAGAATGCAGTAAAGAAGAAATACTGAATATGAAAAAGAATATGTAAGATAAAAGACATACAACATGGATTAGTTTCTCCTTCTTTCTCTGCAGTTTACATACTCACACAAGTACAGTATATACATCTAAATAATTAACTATAGCCCAGTGGTTGCCAAACCAGTCCACAAGACACAGTAACAGTACATTGTGTCTGCTGACTGGATCCAGTGGTAACTGGAACCCTGGGTGCATTTGGGACCAATCATGTTGTACCAAGTGTATTATCTTTGCACCTTGCCTTCAAACCCTACCCAATATGATTGACAGTTTCTGTAGTCAGAAGCCTGATACAGATATAGAGATATAAAAGCCTATAACATCTTTTAATCATGTACACATTATGTATTTTTTTATATATTATTTCTGTTACAAAGTAATACCATGTAGAATCATGCTAAACTTAATATGAAGGGTAAATGCCAAAAAAGTTCAATACAAGTCCATATAAAATAAGTTACTTTTATGCATTTTGTGATCATTTCTTTTTAAACAGGTTTAACAGGTTATCCATACAGATATAGCAATTGCAGGCAATCTGCAGCAACAGAATTTTATTTCTTGGCTCAATAAATACAAAGCAAATATTTTCAGATTTCTTCGCCATAAAAAATATGTTTGTTTGCAAACTGTGATTCTAAAGATTCAATTGTGTTGAGTATCTTGGTACCCATCACCTCGTCTGTGGCTCAAAATATAAATCTCCACAGACAACAAGGGTCTCTCTGTGAAAAAATCAATCAATATAGTTTTTTTTACCTTTCTCACAGCCTGTCTCTTCCTCGGCTGATCCTTCTATTTCCTCAATAGCAATTCTCACTCCTTTGGTTGCAGTCTCCTCTTCAGCTTTTTGATAAAGGTTCTCTACTTCACTCAAAATTTTCTGCCCACAATCAATAGCAAAAGAAACTCAACTCAATTATATGAGGTCATTACTGAATACTTTTAGCCCCTGACTACTGAAAAATAGGTAATCTTTGTTGAAGACAATGGAAGCAGGATCTCTGCATAGATAGTGTGCATATCATAGATCTCATATATGGGTAAATCATAACAAAAATATATCACTTTCCATTATGCACCTTTCCTTCACTTTCTGACTTGTCCATATATAAAATAAAATAAAAAATATTGCTGCTTCCCAGTGCTGCCTTGCCCAAGAGTTAAAGTAACTCTAAAGGGACCCCCAGTTCTCATGTGCAGATATCTCTCCCATTGGATTACATTTTTTAGTGTGTTCCTGCCAGTGATTGAAACTGGCATGAAATGGAGGGACTGGGACAACACTGCAGCATTTTCATCATTCAAATAATTTTTCTTATTAAAGGGAAATATATTTTAATATGCATTCTTTGTTGGTGGAGCCATGTGGGGAATTAGAACCAATTAGTCTGAACTAACGTTAAAAAAAGGTTTCTTATGTCGGACAGCCGACACAGACTAACACGTACACCTACCTTAGCTATAGGATTATCTGGCTCATGATGTAACACGTTCTTCAGATCACTTAATGAAGCCTGGTAATTGCATAGGTTTTTGTGAACTGTAGCACGCCTTAGGAGAGCTAGAATCCCAGAAAAAGAGTATTTAGAACTCTAAATAATGTCAGAAAAATGTATAAAAATATAACCAAACAGGTCATGTACATAATGTGCAGAACAATGGATTCACAAGTCATATTACATGATGGGAGAAACATGATAATAGATAACACCCATACACAAAACCCTTCTGTATTGTGCTTATAGTGTAGGATTGAACAGCATTTTAGAACATCCATTACATTTTTCATTTCCTGTTGCAATTTTTAGAAAAAGAGATGCAGCTTCTGCAATTTTCAAACATCCCAGACAGGATGCTGTGCAATATTCTCTACTTCCACAGTAAGGAATACTTCTTTAAGCATGGAGTACCTCTGCTAATCTCAGTAATAATATGGAGCAGTTAGTGACCATCACTATCATCCCCCTAAGAAAGCAGCTTGTAACATACTACATAGTACATAGTACATAACATTGAAAAAGTTGTGTAAAGTTGAAAAAGTCCATCAAGTTCAACCCTTCTACCTTATCTTCATACTCTTGATCCAAAAGAAGGCAAAAAAACCCCTAATTAAGTTACTTGGAGTTCTGCCATCAGGGGTAAAGTACAAGTTGCTTTCTCAAAATTATGAGGTGAAATAACCAAAACTAAGAGTATTTCAATGAATGGTGGTATACAAGTCTTGCTATGACCTTGCAGGACTACAGATTTAAACGCAATACATAACATTTGTTATGCTCTCACCTTTCATATTGCTTGCCTCCAATCCAAGGACTCTTTCGCAGTCATTCAGGGCATTTTGCCAGTTCTTCAGTTTGATTTCAGCTTGTGCTCTGTTGTTATACGCTGCTGTGGTGGGTAAGGCAGATATACTCCTAAAAATGAAAAAAAAAACACTTGGTGTGATTAAAATTGCAGATATCGGTAAGCAAACTTTGGTTTGATTCAGCTCAACAGAAGCGGAGAAATAAAGAGATAGAATAGAGCCGACTTAAACGTCTCCCCTTCAGTAATTTGGTCCTTGCGAGCATCCATATGGTTGTTAGTAATGGCTTTTCTTATGGTGTGGCTTTTTACACCTCTAATAACAAGTGTAGGTTAACAATAATTTCTTCATTCATGAACATTAAGGTTCTACTGGGGTTACCTTTAAAAAATAATTATTGTGCAAGCAAGGGAATGACCCAATCAGCAGAAACATTCAGATGGATGTTATTATGGTTTTGCACATATTAATTCTTTATACATAATTGTTAATGTGTGTACAGTACCATTAACTACAGGGCTCTCTCTCAGAAGGCAACCAAAGTACCCTAAGATGAACAAATATGTGCGGCAATTCACCTTTCTAAAGCTTTTTAAGTAAAAAAGTATCAATGAAAAAGCACATAAACACTGGAAGAAAAAAACAACATGGTCTCAGTAAGGTAGAGAGCATTGTGACGTGATTGTGACCTGCGTCACACAGATCTGTTCATACATACGACCGGAGTCATGTGGCTCAGTTGTACGGCACCTGCTGTACCTTTGCTACGTTCTATGTCTCTGACATTCAAATGAATGAGTTTTTCTATAAATACTGTTAAAAACCCTTTATGTTTTAAGAGATATCAAGCAGCCTGATCAGCAGGTTTTGTTTTGCCTGATAGGAACAATAACTGGTCAGAAACAGCAATTGCATCGCAAACAGACGTTACCAAACAATTACCAAGATAAATATTCCTCGTTTCATAAATCATTGAAAGATAAATACAGAACATGTTTCATAAACATACTCTGCACAGGCAGATCTCCGGATCTGAAATTTTTAGGTGTTGCCCTCCGCAAAAAAGAAAATTCAGCATGTTGCCAGCGGTAAATAAAAAAACCAAAAAGAAAGGCACTGGGAAAAAGGGTCATCCGATTCCCTCCTTAATGGAGGATTGCATTGAAAAAAATACGCAACCCAAGAGATCCTGATAAATTTCTTCTTTTGTAATAAAAAAGTAAAAACCCCCAAAAACGGCAGTTTTGGTAAAGTGTTATATTGTATGTATTAGAGAAATCATACTAGCCAGATGCACACAACAGACAGCTTTCTAATTGATTTCATGACATTACTGGTAGGAAAGTATCCAGCTCTCGAGCGTTCGTGTGTAACTATATGAAGTCTACCCAGTGCATACGTCGCAGGGCACTTACCTGCTATAGTAGGACACGGCTTCCTCGTAGTCCCCGCATCGAAATGCCTCGTTTCCTTTTTCCTTTTCATGGTTTGCAATAAAACTTCTTTGCTCTTCACTAAGACCTACAGGAGATGTTGACATTAACAAAATATTTTCCAATGAGATGGAATTACTAATCCAGAAGATCCTAGCATATGAGACAAACAAAAAGAGGCTCCTTTGTTTGTAGTCAAGTCCAGATCTGAAGTCCGTCATGTCATATCATATCCATGTCATATTTTGTATCAGTAGCTCCATTGATTTATTTGCATGAACGTCCTAAGGAGATTCTGAAAGGCTGCTAGACGTACATAGCACTCTATCAGTAACTTAAAACTTGCTTACGTTCCATGTGAACCTCTGACATTCTGGTTTTAGATAATGACCTCTTGTTATAAATCCACAGTGTATACCAAACCATTACAAAAAAAAGAAAATACAGCAATAAGGAAGGCAGACAAAACACTGCCATAGAAAATACTCGGTAGTCACCTGCTGTGTCTATTTTCTTCTTTATTTTTGATGCCGTACTGTTTACTACAGTTTTTGACTGTACATCCTCTTTGGGTTCCTCCTCGATTTTGGATATTTCTTTCTCCACATCAAACCTAGAAGAAAAATAGAAGAATAAGAGAGGGCTACATGAACAGACCAGCAGACTGAACGTACCGACCGAATATTTAAAGCAGTTTAAGTGTTATTTGATGTTGTGATGAGTTAGAATAGTGCACTAGACTTTTAAAGGGGATGTTAATAGATATGAGAAAGGCTGAACGTGATGGATGCGTGTCTTTTTTTTCAGCCTATGTAACCATGCTTCTTATCTTTTTTTAAGGAATTCTGAAATTACCTGAAGAAAAGAATATACTTCCACCAATTTCTTATTCATTTCTTTTTTTTTTTTTAATTAACTGGCACAAATCGATGTTTTTCTCACAGTAAATATAAATGACACTTCTTACCTGTCCCAATCTCTGTAATTCCGAGGAGCTTTGCTCTTTATTTCTTTATTCTGTTTTGCTTTCTGTTAAAACAGAAGGAAAGATGTGTAGTGCGCTTTGAGATAGGAACTAAAATCTTTGTAGAGATTCATTAAGCGATTAAGAAGAAATGCAATATGATGGATTGATTAGTGAAACTGATGGATATCTACATAAACAGCGCTGTCAGAGAAACCATTGTCCCTTTTTAAAATCACTTTCTACTTATTAACAGTACTGTTCCACATAGTCTGCTAATAATCACTATTTAGTAACAGATGAAGACGCTTATCCCACAACATACCCATTTAATAATATGCCTTTTCCGCCCATAAGGAAATATATTTGTAGAGGACTAAGAAGACATACCTTATCAGCAGATGGACAGCTGGTATAGCTACGGATTGGGGGTACATTTTCAGCCTCAAGTGGTAAAGCAGATCCTCGTTGATCCTTCATGTTTATATCAGTTAACCAATTCTGGGTTGAAAAGAAAATGAAAAGATTTACAAATTAATTGTTTTAGTAATTCATTGTTTTATGTACATTTTAAAACCTGCAAAGCAGATGTACTGTGACTGAACACCACATGGGTTTGTTCCTCCAGAATAGCTCATCATTAATCACTGAGTCAGACTCTCTGACTAATGAAACTCTATGGAGGAACTGACTTCATCAGCGTTGCCATAAAGGATCAGCTCAGTGTAGTGATTGTGCAGGGAATGTCACTCACAATATCACACAACTGACAACAATGGCAGCCTTCAGGACTGCAGATATACAAACAAAATAAGATAAAACCAGGTTTTTGACAATGCCGACCTACATTACTGTACACAGCACTGGATCTTATGGTCAAGGGAAATAATAATTAAGTATATATTTAAGAATAAAGGCACAGAGGCTTGTTATATAGCACTGTGTATATGTGCACGTAAGCGTACAGACATAACGCTCTGTTGTTGAGATAGGTACACACCTAAACTACAACAAAATGATTCATACCTTTAAATCGGCATTAATCGCCTGCCACTCATCCAGGGAGAAGTCCGCAGCGGTCGCTGGAGGTTTGTCTTTCCGAAGAGCTCGACTTTGAGGAGACAGACTTGCAATCCGCTTTTCGCAGAATTCAGTTAGATCTGGGTAATGTCCTTCTTCCCCAGACCTGATTTTATAATAATAATTTAAAAATGTGATTATTCACACACGTTCCAATACCAAATTGAAGATAAACTAATTTAAAATAACTTCCAGGTCATTGGATTTTATGTATGAAAAGGTATTCTGGTGCACTTTGAAGAGTGGCCTATAAATTGCTATGGCGATAGGACATCTTTCAAACTTTGCTTTTTATATACAATTCCCATTCGTTTCCAGTATAGTTAAAAACATAGGATATGGTGACCAGAGATCCCTAATTTAAATGAGCAATACTTACAGGGAATACATATTGCAGAAAAGAATAAAAAAAATAATTTGCCCATTTGAACCAATAGTCTTTTTCAAAATATTCTGATTAATCTATTACCCGAAACAGCCTCAATAACGATCAATGCATATTAAAACAGTATGCACGTTTTACCTTAAAAACACTTATCTGCTGACAGGGGCATCCTGCCCTTCCCACTCCTTACCCTGATGAAGGGGGTGGTCTCATTAGACCCCCTGGAAATCTACATAAATCAATGGAATACATCTCCTGAAAGGAAATAGATGCATGGACGGGGAGAATAAATGCATGGAGAGGATTCAGATGCGTTTGAATAGTCCCAACTACACCATCTCCTACAATAACTGCCCCAATCTCATATAACAATCAAGCATCAAAAGCATGTTACCTGAGAACAAGCAGGAGCTTTTCTAAGTGTTTGACATCTGTGCACTTCTCTATGAAACGGTAGTCAAGATGGTCAATGGGAATTTCATATCTTTTAGTCGTCCCGTAGTTCATTGCTGACGAAACACCTGTAGCATTCATCGCCTGGAGGTTCATGAATAATGAACAATTCATTCATAACAAGAGAAGTCGTGAATTCCAAGGAGAAAAATAAATACAGCAGAAATACAAAAAAGTATATATTTTCTGAAAATTTAAGTGGTCAAAATACAAACCAATCCATTGGTTCTTGAACATTTTATTTAATTTCAAATCTTTTTCCGGATCTGGAGTAAATCCCTACCTGCCATGTCTAGAAGAAGATGGAAGACACAGACAACCCCCTCCCATTTTAGCAAATGGGCTAAAATGTTTCTTACTTTTAAATAGTGTCGTTAGTGTGTTGCTATTGAGACCGTAATGGACTTCTTGTGGTTTATCTCTCAACGTATTATTTTACACATTACACATGTGGCCAGGCTGGGACTGGATGTTGGGCATGCTGGGCAAATGCTTGCTGGGCCACTGGCAGACATCACTCCACACTCACCCATGTGGGTGCTGCAATGTGCCGCCCCTTGCTGAATGTATGGTGCTCCTCGCATATCCAGTTTTTGGCTGGCTGAGGTTAATGGGATTACACAAGAGAGAGAGAGCTGCCTCTTGGCTAAGCCCTGCTTTAGTGTCTCTCAACCATAAGATACCAATCCACCCTGTATGCTGTTTTACAAGGACCTGATATTATTAATCAATTCTTATTATTAACTATTTAATTAATACCCGTGCTGGTTTATTATGATTAATAAATAGAATAAAGAGGAAACCTAGCTTCGTCAGGATAGGGAAGCTCTCATTCGCAAACATCCAGAGGGAAACCTACAAAGTTCAGACTGAACGTAAGCCAGGGTTCGGGGCAGCCCGGTGACACCGGTTGCGTTATGTGATAAATAAGGCACTGAGAGCATTTATTGTTATTATTGTAATAATGATGTTTACCTGGGATATCGCCTCACAGCCACGGTCAACAACAAACGCAAGCCTCCTCGCACGTTTCACGGACCGGTAATATTAGTGTTTGCAGTTGCCAGGGAGAAGCCCTGCCCACTCTCGAGCAACCAATGGGAAAAAAACAACTGCCGTTACCGCCGACACGACACGCCTCCCCATGACTGCCCAGCCTGGGCTTGCATGGAGGTATAAATACTAGAGAATATAAACTGCAGTTCCAGAACTGACTCTAAGTGCACGCGCGGAACTGAATGTAGGCACCATATTTCTGGAGACCACCTCTACGACGCATTATGTTATTGGCTCCACTAAACTGTCTATTGTGTGGAGACAAATATTTGACATATGTTTTTATCATGTTCTATGTTTCTAGAATGTACACCAAGCAGCCCTCGCTATAGTAACTAATGTCTGTTTTTTCAGGGGTATTAAAATGTGAATTACAGGGGTACAATAGTATAATAAAAGATATAAGCATAAAGACCTGGAATGCACTGCTTTTGGTGGTGGTGACTGCAGGTACTATTAAAACTGAGACTGAATTAAAAGGATATTTATGGGTGCACGTCGAAGTTTATGAGTTGTTGATGCAGTCATTATTCCGACAGCCCATGGAGCCCTGAGTGTTTTGTTTTTGTTTTACCCCATCTGGGCAAAATTATCATGACTTTATAAACAATGTTGGCTTCATTGCCCCTGGATCTGTAAAACTGGAGGTATCTTGGAAAGGTTAAACATGATGTAAGATTAAGATTATATTTTATTTATATGGTGCCAATAATTTACACAGATCTTATTACAATGCAATTCAAGAGTATGAGAAACTAGAACTGACAGACAAACTGGCTCGCAAACTTATATGCTACTATTTTACCGAGAGGCCAGTAGAAAACAAGTCCAGTAAAATTCATATAACATTAATACCATGGGAGGTTGTTTTTTTTTTTTTACTGAATAGGCGGCATTTCTAGGAGATTTTGGCCCCAAACTAGATATTCCGAGCAATCTCCCTGCAGCCGCGACTTGTGCTCCGGGGCAGAACAGACATCAGCCCTCTGGCCGTTTATTTGTTCAAAACTATTTTGTAACTTCAAGAAACCCAGCATTATAGTTCAACGATCAGGACAGCGCAGGCTTATACACCTCTCCGTATATAACTTCTTCTCACTTTGTGTTTCTCATCCTCCAAACGAAGTATTCAGAGGTAGTAGGTGGAGGGTAAGTGGAGGAAATGTATGGGATTTCTATGATTTTTTTAAACACGTCGTACTTACTCACTGCACACAACCGTAGCAAAGCCGCTCACCCTCTGGTTTCCACCTTGTCCTAATGTTTCTCCTTTTAAATATATTTCCCTCTCTACATGCTGAGAACACTCACTTTTTTAGTCTTTTATCATGGTTTGAACGAAGGAAAATGGAAATTGGAGGCTTATGAAAAAATATTAATAATGTGTATGTTGCATATGCCCACTGGCATCCTCTTAAGAGGATCAGTCCCTTTTTGGGGTCTTAACACCTTTTTTCTCATATTCAGTTGTCATTATGTCTGGTGGGTTACATACGCACATGGGACAGGCACATGGTTTGCAGAGTTTTTCGTACTGGAAAAAGTTTGCGGGGCACTGTTGAAGTTAACACCTTGACCACCGCAAGTCAATAAATCGTTCCCATACACTGAATGCGGTGTCTGAATTTTACATAACGCTGGGAACTGATGGGGTGCATAGAATTTAAAGTCAAGTTTTTTAGAGCACTTTTAGTCCTGGTTCCTATAGTCCGATTAAACATTCCTTGTATCAGACCAAACATCCCGTTCAATAGACCACAGAAGTCTCATCATATTTCCGGTTCTAAAGCCTTTATTACAAAACATGTAATAATTTACATTTCCAAACGGAAACATCACACATCGCTTTATTGCCTCAAAAACATAAACAAATAGAAATATTTACTATGGTGTGGATGCATTCCAAAACCCCTAAAAACTTTCTGCCGCATCAACGAGCGTCAAATACAACCACTGAAATATTATGACTTAAGGAAAAAAGCAAGTGAAGGGGAAAATAAAACGAACAACAGATCTGGCATAAAGATTTGACCCTGTGTTAAAATAAATAAAATTACAACTGTTCTTAAGGGGAATATATGCTTTCTCAATATGCGAAAGAAGTGTTTGCGTAGCAAGCAAAGCCCTCTTTATAATGGGGAGCGATCCTATCTGCAATACGGATAATATTGTCCTATCTAAAAATCATTAGATCACTACTGCGTATTCTTCACCATTGCTGAAACCATAATGCAGTCTTGTGAAAAATTTGATGGCGCTATATAAAACAATAATAATTATAGAACTCATAGCTTATTGTGACTTGTTCCAAAAAGAATGGACTTTAAAGGTTACTTAAGATGGAAACAAAGTAGCAACAGGAAAAGGATACATCGTTTAGTTCTTTTCTTGTACATTATTCTGTAACCACATTCTCTGCATCTGATCGGATCTCTGGCTTTTATCTCGTTTTCCGCATGACATTCTAGAGAATGAGAGAGGGGAAGGTCGGTTAAGGATTCGCAGTCAGGAACACAAAACTTTTCATATGTTTTCAGTCAAAATTAGTTATTAGCTTGGATATTATTAGCTTGGATATTAAGGCATATTTTAAATTCAAATCTAACCCAGTCAACACAGTTTATTCCCATAATACATGATTTTTAAGTGATTATATAAAGCATTTATATTAGATATATACACAAACTGTCTACACGTGGAGACCATAGCGTGAAAGCTCATTTTACTGCCTAAATTGAATGTTTGGTGCCCATTGTACATGGACTTGTGTATATAAAACATACAAATTAGCTTTTATGCATTTTTAGCAAATGAGAATGTATTTTTTAAATCCTACCTCCTATATTTCAGTGCCATCCTTATTTAGTTTTCAAAGTGCTCTTTTTACTACAGCAAACTATTGGATGTCCCTGTTGATGGGACCATTCTATTGGTTACTATGGTGATACGACCACTTTTCAAAACTTGCACCATAATGGCATATGCAGGATGGATTAAAAATAAAACAAATAAAAAAAATCGATGATTTAAAAGGAAAACCCTATCTAGAGCTTAGTTATTTTTTAAAAGATATTTTGTTTAACTACTACAGTTAATAAACATTGACGTTTAAGCAAATACAAGAATATTTATGCTATATAATGTTATTGTTTTAGTTACATAAAATAATTTAAGTAGATTAGCGTATAAATCTAAAATCAGTTCTGCTAGAGCGGTTTTACTAATCAGACAGGTTATTATTCTATATATGAAATCTTTTTCTGGCTTCAGATATTAAACATTAGATCTACCATGAAGGATGGGTCTTTACATTTAAAAATCATGATTTACATTGAGTCTTACCGACTAGTGACTTAAGTCATGATTTCAATTGTGATTTAAATCAAACACACCATGGGAACATGTGATTCCTCATTGGCTAAAACTATAATTACTTATATTTTCCTTGTAGCACATATTTTGAAGATTTCTTATTTTTTATAGTTATCTCCAAACCTACTGCTTCGAATGGATGAAACGAACCATTAGATTGTACGCATATTAACAGATTTCTTGATCTTTATCACGGTTTATCCATCTGCATCCTGTATTGCCGCGATACACTAGCCATACATTTAGTGAATTAGTAAAAGTTGTTGGGGTTTCTTTTTCTGCTACAAAGTTATTATTATCTTTTATATTTTTTATTTATATAGCGGCAACAATTTACATAGCGCTTCGTAGGTGGAGAGAGCCCGGCTCGCAAGCTTACAATTTTGAAGGAATAAACAATGGCATTATTTTCTACAAGACACTTATGAACACACACACACACACACATATATATATATATATATATATATATATATATATAATATTTCACAAATCTAAATTAACTGATCAATATTTAAAAAGTGTTCACAATTAAAACCTAGAAAAGGAAAAATACTCAGCGGCAGTCCCGAGCAAGAGTTCTCACCTCCACAAATATAGATCATCGGTTGCTGCTTTGGCGGAGGCGCATCCTTAGGAGCTTCCATAGTATCCTAAAATAAAACGGGCACATAACGTTTAGGTATTACAAATGGGTGATCGGGTGACAGCCGCTGGCTGTATGCAAGAATAGCACACAGAATCCCGGTTAACTGTTACTAACATACCTCCCCGAACAAGACAATATCTTCTGAAACCTACGCCACCACCACAATGTGCTGTAAAAAAAAATGTCGCCAGTCGCCTATCAGTGACGACAACGGGAAGTGTTATGGCGGATATCAATCCCGGCGGCCATCTTTGAAGAGGGCAGAGCGCTTTCACTTGTATTTATTCATTCACGCTTTTGTGTGATGTGTGTTAGTCGCGCAGACATAAAATCTGAGGATCTAGCAATCGATGTAATAGTTTATTTGCATCTTTGTATTAAACTATATTCTATAGGTCCGTTCAATGAATCATATGTGTGTGGGAGCTGCCAGTACTTGAGATATATGTATATATATACACATATATATATACCCACGATAATATTAAATGCTAACGTATACTGAGCAGTGAAAATGCTAAACATTTAACCCAATCCTATCCCTCACAAAAACCCAACATTGCCATAAAGCATGTCCATTTAAATTGTGAGGGAATAAAGTGTATAAAGCCCCAGTGCAAACTGTGTAAGTAGCGCAGTCACCACAGCAACTAATGGAGTGACCTTACTGATTTGTCCACTTTTCTCACTTTACACCTGAATTTCTATTTATTTGTGAAAATATATTCCTGGTCCTAAAACACCTAAAATAAAGTCAAGAAGATGATGGCTGTGAACCTTAAAGGGACAGCCATAACCATTTCCCGTCACCGATACATTTTGCAGCAAAATTTAGAAAAACATGTTGCTATTTTCCTGGTGATTATTGCGCGCACATAAGCATGCAATATTTTATTATTACATATACAATCACGATAACCGGTCCCTTAAAACTACTAGACTGAATTACAATTCCATGTTGGCGCATGGGGTTCCTTTAAATAGATGTCCTGATGGGTATTAGTCACATGACCAACAGAACTCACAAATTTGAAGCCAGTAGGTAGGACTCCATCTGTTTCCACTCCTGAGTTCTCGTTTTCTTTGTGTTTGAAGCGGCTGACTCCGTATCAGCTCCTCGGGGAAGGCGACGGTTTCTGCGATTGGTATATTTAGGTCTGTATTATAGAGGATGTCCCATAACTTGAGATATATATAATGAATTTATTAGTGTGTTATATCTGCAACTAAATTCCGACTGTAAAATATATTGATGATTATCTTTGATGCCTGATGGTTGATTCGCCCAACTACTGCAGTTAGCAGCCCAAACCTTCGCATAAATCCTTTCCAATTAATGGTTCTTCTTAGTGGAACGTGTCTTTAATTGCGACCTGGAAAAATGTGTCCTTAGGAGGGAAACGGCAGGTGAATGCGGCTAGTGGGTATCGTGTGCGCCGTGTAGTGCAAAGGCATGGAATACTGCCCCACGGACACATGCATATTAAACTAATTTAAACTGTACTAATGTGAAAAAACGCTTTTGCTCTCTGAAAATGCTGCAGCTCCAGCACTACAACAGATCACAACCCCCCCCCTGTAACTTGTATCAGCTTTGGCTGCTTGAAGCTGCTAATTTGTAGCGTAATGAGCTCACGTTGAACTTGGTGGGGTTGCGCATGGTAGGCTCATTAGACGCCTGGACGAGTAGTGTAAACCCTCTGAATATTAGTTAATTGCGATGGAACGTGGGCCTTCAGTCTTAATTCAGTTTGTGTGTCTGTTTTATAAATGGAAGTTTCTCAGACAGCCCTTCAATGTGTGTCAAAGAACTTTACAAAGTGTGTTTCAAACTTGAACTTAAAGCTGCAGCTTCCCACCTGCTCCTTGGTCTGGCGATTCATGTCACTGATTGGGTGCTCGAAGCACGTGATCAGAGGCAGGAAAAGACTCCTGTTGTAGTGTGTGGAGCACTTTTGGATCATGTACATGGGGGTTCTCATTAGACTCCCCTCCACTTTGTGAAGCCTTTGCTGAAGCTGTGATGGCAGTACGTATACCGTGTGTCACCAGATTTATTAAGATGGGCAACTAAATGGGGTCAAGGGGCAAATGCCAGAATCCCTGTAAATTTAAAGGGGCCACTTGGCTATTGTGCATATAACGCCTGGAGTGTCCCTTAAATAATATTTCTCAACACCCTGGCTGTGAGGATGTGATACGTTCTCGGTACTAATTAACTTCTAGTATATTCGTGGTATCGGTAGGCGGGAGTGTCTGTGGTGAAAGGCCTACGGCAAGCAAGTTAAAGCTCTCGCAGAAACGTTAACATTTGACGAGCCGTAGTATTAAGGTTCCTTCTCGTGCACACGCCCAGAGGTAGGCGCGCGTCTTCATTCAGAATCACCGCCACAACTCGTGCGCGCGCCCCATGCAAGTCATGCCGCAGCTTGCCTTGCAAAGCGCGTCCCCGCTCTTTCTAGAGAACGCAATGGCCCATCGCAATCGCCGAGCGCGCCACCTGCATTCTGCTCGCTCCCAAGCAAGCGGCGGTCTAAATGCGACTGAGCGCGCCTTCCCAAGGCAGAGGACAGTTGGGGAATGGCGGGCAGTTTGAATTTAAGTGAGGGAACGGATGGCTTGTGGCACGCGTACTGTGGCCAACCGTTCCCATGGCGAAAAGCCTGGCTCAGGGATTGGCGTTGCCATAGGAAATGTGGAAAGTGCCATTGGTAGTAATAATAAATCTCTGCAGGGCTTTTCATCTTCTGGTGACAGGCGGCAGGGATCAGCTGCCATACTGTCTGTCACTGTACCGGTGTGTGTTTGTCTTTATCTCTGATTTCTTCCTATGGAGGCGGGATGCGGCCCTGGCTGCTGGGGCTTCTTCTGTGGAGTGAAGGTGACCGGGGGAGCTGGGGCTGCATGTCTGTTACTGGGGCGGTATTATTTAATATAAATATTATTTAATAAATACATGCGTATTTAATACCCTTATACCGTAAAGAGCTACAGCTCTCCCTAAATTGATGCTGCTTTGGATATTATGATGTTTATATGTAGTGCATGTATATGTAGAAGTGTGTAGTATTTATTTTATATAGCACCATCAAATTCCGTAACGCTGTGTATATATTATATAATATACATATGTATGTATAATCTTGTGACAATATTGTTTGGTGCTTTTGGTGGCACCTTGTGGCTGTTTTTTTAGGTGGAATGTAAAGAAGTTTCTGGTTATGGTGAGAGTGGTAGATAAGTGGAACAGCCTTGCAGAAGAAGTGGTAGAAGTCAATACATGGAGGGGATTTTGAATCTAAGACGAGGCCGTGTACTGAGGTCTGGGTCTCTGCATCAGGAAACGTGCAGAACGGATGAATAATGGTTCTCATCTGCCGCCTGAGTCCCGTAATAATAGAAGCCTGAGCCGCAAACAATAGTCTGTGTGGGAAATCCCGTCGTTATTACAGATCCATAAGATTCAAACTGGCTTTTATTCTGAAAGAATCTGTTTAGTTTTGTAATATGAATGGCTGGTAAATGTATACATATTTTGATTTGATTAAAGAAAACAAATAGTAGTTTTGCGCGCCTGCCTCTGTATATTGTCTGCCTGCTGAGCCCTTAGCAATGCCTGACAGTGTACGTTGTCCTGTGTGCTGCGCAGGATGGAGATGAGGGATATCACACAGGTTTATGAACTATTACACATAGTACCGGTAATCCCATCATTTGTCTGCCAGTCCCTACATACAGTTCTATACCGCACTTACTGAAAATGTATTACAAAAATAATCCTGCCTCTTTAAATACCAGCAAAAACCTATGGAGCCTGCTGCCCGGCTTTGGCTTGTACTTTGCTCCTTTGGGGCAGGAACATATTCCAATTGTGCGTGTGGGTGAGCATAATATGTAGATCGATATGATTATATATAATATGTCTCCCGTTCGCTGCATTGGGTGTATTAGGAGATGGTGCTTTGTAAAGTGTATCTGTGAAGCTTCCTGCCACGTACTTTATTCTTGATGCCCTTGCCAGACCTGTGCAGCCCTGAGCCCCCTGCTAGGGGAGAATGCACTTGGTGCACAGCGTATAGGTGCCTTTAACTAGACTTGGGCGCTGCAAAGTCTGTGTTCGTCCTCGGAAATCTTCATTTTCTACGAGCATTCGCCTGTTTCCTTGTGCGTTTTGGGCGAATATTCGTATAGGTTCTTCGTATTAGTTTTTCTCTGTTTTCTGACGATTTCTAGCCTTTCTTAAGTCCTCCATGGTATAGCAGAGGTTAATACGGGATTTAAAGGTCTGTTAGAGCGACATTATTGGTTGCTGGCAGGGGGGCTCATCTGGCATCAACCAATGAAGAGCAGCTGCCCTTTTCCATTCATTCTTTAGCCTGGGAGGAATGGGGATATTAGCCCCCGTGGCAAAAGGCAGGGCAAGGTGCGCCTTGGAGCAACCTGGACTGGGGAGACCAATGGCTTTGCTACCAGGATTTAAAGGTCCGCAAGAGTGACTCTTAGTGGTTGCCGGCAGAGGACTCGTCTGGCATCAACCAATGAAGGGTAGCTGCTCTTCATTGGTTGATGCTAGACGAGTCCCCTGCCGTCAGCCAATAAGAGTAGTTACGGACTTTTTTAAAATCCTGGCGTGATCCTATGAATTCCTGTATTAACCCCCGCTATACTACAGAAGACTTAAGATAGGCTAGAGGCAGTGACTTGTATGGAGGAAGGGACCAGTGAGATTAGCTAGGAGATATTTGAGGGTTTTTTTCTTGGCTAATAGGCTAGCCTGGTGTGTGTGTGTATATATACAAACACAAAGAAACAAAGATTCCTTGTGTACATTTATCCGCCGCCATATTTGTTTGCTCGTTTTTTTTTTTTGTGTTGGTTTTCATGTTCTCCCGAATACGAATGCGCAAGTCTTCCTGTAGCACCTGTGGGTCTGTCTACCTTGGAATCAGGCTGCAGGTTCGGGGAATTGGTTGGGGATGCCTATGAAATCCTGGCACTGTATTAAACCGATTTCTAGATTTTTATTTTTTTTAAAATATGTATATAATACAAATATAAATGTGGAATGACGATTTATTTTTTGTTTTTGCTGGTAGTCGTTAGAAAAAGATTAATGTGTGAATAAAAATGCACTTAATGCTGCTTGTTTATTTTATAGGCTTACAATAGGAAGAAACAGGACATGGCATCAAACAGGGCAACCTTGGAATGCCTTCCTAGGAATATAACCAGGAGAATAAATGAAGGGAAGATGCAGCGTGGCTATGCAGACACTTCCTCCTGTGTATCCCAGGACAGTGGATACGACTCTTTAAAGTCTTTCAGTCCACATTGTGGTGAAAGCAGCAGTAAGTCGCCGGGAAAAACAAGTCTGACACAAGAGTGTGAGAACTCTGAGAATATAGACCCTACTCTGGTACTCTCTCCGATCAGCGGGGAGAGAGCATGGGAGCCGAAACTGATGACTTCAGGAATTTATGAAACTCCACGAGTAGTTAAGAGAGACTTTTCCCTGCGCAGGAGACTTCTTCTTTCTAAAGCTACATCTGGTGGTAACTTAGATTTTGATGCTTTGGACTGTTCAGGAAAGAGTTCTGAAAGGAAGAAATCTCTTCAGCGGTGTCCTACCTTTGAAGAGCATGTTTCAAAGGCTTTTAGTCACTCTCCAAGAGATCCTACATACAAACCAATCGCAACAAGCACTTTAAAAGCCGACGCTGAATCAGGAACTTCGTGCAAAAAGTGGAGGCTGTCATTTGCTCAGCAGAGGACATCGACCTTCGATGACTCTAAATGTGACGGTGTTCCTTTCCCAGAAGTAGAAAACTTATCTCCGGTCCATCATTCTTCAGACAGCGTGACTGACGATAGCATTCTGAGCATTAATGAAGAAAACCTTACTGAATTACCCGAAACTCCAATTTGTAACTTAATTTCTAGGGCAAAAGAAGAATTTCAGACTCCTATTAGCAGTCTTGTTGCAAAGTTTAACTTTGATTTATGTACGCCTACTGGCCCTGTAGCAGTTGACCTTGATTCTTCTGCAGCAGAGGACAGCGCGTTTCACTCTCTCAGCTTTGATAAATCACAAGACTCTTTAACCGATCATGAGGGCTCTTTCCAAGAGTTGATTCAAAAACAAAAGGAGACCCCCAAAGCAGTTCAGAATAAAAATCGTCTAAGGAAACTAGAGCGATGTAAAAGATTATCTACACTTAGAGAGAGGGGCTCACAGTCAGAAGTGGAAGAAGAATGGGCTGAAACACAACTCTTGAGTTTCGAATACAAGTCAAAAGTGGCAAGAGAGTCTGTTGATGAAGAAGTTGAATCCAGCCTTGATGATTGCAAGGAGGGCTCTCTTCTAAAGATTGAAGATTTGACAGGGACACCTGCCTTGCGTATAGTCCGTGAGATGTTTGTCCGAAGCAGCCATAAACGGAAACCACATGCATCGGTGCAAGATATCTTGGGAAGCCTGGATAGTTCTGAGCTGTCAGACGATTCCCTTACAAGACTGATCGGCAGGAAAATGGGCTTAGAAAAGTTAGACATTTTAGCAGAATTGAAATACAGGAATTTAAAGCATGTAATTGCTTGTATATTTGACTCTTTAAATGTCGAAACTCTGTGCAGGTAAGAAAAAGTCAAATGAGCAAGTACCAAATGAGCAGCAATTTGGAAAAGCGTATTGTCCTAAGCCATTTCTTGGGCACTCTGCCCACCTATTTTGCCAGGTTCCCCACTTATTACTCTTGTTTTTAATGTCAGTGGCATAGCCAGTGTGAGAAAATAGGAGCTTGTGGATCTTCAGCTGGATGTATATAAATTCTGTTCAACTTCCAGTCCACTCAGGTTTGCAATTTTGGTAATCCGGCATGTGATGCCTATGGCAGAAAAGGCTTATTGTTGTCATCGCACCAACAACCCCCTGGCCCAAACCCCCGCAGTAGTGGCATAATGTGCATATCTGCTATATTGAGCTTTATTAAGAAGTTCAATGAGATTGGGCAAAATATAAGCCTTTCTTTCCTGTGCGTTTCCATGTAAGCTGGTATAAAACTGTGATGTGAGGTTTAAATTGGTAATTCTTTTTATGCATATCGTTAACTAAATTTTGTTGCTGACAATTTCCTAGCAAAGTCTAAATGGCTACTCCAAAATAGTTAAAACGTCTCCAAATGATACCATGATGTATATTATTGGTCAATTCCAGCATAATTAGACTTTTTAAGACTCTTTTAACAGAAAATGGTCTACTTTTACAGCGTTTGGAAAGTCAGCAAAGAGTGGCGTGAAATGGTAGTTCAAGATAAAAGTGCGTATCAGAGAAGAAAGGTATTCCTAAAAAAGCAGAGAGCTGAAGCACAGGTAACGTTCTACGAACCCATTTCCCCGGGTCATACTATTTAGTGATGTTGCTTAATCTGTTTAGACTACTGTACGATCTATTTACATTTTTTTATTTATCACTGGACCGGGGTGCTTATTACACACAAGTACAGAATCGTAGTTGTGGCAGATTTACACAGATTTTTTATTCTGCTGTAGGATGGGCGATCACTGTCTTCAGAAGATGCTGCCACCAGATTAAACCTTTTAAGTCGCTCTGCGTTGAAATGTGTTCAGGCGCAGGCAAGGTCTTCTTTTCAGACACCAAACTCTACTTTCACTCCAAAAGACACAAGTGCTATCGCTCATTCATCTAGAAAACAACAAGAGTATGTTAAGGTTTGTATATTTAAAGAAAATATCTTCCTTATTACAGAGCTCATAAATTAGAACTGATCTTTCATAGTTCAATTTATTTACAATTTTTGTGGCTTGTAATTGGAATATAGAGGGTTTCTCTTTAAAACGGACATGTCTCTAGCGTTGCTACCATAATAAATGTTCATTGTTGGTTCAAACGAATGAAGTGCCAAAAACTGTCAATTAGGTTTTATTTCTTTGTAAATAAAGAGATATGCAATGCTGTCTCCCTTGATCTGCAGGTAGCCAAAACGCTCTTTACAGATGAAGCATTAAAGCCTTGCCCACGGTGCCAGTACCCTGCAAAATACCAGCCGCTGAAGAAGCAAGGCACGTGCAGTAGGAAAGACTGTGGGTTTAACTTCTGCGGTCTGTGTCTGTGTGCTTTTCATGGCTCAAAAGAATGTGGTGGTGGTTCTGCAAAGAGAATACACAAAAAGGATGCACCTCCTGGTAGTGCCCAGAGTAAGCGGAACCTCAGAAGACTCTGACTTCTCATCTTGGGACCCTTGTTTTTATCCATGTCTTGGAGGACAATGGTGGAGTACACATCTGACTGACTATATATTTTTAAATTTATAATGTAAAGGACCGCAATGCATTCAGCTAGACGCACTGCTGCAGATCAGGGGCAAATAACACAATTAATGCATTTCATGTATAGCACTTGTTACTGTTCTCTCGCATCTGGGTGTTTTTAGCTCTGTATATTGTATCAGCATATTTAAATGATCTCTCGTTTATTTTGTGTACAAACATTAACTTGCAAATATTCTGTAACTTGTTTTTAATGTCTTGTTTTTTTATATAATTTTATTGAACTCTATTTTTAATAAAAATATTTTAGCAGATCTCTTCTATTCTGTTAATTGTTCAATAGTTTGTGTGTATATATAATATGTAGACAATTAAACATGGATGTGTATTTAGATTTATTAGATATACCCTCTGTCTCTGTAGAGCTTGTCCTGGCATTCAACCCTTTTCTCCCTAAAGTGGTGGTAAAGTGTGTGTGGTGGGGCGTGTAAGAAAATAATGAAACATTTCTATAACGATTTACACAATTGTTTCCTACAGAACGTTCCTCCTCTATCTGCTGCTCATTGCAGAACGGGTCGTCACAGGAATGATGTCTCCATAATATCCATAAAACATTGGCTCTCAGTAGATTAATGTAAAACATAAGTCTACACACTCACACTTTGTCATTAGACCGTCATGATGCGTTGTTGCAATAGTAATCCGTTTTCCAGTTTATTTTATAATTTTCTAGTTTAATTTTTAAAAGGTATGTTCCCCTCTTCAGTGAGCTGTGGGGTGTGGTACCCAACAGTCGTCTGGTGACTTGGCCTACTGCAGATGTGCCTTTTATGCCAGTTTACTCGGTCATCCAGCTAGGGATTTTTTTTTTTTAAATTGTATCCATTTAATTTTTTGTTTAATTTTAATGGCACTTTGATGCTATATGCTGCTTGAAGCTGGGTTAAGCACCATGCTTGGACTGCAACAGCCTGAATCGGGATCTGATCAATTACTTTTTTAGCCAGCAGACAATTTTGCAGATACACGCACAACACACCTGCCTTCAGACAGAAGACTCTTCTGGGCTGCCTCCATTGGGGCCTTCCCTGAAGGTTAGTTATTTTTTTGCTCTTGGCAGGATTACTGTACTGGGGTCTCGGGGTGAAGCATGTTTTTTGTTTTCCTGCCTAAGGGCTACTATTCCTGGGCCAGGGAAGTGACTTGCCCCACAAGATCACCAAGCATCTCCTTTCTACCCCGCATTGTTGAAGATTGTGGAAAATTCAATCTTCAACGATGATTAAGATTCATCTCAATCAGGATAGGGGGATGTTGAGGATTCTGTCTTGGTAAATGTGATGTTCAATCTGAATATACCATGTCTCTGTTTCGGCCCTCTGTTTTCGGTATAGGCGGTAAATTGCTGATAGGCTGGCAAAATGCCTCAACCCCTTCCATTAGGGGTTCCGCCTCTTTCAGAAAACAATGTCCTGGTACCTCCTGAGTTGTTCAGGTAAGCTGCAGCGGTTCTGTTGTCTATTCTTTAGGAGAGGGCCAAGCCTGAATAGAGTGATGCAGATAGCACAAAGTTTTAGGACCTTGGAAGGCAGAGATCTCAGATGTGGATTCCACTTCCCCAGGAGTTTAATATAATTATAATGGACCCCTCAGCCACCTGCATCTGTGTCACCAGCTGCCAGTCCCCATCTTCTGGTGGGAAAAACCCATCGAGCGATAGGTTGTGTCTAGCCATGGTGGAGAGATTGTGCCGACCCAGAGGAATAATCTTTATGGCTTGAGAGATGCACACGCTCAATTTGTTGAAGGTTTGAAGGAAATGAGTTCGGGGCATATGCCCAGTATAGTAGATGACATTGAATCTAGAAGGCTCATCATGTACATTGCAGGATTGAAGGGCAGGTTCTGAATATGCAAGATGCTGTCCTGGAGCTGCAGCATACCATCTGATGACAGGTTGTCAGACTGGGCACCCTGACAGACTAGGTATTGCCATGGAGATAGTTGACTTGGTCAAATTGATTAGCAAGCCAAATATCGATCAGAATGTTGTGCAGCTAGCGAAAAAAGTTGATTCCCAGGAGTCAGAGGTAAGTAATGACAGGACAAAGAACCTTGGAGAAAACAAGGTCATAGTCACCTCTGGGCTGTATTGTCACATCTATCACAACAAGAAGTTTTATGAGAATGCTCCCAGGAGCGGGCTTCTGAAGTTCTTTCTGTGGAGCAGAACACATACCAGAGATGTAATTTTAGCCCAAAAAAGTGCACCCTTTTTAGGAATTCCAAAGAGAAAACCTTAATTTGCTCATCTTAAGACTGCAGATTGACACCTTCTGTGAGAAGCAGCAGGAGAAATGGACCTAGACATACTAGGCAGCTACAAACAAAATTCATAAAATAAAAAGCCAAGGCAAGCTCTCAGAAATGGAACAAAAAGAAACAAACTTAACAGCAAGCACCAAGAGGACTAAAGTCTTCAAAGCAATCAGCATCAGAAAAAATGATATAATAAAGCAATAGCTCAGTTTCAAGTAGAAAAAACAGTGCCCAGAGACCTAGAAAGGTGAGAAATGTAAATACCAAATATGACATGAATCTCAAGTGATCTAAAGCAATAATGAATATTGGCAACAACGAAGGCACCGATGGCGAGATTACGTCATCTGAGCATGCAGCAAGCAACCAGGTAACAAAATGCTACCAGGGACCAGAAGAGGCAGGCAGAGCCTTCTTACATTAAGGTAAGCGAATAAGGCTCACCACCTAATAGCCAAGAGGGGAGGGGGTTCCTTAAGGAGTCTTAGGGTCTCCTTACCTTAAGAACTGTGTGCTGAGGGTCTCAAGGAGAGTGAGGCTAGGGCAAGCAAGCCAAGTTGAAGATCACCTGTCAGACTGAGAGGACAGGAAAAAGACTGGCTAGGTGAGCAGAGGTCCTATTTGTGTCTTCTTTCCGTTTCCTTGTCTTATCAGCAGAGAGGAGAAGAGCTACATGTTTGTCATGGATAGCCAGAATCCCTTTTTTGTTACATTATTTAAATCTCTAAACACCGTTAGCCAGATCTGTTGAGTTCTCAAAACTCTAATTTTTTGGATGTAGGAGACCGATATCTGTCACTCAGGATGGGCAGAGCCTATGCCACACATCCTATAAGTTAAATTGAAAACCATATGTGTTGACACTGTGACAGCCCTCGCTTTCAAAGGATTATTAAAGGGCACCAGTAAAAGACATTTGCTTCTAACATCCTTTTCCATTTAAATCTTTTCAAATAACCAATCACGGCTTCTGCTTATTCCAATATAATAATCCAGCCACTGGAGGGCAGTAAGTAATTGCATTTATATTACAAGAAACATGTTTGTTTGTTTGTTTTTTTAGATTACTTAAAACACATTATTATTTATTGTTTTATATAGTACCATCATATTCTGCAGCGTTGTACAATGGATGCCCATATTTTCATTTTTAAGGTGGATTTCACTTACTGATAGGCGCTATTGATACACCCATTATTGTAGTAGTAAGGGTCTCATTATCGTGACCAGGTATTAAGATCATCGCACTGCAGTTTAGTGTATATTGATGCCACAATTTGTGTCCAGGTTAAAAAAATGTATACTTTCATTATATTTTCAGGCATAATAGAGGTTATATACAAACAATTCTTGTCCAAAGAGCTAAAAATTAACCAATATGGCAGGTCATTACTTAATCACCGCCATCAGAAGCGTTGGAACATCTAGTCCCCTACGTTCATTCCTTTGCTTGTTATTTATCATACACTTAATGCCGTAAGCACTCATTCCTCCACTTCTTTTAGGATAGCTACATTTATCAATACGTTCATACATTTCTACATATAGAGAAAGAATGAGCTAAGCTGTATTATAATGCGGCTTAAATATATACATATAGGGCTGTGATGTATGCATTCCAGGTAATATTCAATCTAACGATCCAGCTTACAGATTCCCGGAGGAACGGTATTCTAAAAAATCTTTTGACTCGCAAGCTGATATTTAGAAGAGCGATGTTTGAATTGCAGGGGTTAAAATGTGTAATACATCATGATTTAATCCAAATTTAATTTAAACTCATTGTTTACGATTGTCTGGAGTTTCCTGAGAGCATACTCCCAAAATAATCAAAAGCCAAATAAAAATACTGTTGTCCATATAATGGTGCACAAAGCAGGGTCCATAAAGACATGGTTGGATGAATTTGGTGTGGAAGAACTTGGCCGGCTGCACAGAGCCCTGACATCAACCCCACCGAACACCTTTGGGATGAACTGGAACGGAGATTGTGAGCCAGTCCTTCTCCTCCAACGTCAGTGCCCGACCCCACAAATACTCTACTGGATGGATGGGCAGAAATTCCCACAGAAACCCAAAAAGCCTTCCCAGAAGAGTGGAAGCTGTTATAGAAGGGTTTTGGAATGGGATATCTAACAAACTCATATAGGTGCTCGATATATAAATACAGAGGAAAGGGCAGTGTAGGGGTCCTTTACACAATCAGAGTGGCATGCGGGTAAATCATACCCTCTCCAAAAGTTAGAGCTGGGGGATGGAAGCAAAGGGGTTTAACTGCGAAGCACAGAGGGGAATAACCCATCCTCATTTCTTTCTAATATAAGTGCTTAAGCAGAGAGAACAAAAAAGTATTTTTTCTTTCACTCGACAAAACATTTATTGGAGGGGCCATGCATGACGAAACTCTAAATCTGTATTTCAAAACACACGCTACAGTGAAGGGATCTGGGTGTGTGGCAATCTCTGGCTCAACTTCCCATCCACCTCTCTTTGTGTGGTGAGAATGCAGCGTGTTCCATCTCCTGGGAGACACGTTAACAAGTGAATGACACACAGGGAATGCGTGTCTGCCTGGGGCAAAGTGTGCAAATCACACCTCACAAGGACTGCTACAACACTACTAGACCTCAATACGGGGCAACCTGCGTAAAAATCCTGCAAAACATAACATACAATATATATATGTAAGAAAATATATATATACAGTATATAGGCAATTGGATGGACTTGGCTCGGGTTAATGTGAGTGACTACACCCCAAAGAACCAGACGCAGTTTGCCACAGCCTCCCATTGAATGTATGTTTGGTGTAGGACCCAGTTGAGAACCCACATAACTTCACAAAAGATTGTTAAAGTTACATTTTCAGGAGCAAGCGTATATGGGGTAGATATAAAGAGACCGCACAGCTGTTTGGGGCATTAAAGTGTATATAATGACCGCTGTGTCCTACTGCCTTCCTATATAATAAACATTTTTTTGCAAACTGAATTAACAAACACAACTGCCATGCATTGTCCATGTAGTCCTACAGCAATCTCACATTTGCATAATAGCCTAAATGCAGCCTGGGCCAGTTACTCATGCTGAACTGGACATTCAAGTGATGTCAGTGTTCTGATTTTGAACCATACTGTGATGTCAGTGTTCTGTTTTTGAACCAGACTGTCATGTAAGTGTTCTGTGTTTGAACGGGACTGTGATGTAAGTGTTCTTTTTTTTAACTGGACTGTGATGTCAGTGTTCAGTGTTTTGTTGGACAGTGTATGATAAATAATGACGTGTACATTTCTTTCTATGACTCCTAGCCTTTGCTAAGGTCCTGTAATCCTGCAGATCAGCTACCTGTGAAAAGCCGTGCAGCCGGTTCCAGCCTCCCATCACGGGATAAAGTCTCACAGCACAGGGACAGCACCTTGGAGAGGGATAACAACAAAGCGGGGAGGAGAGGAAGTCTCACCATTCATGCCACGGACTGGGACTCCATAGCAACCCTGATTTACACACAGGAAGAGGGCAGGCAGCTCCCACGCAGCCCCGGTGATCCACCCTGATCCCACCATGAGCCCTAATCACTTCCACTCAGCCCAGTGAGATCCCACGCGGGACCTGCGTCTCTCACCATGAGGCTGAAGACGTTGACAACCGGTAAGAGTGGGCTGTGTTTGCGTGGGCTGTGGGCCCCCAGCTGCCTGGTATAAGGACGGACACCGTGGAATCGCTGTGCCAGGAATCCGTTTACTTTATACTCCGGTTTAATTCATTAACCTCCCGCAGAAAATAATAAAGTTTTAATGACCGAGTTATAGACTGTTTGGTTTTTTTTTAACAGCTGGGCATTTAAATCCACTGTGGGGCAGAGCGGGAAAAAGTATCACAAGCGGACGATCTGGGGATGAGGCAGCTTTTGTTATGATTTATTATTATTATCTTTGCCATTATTATTATTATTATTATCTTTGCCATTATTATTATTATTACAGATTATTACCGATGTAATAATGTGTCAAGAGATTGACAATGATGGTATATGTTTGATTTTAACGCTGGTGCTTTCATACTAACAATTCCTGTCATTTCCAGGACTTTAATTGCGCTCATTAGCAAACATATCTCCCAAGTGCCCCGGTATTGTTTGCCCTTTTCCTCCCCAGATGCCCCTTTTTGTGGGAGTTCAGAATATTTGGGGGGAGGGTATGAAGTTATTAGTGTGTCTTGTGTAATGTACATAGAAAAGTGTGAAAGAAATGAAGTACCTGTATGGAAAACATATTCTTCTATGTGCCTCACCCAGTTCTATAATCAACTAGCACAGGGTCACAAAGTTACATAAAAAGCACTAATGACAGCCTGTCCCCAAGATACACCTCGAACCCCACAGCCTGAAACATGAACAAAATAAAGGGGTCCGAAAAATAGATGCAGCGGCTTCCCCCATAACTCAATGCATCGCAGATCTACTCCTCTATTATTTATTGATTTATATGGCGCCACCATATTCCGCAGCGATGTACAGTGGGTAAACAGGACATAAAAAGTAGTGCATGACGTACAAAAACAAAAGGTAAGGAGGGCCGTGCTCACATAGAAGGACCGTATATATATATACCGTATATAT
>VKOC01000006.1:36840632-36866819 GCA_009364415.1 Spea multiplicata
CAAAGGAGCTTACAGTCTAGAGGGCGTATACTGATGTATATTTTTATTTAGCAGTAATGTATGTACAATAAAGGGTGAGTACAGCAGACATGGGGTACGTTAGGCATGAAGGCTCCTTACAAACCAAATGGCCAGTATTGTTACATGCTACCTGTTGGCTTTGGATTTGGGATAGGCCATTAGCTTGTGCGCAGTGAATAATCTGTAAAACAAGTAAAAAGATATGCTTCCCATATATATATATATTAGTATATTATATTACTCTGATGAAGTCGCTTACGAATACCCCATCTGTTACTCCGATGTACCCTATTCTAGACAGGAACACAATTTTGCGTCTCATTTATCCATGAATTTTTGTCTGCCCTGTCTGTGTAATTCATTGGTGTTTTTACTGTTTGCAAGTTGCAGTAATCCGGCTCTGTGATAATTATTGATTAGCTGGCAGAATGCGGAGGAACATACAGGTGGCCAGGAGTAGCCCTTAGTGAATTCTCCATTGGCCAGGCAACTCCTTCATCAGGTCTTCTCAAGAGGCAGCTGCAGAAACACTGCAGAGAAGAAAGTATGGTCTCATCATCGTCCTCCGTGGATGCTGTAGTAATGAGACCGCTCTTTAAACTGCGCCAGAATCACTTTTAATAAATAATCCGTGATAGCTTTAGATGCCTACAGTAACTGCCAGAGAATTACGGTAGAACGTTTATACATCGGAGCTTTCACCAACATCCAGATGGTTCGATGAAAGTCTTTTCTTCGAGCTGGACTTGTAGGGAGCTCACTGGGGTTCAGCTTGGAACATCTTGGAATTGTACCGAGCTGCCTAAAGACAACTGAATTCAAAGACCATTCTCAGCCAAACTCGTTAAGTTCCATAAAACCGTTTTAGTAGGTAGAATTGTAAAGGTGGAACCTGTTTATTATATTGAGGGTTTTTTCTCTCTTCCTAAAGAGCTCTTGAACTTCAGCCGTTCTCCGTGAAGCCTCTGTTGCGTCGAGCGATGGCCAGCGAGTCTCTTGAGCGATACAGAGAAGCGTATGTGGACTATAAGATCGTTCTTCAAATCGACAGCGGGATGCAGGTGGCAAATGACAGCATCAACAGGTGTGTTTTGGTATTTAAATTCAGAATCGGTCTTCTGAGTAACCTTCTCAATTGCAGAGTATTTCCACATTTGATGGAATGAATTCAATTGTTCCCATGTAAAGATTTGCATTAGGACATCTAGGACCTCACTTGGGTGATCGTCATTTAACGCCAAGATGAAATGCTTGTAAGCTGATTGCATCTAAGAAGCTGCTTTTCTTCATTGTAAATTCTTTGTAAGAATATATAGGATAGAAAAATCATTTGTAAACAATGTGCATGTTCCATTTTCAGTTATCAAGGTACAGTTGATGTTTGAGCACAGGTGGGTTTGAACAGAGACATAGCTAAGTGCTGGGCAGCCTGATCGCCCAGCAAGGTGATCTGTCCCCAGTTATGTAGCAGAGGGGCTGTCACCCCCTAGACCAGAGGTGTCCAAACTGCGGCCCTCCAGCTGCTGCAGGACTACATCTCCCATACTCCTCAGCCAGCCCCTTAGGAGCATTATGGGAGATGTAGTCCTGCAGCAGCTGGAGGGCCGCAGTTTGGATATCCCTGCCCTAGACCAAGGCCTAGGCCAGGATACACCAATTGGCTTGAGCTTTAATAACATATAAGGAAGCCTCATAAAGGTAGTTTCTTCATATCCCTCCCCCCAATGCTTTGGCCACATATACACTCCAAATGGCGCGTAAGGGAAATGTATATGTATACTTATGCTGATAATAATAATAACATAATGTGTATGTATCGTACTAACACGCCGTGTGTCCTCCTCCACAGAATAACAAGAACATTAATTAATCAAGATGGGAGCGGCTGGAGGGAGAAGCTTCCCCCAATTCCGTCCGTACCCGTCTCTGTTCTCTTACAACGGCACGAAGGCAATGCTGCAGCATCCGGCGGCACCCATTCAGTTAATCCCATTAAAAATAACGAGACAGAAAACATAACAGGTTTGTTCTGTAGAATCAAATTACCCAGCAGATGCGCAACTTATTAAAGGGCAACCGTCACCCCTGCCGTAAAACCAAACTAAAACCTATTAAAGGGACACTTCAGCCCATCATATGACTTTAATGTTTATGATAGCTGACTGTACCCTTTAAATCTTTTTCCACTTAAAATCATGGAGAGATTCGTGAAAATCCCTCGTTCCCTGCCCCAGCTCCTTGGCTTGCTGGAGATCTGTGCCTTTTGTGACGGAACCGAGTGCTTACTGTGCCGTGACTCAAAAACGGCTTGTAGTAAATTCTTACTGACGCGCAGACTATAAATCCGTGTCATGATCCGTTAGGAGGTTTCAGATCCCCTTGACTTATCTCTGAATGTTTTTTTCAGGTAAATCAGCCGAGGAGAGGTTCTTGTCTCTGAAGCTGGAAGGGAATGACTATGTGAAGAAGAATCAATACAGAGAAGCCGAGAGAAAATACACTGAATGTCTGACGCTAAATTCTGAAGAATGCACCATATACACAAATAGGTAACACAATAGTTCATAGCAAGTTACCAGGTCTTTAGACCTTTTCATAATGTATCCAGTGTATGTAATAAGGTGTGTTGTGTATTTTATGTAAGGTCCATGTTGCCACAACTATATCCTGCTTTTTTGGCGATTTAGCTGTGATGAGGCTTGTGTTGAATCTTTATCGTTATTTTGCTTTGAAATCCTCTATTTTGTTCTAATAAATTCCTCACCGAGTGGCCGCAGACAGTAAGACTTGGTGAAAGTGCCCAGCCGGCGGATAGTATTATGTTTGCTGACTACAGGCTCTCAATTGCAGGGCGCTGTGTTACTTGAAATTACACCAGTATGAAGAAGCCAGACGTGACTGTGAACGCGCCCTACAAAGGGACAGTTCCAATATCAAAGCTTTGTACAGAAGCGCTCAGGCCCACAAAGGATTAGAGGTAACGGGCGCATTAACTGCCAAAACATGACCACTTTGATTCACGATGTTTGCCACCAAAAGCTACTGATTCTGTAAAGTGCTGTTGGAAGTTACTCCTGTGTTGGTACCACCTGTGTTTCATACGCAGGCGTTTATTATTATATATTCTGCTGCGCTTACAGATAGCACCTCATAAAACCATTTAGTAAAACAAAAGGTGGACTAATGTTTAGTCACTGAAGGGAAAGTTGAGTTTCAGCTCCTTGACTTCATTATATGCTCTGAAGGCCAACCAACCCCGGTGAGCTTCTGCTGCAGGAAGAGCTTGGCTGGCCTTGTATAATGTATAGGTCAATTTTTAATGCTTCTCCAGTCGCTTTCCACCTGACTCTGTGGAAAATGCCGTGTTCTGTGTAAATAGAGGGCAAACCACTGTAGTTAGGTCTTTAAATAATTAAATAATTTACCTTTTGTTTTAGAACTACCAACAATGTGCAAATGATCTCCAGAAAGTTATCTCGCTGGACCCCGCTACATCTGAAGCACGGAAGCTCCTGGCAGAAATAACTCCGCTGCTCGCTACTAATGATGCTAAAGCAAATGACCACGAGAAACCACGAAAGAAGATTGTAATAGAGGAGGTAGGAGCTCGATTTCCTTACTGGGCAGATTCTTCTCGTTATTTATCATACATGCCCCACAAGCGTTCTTTTTTTCTGGTTATGGCTGCATTTAAGGTTGTAAATGAACTCATACTCTAGGAGCAGATGGCACAGATAATCCCTTCAGGTTTGCCCCCCTCCGCGTACATTGAGTCGCACATTATGAGTCCTTACTCAGTTGATCTTTGTCATGAATGGCAATTTGTGAATATAACGTGAGAGCTGATTACTAGAAAAGGCTTCTAAAACCAGTTATTGGGCGCAGTTCATCAATGGAATCGCCCTGCGACGGGATGACTGTTCACCTGCTTTGTAACCACTTCATTTTCTCTCAAGGTGTATGAAAAAGACGAGGCCACCGGTGACTCTCAACACAATGAATCCGTGTCTACCCGGTCATGCGCCAATGGTGGACACGAAAATACGCCGTCAGCAACCCAAGTGACGCCTCAAATTACGAAGCCTACCAATGCCTACGAGTTTGGCCGGCTAATAAATGAGATGAATGCCGTGAAGGATACAGCGGCCTGTGCAGAACTTTTGTCTGCCATAGAACCAAAAGACTTACCGGTGTTCCTGAGCAACAAGCTGGAAGGAGACGTTCTCGTGCTTATCATGCAGTCTCTCACACAAGAGCTTCTGGAGAAGAACCCCACACTGGTTTACCAGCACCTTTCACACCTGACAAAAGCGGAACGGTTCAAGGTATAGCCATCAGACACCGAGTGTGCAGTGAGTGTGTGATAGAAATGGCTTGTGCGCTTTGCTGAGACCAGACCTATTACAAGCGCTTTTATATTTGTTAATTTAGCTGAACCATGGCATACATGTTCCTATCGCCAGTGCTAATACATACAGCTAAATGATGCTAAAGCGTTTGGCTGAACCCAGAAATACACATTACAGGAACAGCGAGGGATAGATCCAGCCCTGCCGATACACTTTTATATGTAGCTTTAACTGTTTCAGTCCTGTGCTGTACACCTAACTATTGAATACTCTTATCACCGTTTGCTGCGTTTCCACTTGTTTTGCTGCATCCTTTATTTCATTAACGTCTTATGCAGCGACAAAGCAGACTAGGTAAGGGCTTTTTACTAATCGCTTCCTACGATATAGGAAGTGATTAGTAAAGTATCAATCTTTGCAGACGATACTAAGCTCTGTAACGTGGTTAACACAATAGAGCACAGTGCACGATTACAAATGGATCTGCATAGGTTGGAGGCTTGGGCTGGGATGTGGGATGAGGTTCAACACAGATAAATTTAAGGTTATTCCAGGCTGGGAATATGTATTAAATGGGAAAACCCTGGGGACGACTGACATGGAAAAGGACTTAGGAGTCTTAGTTAACAGTAAATTTACCTGTAGCGACCAGTGTTAGGCAGCTGCTGCTAAGGCAAATAAAATCATGGGGTGCATCAAAAGGGGCATAGATGCCCACGACAAGGAAATAATTCTACCACTGTACAAGTCACTAGACAGACCACACATGGAATACTGTGTACAGTACTGGGCACCAGTGTACAAGAAAGATATAGTGGAGCTGGAGAGGGTTCAAAGACGGGCAACCAGAGTAATAAGGGGAATGGGAGGACTACAGTACCCAGAAAGATTATCAGAATTAGGGTTATTTAGTTTGGAAAAAAGACGGCTTAGGGGGGACTTAATAACTATGTATAAATATATAAGGGGGCAGTACAGAGATCACTCCCAGGACCTATTTATACCCAGGACTGTATCTATAACAAGGGGACATCCTCTACGGCTGGAGGAAAGAAGGTTTCTACACCAGCACAGACGGGGGTTCTTTACAGTAAGAGCGGTGAGACTATGGAACTCTCTGCCAGAGGAGGTGGTAATGGTAAACTCAATAAAAGAGTTTAAAAGGAGCCTGGACGTGTTTCTTGAAAGCAATAATATTACAAGTTATGGATATTAGATTAATAGGGACAGAACGTTGATCCAGGGATTTATTCTGATTGCCATATTTGGAGTCGGGAAGGAATTTTCCCCCTGGTATGGGGCAATTGGCATCTGCTTCATAAGGGTTTTTTTGCCTTTCTCTGGATCAACACTGTAGGGACACAATATGTATAGAGGTTGAACTTGATGGTCTTTTTTCAACCTTATGAACTATGTTACTATGTGACACTGCGTTGTTGACCCAGGCGCTATACCCAGGTAATCCCTGCAGTCGGCTGCCATGCGTATTAATAATATATTGCATTTGTGTCTTTTAGGTGGTGCTCATGCTTCTGAACAAGAATGAAAAAGCGGAGGTCCAGCGTCTGTTTTCCTCTCTGTCTGGAAAGCAGTTTGAAGACATCAGCCCTGCGGATGTGCAGAGTCTTGCGGATGAATATGAAGTGTGATTGTGCGCTCCCCGGGCGCTGTAATTTATGGCTATACTATGCAAATTTAAAAGGGTGAGTGGGCAGGGGTAAATCATCAACCCTTTTAATAATAATTACATTTGGCTGTTTTACATGAAATTCACACTGAAACGACACCCTGGACTGGAATAATTTTGTAGGCTGTCACTGGGATTCGTTATCCCTCCCCATCAGGAATGGTTTGTAGTCATCTGTCCGCAGTACTCCACGAGAGTTCATTCTGTGGCAGATATTCGATTAACAAGTAAATGACCCCACTGCTGATTTATTGAGCTTGCTGGTCTGAAGCACTCAGCGGCTACAATCCATGGACAGTACAAAATGACTGATTTTAAGACGTGCTCATAAAGACGGTTTGCCGGGCTGCACTAATTTAAGTCTTGCACGGATGCCTTAAACACGCAGCCCTATCCAGAATAGCAAGAACTACCTGTACCTGTGGATGTTTGTTTATAGAGCAGTAATAATTTAAAGACATATGCCTTCTTATACTCATAATACATTTAAACCCCCCTTACTTGCATTAGAAATGACTTTTCTCCGCTAAGGTGTGAGTACATTTAACTGGGGCAATGCCCGGCCTATCTGCTCCTCCTGGGGTGATAAGCAGAGCCGCTCACAGAATGTATGGGTGCCGGCAGCGTCCACACGCACCGTGAGATAAAACTGTTGGAAGTGAGGATCCGACGGCATGCATGGACACTGCCGGCACCTTTACAGCCTGTGACCAGCACCGCTCCCAGGGCAGAAGGGAGAGTCAATAAACTACTGATAAATGTACTGGGGTGAAGAACGGATATCTATATTCCATCTGAAGACGGGACCTTTTGAAAGTCGGACTGTTTAAGACTTCCTTTTAATGTATTTGTAATGTATTTATCCAGAACTGGAATGGGCATCCCCTGAAAGAAATGTTTTTTTTAATTGCATTTTATTAAAAACCCAAACAAATGTTATATCTGGCCCCTACCATTTACAGACCGCTGTTGAGGTCGCAGATCAGTGTGGTATCATCTGCAGCATGAACCACCGTCCATGAAGTATGAAAGTACAATAGTAAACAGTCCGTGTGCTCCATTTATAAACACACTCAAGGTAAAGAGAAAAGGGCCCGCAACAAAGCCCTGACGATAGGTAAGCTGCTCGCCTATAGCTACTTGTTTGCCTTTTCCTGGGGTTAGCCAAAGGTCTGGGCTCAGGCTCTATCAAGTAAATTTATGAGACAATTCTAGAAAAATGCTTTATTGAGACTGTTTATATAGAAGTCACATGCTTCTGTATGGCTTCCTAATGTGCTTGAAAAGAATCTTAACTTAATGTACCTACCGGAGAGAGCATCTGAAAAATACTTATCTAGTGTTAACAAATACCGCGCATCACACGATTAAGGGGGACGAGGGAGTGTCCGTGATAATGAGGATGTGAATGTGATCTAGATTCTACCTGGGTAAATTATGGTAAGATCCACTGCTTAGGCAATAAGCTCTAAGCTATTTCACTTCATTTTTTTTTTTTAATTTTCAGATTTATTGTAAATACTTTTGCTGGCTTTCACCAAAATCTTTATTTAAAACAAAGAATGAATTATATCTTTGAATATGTGTAAATTGGTAGCAATATTTGCATATATCTGCTACAACATATTTATCATGGGTTGAAATATTTGTTAAAACATGTTTTTCATTTGAGTAGTCTGTTTTTTTATTTATATTAATATAGCTATATACCATGTATATATATAATATTCAGCACAGTGTCCTTTTGGTATAGAGCGGGTGTGGGAATGAACTGGGCCAGATGTTTGGCATGTGAGTAAATGCAGATGTAGGGGCAGCATAGTGTCCCAATCAGTTCATGTTCTAGTGATCTTGTGCCTCGTTCCACAGCTTGGGTACCCCAGACTGCAGACAGGACCGTCCCTGATAAGGTTTGGGCCCTTTGGGGCCTCTGTCAATGAGAAGCATGATCATCACTACTTTCTAGTCTATAAGAGCCACATTCCAAATATGTGAAAGTTTCTCAAGGTTAACTGGTAACTGCGCAGACTAAGAGGCTCAGTTACAGTAAGAAGCCACAGTTGGCTTATTTACACAGGACACGGGCAATAAAAGATGGCTCTGCCTGCCAAACCATCCATCGCGCCAAAAGGAGTGAAGCAGGAGTCTTCTGAAGAGTATTACACAAAACACGCTTACGGCATGGAGTTTAGGGGTAGGAAGTACCGATTAAAAAAACAAAAAACTTTAAAGTGTAATGCGGATTATAGGTTTGAATAACGATGGTTGTTGTACGAGTGCTAAAGCTTTTTATTGCCAGCGATTCCTTTGGGTTCAAAGGACAACAAGCACCTTGCAAGCCACAGGAGTCCGAGGGTCATTCTACATTTCTGTCTTGGTCACTTCCTTACAGCGCAAGCAAAACTCCCTGAAACAAACAAACACCCCCCACACACCCACACCGGCTGGAGTTACAGCAGGAAAACAAAGAGAAATTATAGCCCAGAATCAAGTGTCACAATTTCACATAGAAGTTTGTAGAATGTTCAGAATTCCCAGAATCTGATCTCTTGTTCTCTTCCAGTCGGATACATAATGGAAAAACCACTAAGCCAATGTACAGCTTTCTAGACTCATTAAATGGGTTAGTTTTTTTAAATAGTCTATATTATGACCCTCTTCCAGTAAGCTAATTACATGACCAGTGTCGTCTTACACGCCAATATAAAATCCCACTTGGACCTTATGGTACTTTATGGCTTTTGTATGGTTTGGAGCAGACGATAATGGGTGAAGAGAATACTTAATACAGAATGCATCATGAAAGGGCTTAGGGCCGGGCATTTTATTGGAGAGGAACAACTTCCAGTGAAGGAGACACTGGAGGTGAGGTCACAGAGGTGTGTTTGACAGCCAAGAGCCATGTTACAGATGTCATGATCATGAAGGATCTGCAGAAGAGGTAATGGTCATTGTGAAACGCTGCGCACAGGTCCAAGGGTAGGAGCCGGGAGAGGTGAATGTTTGATTAATAATTTGGCGAGGGCTCTCTCTTAAGAGCTATTGGTGGAGGCAGGACTGGAGAGGGCCAAGCAGGGAGTTAAAGAAAGTCATTTATATGTTAAATGTTCTAATAGTTTAGAGGCCGGAGAGAGGACAGAAAACCAGGTCGTAGTTTAATGGGGAAGTGGGATCAAGGGAATGTTTCTTTAGGATGGGAGAAATTACGTTTCAAGGAGTTAGAGATTGGTTAGGTTTGGTGTACGGACACCAGAAAGAGATGGCAGGAGATGTGAAAACAGGTGGGAGGATGAGAGGACATCACAAACCTCAACAAGGGTAATGACACTGAAACAGCTGAGGGTGGCTTGTGGCAGGGGTTAAGGTATAGTATTGTTAGCACCATGGGGGAGGATGTTATCCCTAATATTGTTTATTTTATTTTCACAATTGTTAGGGAAAAATGGGCTGGAGGAGCTGGGGGGACAGACAAGAGCGTTAAAAGTAGAAAGTTGTGGGAGAAAGATTAATGAAAAAGGAAATTCGAAACATTACATCCCATGTGCTCCTGGAAGCAGAAGGGGACACAAGGGCATTGCCGCAGGGTAGCCCAAGCGTGTCCATCACCTTAATGTTCCTGTCCCAGCTACCCCTCTTACACCATATGAGCCTCAACATCTTCTATAGGCACACAATAAAAGCCACTACTTTTACAGACAGCATTTACTGAATACAACCATTTTTTGCCCAAAGAAATGTATTTTCCAATGGAACTTCCCCTTTAATCTATAGACACCCTGCCTCTCAATCTCTGGACGATGTCCTAAGTGCATTAATAGTAGCAGTTACAGTTTTTGTAAGTAGCCACATGGGGGCGCTCTATCCATATCACAGTCCACTAACAAAAACTGCTGTGCTTCGGAACCTGAATGTTTGGGCCGAGACTGCAAACTATTAACCCATTTATAGCAAAAAGACTAATACTAATTCCAAAAATTATATGGCGGATGTTGCTCATTATTGCTTTTTTAATCCTAAAACTCAAACGTTGCAGGGAGCTGTGCAATTTATTAAACACCAGCCCGTAATGTATATTCCGAGAATTTTACATGCCTTTCTTTCGAAAGAAATAATAATTTAATCGCAAGAGCTCCAATAATGGCCGACTTAAAGTACTTTATTCTACATTCTTTCAAAACATAAAAATGCACTTACCTGAGGTAGAAGCTGCAGTCCTGCTACTGCAGCTTCCCTCCACCTCTTGTGATTCTTGCCAGTGATCGACTGCTTGAAATGGCTAAAGTGGTGGCAGGAAATCATGGGAACAGCGGCCCCCCAACACCTGCAGGCATGACGTATATCATATGGTAGCATGTTCTGCTGTAACATCTCCAAGGAAAATAGCCCCCGGGAGGGTCAACTGTATATGGGGGGGCTCTGCATGATCCTCTTTGCATTTGCAGGGAGACACCATGCGCATTAATTAATATGGACTACCCAGCTAACATGCATAGACATGTGCCTCTAAATGTCTCAATGTGAAGTGTGGGGACCCCAGCACCCTGTGAATCAGCCAGACCAGAAACTGCAGGGTCCCAAAAGTACCGCGATCTCACAATGCTCCGTGTAATAACGCCCGACCATCTGCGGCAATCTGCAGGTAGAGACGTCCGTACGGTATCCATGATTACCACTCCCATGTATACCAGCAAACATGAGTGATACCTTACTGGGGAGGAATAATCATGCAGATACTAGGAAAATTTGAAAATATCTTTCCCAGTTGTATACAAATAAGATGAGTTTAGAAGTTTAGTTTAATGTGTAGAGAAATTTATGCAGAATTTGGTAAAATGATGAGCTAAGAGACAGATCTGCTTGAAGTCCCACGTGGAAGAACAGCGATCCCTCTTTTACACCTTTTTTTCAAATTCCTATTCATGAAATACTTAACTCACACACATTATTTTGTTATCTGACACTTTGTAGAATGCTGATGATAAAGAAAGCTTGGCTTTGTTGTAAGGCGAACGGATCACCGGCAGCATCCGTTTCATTAACAGAAAACCCCTTTACTGCAGCTTCTCGCTTTATCCTTATCTGTGATTTTTTCCTGAAATTCAGCTCATCGGCACCGAGGAAAGGTACGCATCTTACACGCTGTAGACTTTTGCAGCCGAGATTATACCTTTAACTCCAAGTTACTCCATCATTAGATGATCTCTACGGGTAGTTTTATGAATGCCGTTCACTATAAGGGTTACCCAACAACTGCATAAGATTGATACATGATGGGGCATTTACAGAGAGGAGGCGACAAAACAAACTGCCCCCGGTGCATTTACACAAAACCCCACTGCCTATAATCACTGCAGCGGGGCATTGCGTTAAACCGACGGGGAGCTTCCCGATAGAAACGCTCCGCACAGCCCAGGGGGGGGTTCTGAGGTTCCATTAATTTTATAGAAATATAAAAAAGATGCCGTTTATTCATCTCGTATCTTGACCTGGCTTCCCCTGGATAAAGTCCTTCCAGAGAAGAAACCCAAAGTTACCGGGGTCTTACAAACCTCCATTTGGGTGTCATGATTAAACCTATTTTAGTTACCGTGAAAACCTTTTTGTTTTATTCTGTGCTGTAGGGCGACAGACGACCGGGTTTTGTTTGACATCGTTCCAGTAAATAGCAGATCCGGAGGTCACTATTATAAGTGTGTATTTAGCTTTCACAAATAGTTTTCCTATTTGCATTGTGTAGAATATATATATTATATATATAGCAAAAAACGAGCATATTCTTAGCACAGAGACATTTATTCAGTATGCATTATACACGCATATTGTTGAGGAAAAGAAAACTGCAAACAAATATACAGATACCATAACAAGCGGATTTAAATATAACTGGCACTAGTGTTATAAGCAGATTAAACTGGTGAGAAAAAAAGACAAAACCAAATCATGGAAACGGACTTGAGCACGCGGCAGGACATTTCTAGAAGCGCTCCGTAACATTCAATAGCACCGTCTCGGCAACACTTACAGCAAACGGGACAGAACATTGACTGTTTGAGAACCTCTCGGCTTTGTTTCTGCATTGGGAATTACATTGCAAAGTCTAACAGCGCAGGCGCTGCGATCGCCTCGGGATTCTTACGGTCGAGTTTTGTTCCTCTTCAAAGCTAAAAATGAGAATTGCCAGCCGTAGCTCCACATCCACCCTCCGTATGAAAGTCGTCTGCATATGCGGGGTTTGCGCTGTGCTTTATAATACCATCGGAGAAGCACGGAAAAGACTCCACCGCGTTTCCTCTAAAGCCTGAGTGAGTCTTTGGTAGGGTAATACATTTAGAAATGACATTTATAATCTACCGCAGTCATTGTACTGCCTGGGATATTCCTTCAAACTCCTCCAGGTGGTCAGAGAGGACTTTCAGGAAATCATTAATTAGGCAAAAAAAATCTCTAAATGGACCAGGCACTTTAAAACCCAGTCTTTCTTTGTAAAAGGCACCAAAGAAAATCAGAGGGTGGTCTGCTCCCCGTGAAAGAAAGGTGACACTGCACAGCCCCTTTAAACGTTTGTTTTGCACGTGTCCCCTGGACACGATTTTGTGATGTCATACATTAGTAATACTACTTTACCTGCAACAACATATCGGTCCTCTTTTAGATCACATGTGCAAAAATCACCAGTACCCTGCTCGTATCGTGTGTGTGTTCAAAACTCTCTGCTAAGATGGGGTACCCACCATGGTACCCTGTTTAGTGACAGCTTGGAATGAAGATATCCCCATCACTATACATCACATTGGAGTTATGACCCTGTTATGTCATTAAAAAAATTAAAATAAAAACAAAAAGTCTTTCACAAAACTGTTTGACACGTCCCCGATATATGGGCTCAGCAACTCCCTCAAGCCTTTTTTCCTTCTTTAAACTTAGATTTTTTTTAATAACAAAAGTGTGAACTTTTGCCGATATTCTTAAATATAGGTGCAAACAGCCAACGCTGAACCACGGACAAGGAAGAAACCTTCCCACTGACCGGTACTTAAAGCCATAAATCTGCTAAAGCAAAAGACTGAAATTTTGGACTTTCCAAATCAACCGTACACCAGATGGAGGTTTGAGCGTTCACCGTTTTATTCTGTTAACGTTCTGAGCAGCTCACAGCGTTCGGTGAGAGCAGGGCTGGTTAGTGGTAACAGTATTGCAGCATTATTGGGCCTATATGTCCGTCTGGATTGGACTGCTAAGTTCAGGATGAGTCTTTGCATTTGTTGAGGTGTCTCCAGAGTCTTCTACTGTGTTGGGGATGCCGCCGTGACTCACACTCTCCTCGGCTATATAACTTAGCTGGGGGACGTCTGTGCACGGAGCAGGGGTTGCAACAGCAGGCATTCCACTTTGGTGTGGAGAGTTCTCAAGGCGATCGTTTTCCACCTCGGGAAGAGGACTAACGGTAACAAATCGGGTGTGATAATCGCTGGAGCCGTGGCTGCATGAGGTTTTCATGCTTTCCAGGTCTGAGCAGCTGAACTCAGAAAAGTGACTGGAGTGAGAGTCAGCCACTGAGGGTACGCTGTCACTCAAGGAAGGAGAGTCAAACTCACTGGAGTTGGTGCTTTGCTGCTCCAGAAGTCGAGCGTCCATGTCCTCTCTGGTCTCATTGATCTTTGTGCCGTTCTTCTTTCTTAGTTTGCCTTTGCATTTTTTACCTGCAGTTCCCTCCTTGGACCACTTGGCGGCGCTGCATTTACTCTCAGTAACACCCGCTGCCGAGCTGCCGGCATTGCTGCGACTTGGTGCGCTGCCATCGTCAACACTGCTGCTACCGCTGTTATGCCTAAATTTTGCAGGCTTAGATTCAATGTCCACTTGGACCTCCATACTGTTTCCTTCCCTGAAAAAAAAAGTTTTAAGAATTACAGAAGTCATTATAGAAGTGTTTCTATCACAACGAGGGGTTAACCTGCTGCACCCCTGTACTTCTGTGTAACACAACACTTGTCATATTCAGTGAGTCTCTGGGGAAGTGACATTTGTAGCAGTGAATGGACAAAGATAGCCCAGTATGATATCCTCGCCCACATCACAGCACTACTGGATGATATCCCCATCTCTGGAATATTATTACTGGTGCATAGAGGGAGCGCACACTTAACAACGCGCTAGTGAGTGAACCGACCATACTATAATCTTGTCATTTCAAAGACGTTCAGGGGGAGACGCATAGGTACGATATGGAAACGCTGCATGCGCTATCTGTACATACTTCCCCGACACATTATACAAAAGGGAAATCTTAAACTCAAAGCTATGGAAATGAAATATGAGTGCATAATATTCTAAGTGTGTAATCATTCTGCGTCTTGGGGAGTTAGAAGACCCCCCAAGAGGCAAACCTCCAGCTGCTGCTGAAGGAGAGCTCCCTTGAATCTCTTAGAAAAATGGGAGTTGTATTCCAACAGCAGCTTACCAACAGGGGCCACATTGTTCTTTAAATAAACCTGTTTATTCTGTCCTTAGTAAGTTTAAGTGGTTAAACGCAATGAACCTGAATTCATTATACTAGGCGCACTGATGGCACCTCAATTCGTGTTAATGCACATTATGAATTTAATTTCCTTTAAATCATAAATACAAGATTATGCCAACATGCCAGGTAAACACAAGTGCCTGCGAACCGGAGTGTGAAATAAAAATACATTCAACGCCGCGTGTCACGTCTTACCTGTCCAGAGGGATGTAGGAACTTAAAATGGATCCAGCCATAGCTTTGGTGCTCGCATTATCACTGACCGTTCCCAAACTCACGGTGCCCGATTCCCCACTTAGACTGTATCTTTCCTTCTGAATGTCCGCCTGGACTTCCAGCCTGTATGAAGAAGGGAAGGAGGACACATCAAATGCCCGTAATAACCATTAATTTATTTCATAGTCTGGAAGCCAAAGCCCCATCGGATATCCCCGCGTGGTATGGATAGCAGCATTAGTGAGTTTCAACAATGGCTAAAAGACAAGTCTCCAAATCCTTATACAGCTCACAATCTTGAGGCACACAGAGCGTAAAGTAACAGTGGCTTAACCTCTATGTTAGGACTGAGCTAAATGAAAGGGAATTCTGTTGTACGTGGGGACACAGGACGCCCATCTGTTGGGTTCTGGGCAGATGCCAGGATTTTAGGGAAACCATTGAAACCAGCATGTGAATTCAGGACAAGCAAATCACCCCTCCGTTACCGCTGGTCTACTAACCTACACCAACGGAGATGAAAAAGAAAGATAATCCACCACTACCTAAGGGATCCATCACAGCCACCACCAAAGGGATCCACCACAGCCACCACCAAAGGGATCCACCACAGCCACCACCAAGGGGATCCACCACAGCCACCACCAGGGATCCACCACAGCACCACCAAGGGCCATCCACCACAGCCAAAGGATCCACCACAGCCACCACCAAGGGGATCCACCACAGCCACCACCAAGGGATCCACCACACCAAAGGGATCCACCACAGCCACCACCAAAGGGATCCACCACAGCCACCAGCAAGGGGATCCACCACAGCCACCAGCAAGGGGATCCACCACAGCCACCACCAAAGGGATCCACCACAGCCACTACCTGGTTTATACAATGCAGCAGGAATTGGTTTGTCATTTCCCAGAGACTTCCCGCCACCCAATAGACCTCCACGCATTTCACCATCAGCAACGATACGACATTGGATCTTTACCTATTAAAACAATTCACCATGGCGCTTCCGGAAAGGCTGCCCGTGATGCTCGCCCCCGCCAGGGCCATCGTGCTGGCGGTTTCGCTGAGATTATCGCGGATGGCCCCGATACGGTCCATGTGGCTTCCGCTGGCGCTCAGGCTGCCGGTCATCCCCCCCACGCTTCCTTCTCCGATGCTGGGGTTGTGGCGGGCTTCGGCAACCGATGTGGCATCTACATAAAACAGACAGCATGATGAAATACAGCGGGCAGCTGGAAAGGGCTAAATGGCACTCTGCTTATTAACTTCATTTTTAAAACGTGCATTTTTATTTTATTTTAGAAATTATATTTTTAACCCCTTAAGGACAATGGGTCGTCCCTAAACCTATTGAAAACAATGCATTTTGTACGGGCTTTGTCATTAAGGGGTTAAAAACTTCATTTTTAAAACGTGGCAGCAGTCAACAGCACGTCAGGCAGCCCAGAGGTAGCCCAGCTTCTGTTGTTGAAACGACTTGTTCACTTCACATTTTTAAAACATTTTCGAACTAAACGTCTTTCTATTAAAACATTCCATCATAAATCACATCGTGTTCAAGCCTCTGCCAAGCGGACCTCATGACAGTTCTTTATAAATGGTGTCGCGCTGAGCTCAGGGAGTTAGAGGAGACTCTGCGTTTGGCTCCTGGGTGTCCTGGGATTGGAGATCTAGCCCGAGAAAGTCCCGTCTACCTCTTCCAGCCAAGATGGCAAACGCTCGGCTGAGAGAGAGTCTTTGGCTGACACTACGTGGAAACAGGATGGAAACGCTGGGGTTTTGGACACTGAGTAACTTTTCATTCGCTGGGAACATAAACAGATCCAGCTGACAAAATACAATGGAGATATTTAACCCATTCTTCACCTGATTCAGTATTCAGCAAGCTTCTTAACTTGCAACTACAACTCTCTCTCGAGTCGGGTTAAACTGCGCAAATACAGTAAGTTCTAACCCCCTGCCCTCCTCTACATGGAGGAATTGTGGGGTTTAATTGCTTAAAATGTGAGGAGGTGCGACTCGTATGAGTAAGAAATGGCCATTTCCAGTAACGCTGCAATTTATACCGATAAAGAGGTTACATATCCGATGAAATCACGCGTTCCGGGCAGCTTCTCTGCAATGAACGGTCAGGTAATGATCTGCAGCTACTACATTCACTTGTATTTTGCAAATAGTTTTCCCATGATGTCCGTAATGCCATGCCCATTATATATTGTCAGTTAGCGGATGGGTGGACATGATGGGCATCATAGAAGTCGGACTCCACGGCAAGGTCGCAGTATTGCTGCTTTATACTCAGTGGATTCCTATAATCGGAGCATACGAGGGGTTAAATGGCACGTGACTGCCGGCAGCATTATGTTGGAGGGATATTGTCCTTGGCTTCCCTGCGGCAGGAAATATTTCCCCGTCATGAATAAAGGGAGTTTTGTGTTTAATCTTTCCTTTTATGGAGTACTGTGGGGAGTGTATCAAAACATGAGAATTAACCCTTGCATGCGGATCACTCTGGCCCTGGAAAAGTTAAATCTTAGCAGCATCAAAACAGGTAGTAAATGGTCCACAAGCTCAACATGTTTCAGAATAAATAAGCAGTTAATGTTTCTTTTGGATGAATTACCCCTAAAAAAATCCTGCATGTTTTAGTGCAGCAGGAAATGAACTTCAAGTGTAGACAAATTTGGTTGGGATTTAGATCGTGAAACATGTATAAGAAGAGTTTTTCCCAGTGATGCCAACACACATACTGACACTCATCCGGTAACATACGCGGTAACATACTTACAGTGAAGGGAAATGGGGGATTATTTGGTCCCCTGCTGAATTTGTACGTTTGCCCACTGACAAAGACGTGATCAGTCAATAATTTTAATGCTAGGTTTATTTGACAGAACTAAAAAATCCAGAATAATGCATTTCAAATAAATTATGAATTGATTTGCGTTTTACTTGGTGAAATAGGTATTTGACCCCTTTGCAAAACATGACTTAGTACTTGGTGGCAAAACCTGTTGGCAATCACAGAGGTCATAAAGGTAACACGGTGGGATTAGGAGCACTCCTAAGAGAGTGCTCCTAATCTCAGGTCGTTACCTGTATAAAAGACACCTGGGAGCCAGACATCTTGCTGATTGATAGGGGACCAAATATTTATTTCAAGTAAAATGCAAATCAATTTATAATGTATTTCAAATTCATTATTCTGTATTTTTTGTTATTCTGTCTCTCATTGTGCAAATAAAATTATACACTGATCATGTCTTTGTCAGTCGCAAACATGCCAAATCAGCAGGGGATCAAATAATGCTTTCCTTCACTGTACTTGCATGCGCGCACACACACACACACACACACCCCAAACCCTAACACACATCAGCATACTCATTTCCATACACATGCTAACATACAGATAATTACACACATGCTAACATACAGATAAATAATGAATATTTACACTCTAATGTATATTGTTTGAACCGGTAGCTTTGTTGGGCCAGAACAACTCTTACCCTTACAACGTGATACGCGCTGCTTGAATCCGAGTGACAACATATCCCTGAACTAAGACTAGATGTGCTGGGCCTATGGGAGCGGGGTATGCCTGACGCGGGGTGTTGGGGGCTTCCAAACCTTAGGCGACAGGAAGCCATTTGTTGTAACCATGGCAACCTGGGGTTTGTGGAGCCCTGGTAATATAACTCAAAGATTCAGAGAGATCAGGGCTGTCGTGTGTGTGTGTGCGTGTTAGAACACAGATAGATGCAGAATGTCTAAAAATGTCCCATTTACAGGTATTTGGGGCCTATGAGATAAGCAACAATGTGACCTCATCCTTGTCACCAAGTCACTTAGGTGAGAAACCACTCACATTAGCAGCAGATACATCAGCAGTCTGTACAGAGTACAATGTAGTATGCAAAGCAGTTTCGTTATTTTAGTCCCAGTCTGATGACACACGGAGACTCCCTGACCCATGAAGGTACGTATGGACAGTATAGTTATAAGGTGGGCGCACCAGCACTTCCCCCTTCATTGACACGTTTGTGACAGTAAGAAGAGCACCGAACCGTAATGAATTCCACAAGGCTTCTTACCTGTGGCTGTATTGACTCCCCCGACATTGATATCATTTTCATCATCAAATTCAATCCGGACGCCTTTGCCATTTCCCGCGGACACTCCGCACCCTCCACTCCGACAGAGAGATATGGGGACGACGCCATACACATACGCCAACATAATAGGGACACCAATACCTGGGAAAAACACAATATTTATTTTATCAATAGTAAATGCTTGTCTTATGCAGAGCTGTAAAACCAGACTACAGGAGTGGAAGCAGCTAGTGTTACACCCGTCTGCAGGCGCTATCAAATAGGGAAACCACAACCTAGAATGCTAAATGTATTATTTTTTAGGGTACTAAGGCTATATTACGCTATTTACATTTCTTGAACAACACTGCTGCTCACCCTAAAATCACCCAGACTGGGATTGACTAAATCACTCATCGAAGACAGAAAAACTACCTTTTCAGCCTCCCTTATATATTCAACCGTACAGATTAAGCATAAAGCCAAATATTGATTAATGTAAGGAATTGTTCCATACCCACGGTGACAGCAGCAACTACCGGCGACACGATGACAGACAGGGTGACGCTGCCTGCTATGGCCAAGTTCCTCTTGTGTTTGGAAACGTCTTTGCCTTCATAGCGATTGTGAATCTGTGGGAGATGACCGCGCTATGCATTACTCCGAAGACACAAGCAAATGTCATAAAACAGCAAAAAACTCCCAATTGACCCATCAGCCCTCAGCTATGCCCGTGTTTCATCAAATCCAAGATGTCGGTGTGCAGGAGAAGGAGCGTTATGTAGTTTGTGCCGCGTTATCAGTGAGATGACAGAACACGTGGAGAAGCCCCTGCCTCATGTGTCGGATCATGACATTAAACAAATTGGGCCAGATGTTTTTTCCTTCTAGTTCAGTTCCTGACTTCATTAAAGAGCTAATTTCTAATAAAGCAGGGGATTGTTGTGTTGAGGGAAAGCTCTGTTAGGTGCCGGGTCCCAGCTCCACGCCTGCGCTCCACAGGATCGGTGGAAATGATCCCCACTCAGCACTATTTTACAATCAATGGTGTCTTTTTATGTCTGCCTGGGACAGGATGGTTTACGTTTATATGCTATTCCTGATTGATGCTTCACGGCTCTCACAGAGACAGCAGATTAACAAACAAGCATATAAAAGGGATTTATATCAACAATATATGGCATTATTGTAAAAGCAAAGGCACGGGAAAGCTTCTGCGGTAACGTTATTGCAGGCAATGTTCTCAAACCGAAATTAAAATAGCAGTATTTTTTTTTCTTCTCTTAAGAATATTAATATTCCTTTTTGGAATACTACAATAAACACTGTAAGCACTGCAGATCATATAAAGTCTAGCGCGTGTTCATTAGTTTTTTCTTATTTTTCTCTCTCGCCCAGGCGATTTCTTGTTACATTAGTGAAAAGCAATTAAGATTTACCTTGCGCCCGACATACACTGGAATCCCGATGATCATAGCAGGAATGGCAATGCCAGCTATCAATGCGATGCCCACCGGCGCCCCCACTAGGGTTCCAAGCTGCCAAAGGATCTTCTTCTTCCTGCTCCATGGCTTTTTCCCCCAAAATGTGCATCCTGAAGGGCTACGGCATCAAAGACAAAGCCACAACGTAAACAGCTACATCAAAGATCAGGTTCTACAGTCATTACTGTCTCTGAAGAATGGACAGGCTGCACACAATACAAAGTGCCGACACAGACTAAAGATCCACCGTCTGTTCCAATAAGATGAGCACTCGAGTGGTGCAACATCCACGTCTTACTACACCATCATAGAAATGGCTGCATATCAGCTGCGTTATAGTGCTAATTAAACATAAACCACAAGGTAGGGGACACCTACCTTGTGACAGACGGGACACAAGCCCAGGTCATTGCCTAGGTCTATGAATACCTAAATCAATCGTTCTAAAGCTGAACTCATTATCTTCCCTCCACTACCTTAATTCTCTATCACCATTAACACGACTATCTCTCACACTAATCAGGCCCGATGCCTTGGGGTCCTCCTTGACTCAAACCTTTCCTTTATCCCTCACATTCATTCCCTCGCCTCATCCTGCCGCTTGAACCTAAAAACATCTCTCGCATCCGCCCATTCCTCACCCAAGAATCCACAAAAACTCTTGTCAGACCCCTTGAATTTATGTAGTGTATTAAGCACTGCGTAAATTGTTAGCACTATACAAATAAAAGATAATAATAATATGTCTAGTACTGGCTGACCAAAGGGTCGCCATAAACATAGGAAAGAACGACTAACGCAGCGGTAACGGGTGTTTTTTCCTGTTGGGGTAGACAGACGCGTGGAGGAATTTGGTTACAATGAATGGGGTCTGTGGGGACGCGTGTTTCTTATTGACGTTGCAGCTGCTTTAGGCTTTCACCAGGCCCAGAAATGTCACCGTTGTGACATTAATCATAAATTAACTTTTTTAAAGCATTTTTTTTTTCTTTGCCTGGATCCACAGATATCAGGGCTTGGATATACATTGGCTTTTATATATTTTTTGAATTTGCCTTCGCTAGCCGGTGGAAATGATTTAATGAACAAGCAACTGCCACCATAACGAAGTTTATGAGCAGTATGTCTGTGTGCGGGGTCAGTCCGATGAAGAACAATATAGTTATTTGGGAACATAAGAGGGATACATGAACCATTCATGGAAAAAACACATCCATTCATGGTTACTGGCAAGCAAAGTCAACAATAAGAGTGCGTTGTCTCGTGTCGTTAACTGGAATTTAGCCAACCGAAAAAATCTATGAAAGTCACCCCATAGTCTGTAACTGTAAATGAAGAGGCTACCAACCTCATGCATGCTAACAAACTGTAAGCGCTCAGATAACATACACGTGATTGGCTGCTGTTACTTCCAATAGGAGCTCAGCTCTCAGCGACTAGAATGAGAGTGCTACTGAGCATGTGCAGGGAGTGTACATACAAACGCTGCCTGAGGTGAGCAAATGAAACCAGGGGAGGAGTTAAACGAGACTCCCATAACTAAAGAACGCGTGCACCAATCCGCATGCAGCAAAATGCACTGGGGGGCCGTACAAAATGGACGCAGAGCTGGGGGGGGCATTAAATTACACTTTATAGTCCTGTGGCCCCTGTGACACTGACAAGGCTTAACCGCAGGCCCTGTCTCATTAATCCTCACACCGTGAGTCAGAGGGAGCCCCTTCTGGCAGACACTTGACATTTTTGTGTTGTCTAGCAGAATAATGCAAACACAATTCGCCTCCTCAAGCAGCTGCAGGAGAAAGTGCTTTTTTCTTTTTTTGGTATCCAGAAAATAAATATTGCCCTTCAATGTAATCAGAGCAAAGAATACAAAACTGTCTGCATTTTTCTCCTAGTACCTAATCTAAAGCGGGTGACGATTAGCAGTTAAACTAGAACGTAACCCTTTAAGCACCAGGAGGTAAACGCGTGTCGCTTTTGACCACACAAAAGGCGATTTGGAATAAAGTGCAGTCTCGTTATTGTGATTGCGCAATCATATTGCACATCGAATGCCCAGAATATGCCGTTTGCTTCCATGATAAAAATGTGACTGCCAGTTATGCGGTAGCACAGAAACGCCATTGGAACATCCAAGTCACCCCTCTGGCATTATGCAGGTTAATTATCAAGGTAAGGGAAACCTTTTTAAGCCGAGGAAAATCGTAATGTCATGTGCCCTTATAATGGATTGCAAGCTTTTGAGACTATCTAGGGCTCTTCTTCAGGCATGAGAATCTTAAAAGCATGCAATCCATTATATGTCAGTTAGCTAATAAAGCTATAATTTTTACCAAATTCCATTTCTCTCTTTCTATGGCTAACACAATGCAACTCTATACCACCATCACCAAATACTGAACATAAGGGTGGCCTCACCCCTCCAAAAGGCTGACATGGAATCTTAAGCCATCCGATTACCCAGAGGGACACCGTAAGAGACTATGCAGTCCCTCGCTGCCCCTACATCTCATCACATTTTACATGGTATAGGTGCGCTGATCACCACCATATTCCTCAGATTACCCCAAGCAGCTGTGTATAACAACCCCCCATAGAACTATACAGGGGACAGGGAGGCCTTTGTTTTATATGACAGAGCTGTTCATATTATGGTAAGGAGACGATGATAGATTCAGCGGTAAAATGAAACACTGGGGAGAAAAGTTATTAATACAAGCGGATTCACATAATAATCAGAACGCTGACATGTTTGAGTCTGTAAGCAATGTTTTAATAAAAATTAATATATGTGCAACAACGCGTTATATTTAGTAACATAATTTACCACAAATCTTACACCACTCATAAACCCCCCCAGGTCTAAATGTAAACCCATCCGCCATGTTAAACACACCATGGCCGTAATGTATTAAGGTGCTGTCAGTGTTAGGATTGCACTCACCTGAGATAATGCAGGTCGGATATCTCCTTCATACAGAGCCAGCAGAACTCACAGCCACATACGGCGCAGGTCATGTGGTTGCAGCTCCCATCGTTCATTTTTATGATATACGCAGCACACCTGGGGCAGGGTTTAATATCATCTCCTAGCAATGGGAAATTAAACCGATATTAGATTCTTCTCCAAATAAGCGGTCTTCTTACTGATATATAACGCCAGCTATGCTCACAAGAGAAATCTAAATATTCATTTTATTCCTCACTACAGGTTTATGAGCAACGGGTACAAGAAGATCAGCAGAGTCCCAAGGAAGCTTATCCTATGGGATAACAACGACCCGACACATTTCACTCGTGTGTTTGCCCTTTTAACCCGGTACAGATCAAGAAACCTGCATGAGGACAATGATGCCAGCCGGGATGCCAATTCATAACTGAAATACTTGTTACTTCTTTTAAAGACAAGATCTGCTAATTCTTACACATTCATTCATCACTTATTTTCTTTATTCTCACTTAAGAGATTTAGATTTTGACAGCAGAGGAGACCCATTTTTCCTCATGTAAAGACTAAATCAGTCCTTGGTCTTGTCTTATTCAGGATAACGTTATGCCTATCCCAAGTCTGTTTAAATTCCTAAATGTGTTAACCTCTACCTCTTCTGCTGGAAGACTATTCCACTTATCCGCTACCCTATGAGTGAAATAAAACACTTATAAGCCGCCTCTGGTTTTAGATCATGGCCTCTTGTTCTCCTCCTGTGATATAGACTTCCCTCCTGTACATTGTTAAATCCCTTTACGTACTCCTCCGAGCTTTACACTAAAGACTATATATGCCTCATCTAATGTTTAGGGCTCACGGTAGGGTTTCAACGCAATGTCCTCAGATGGGAATTTAAGGAAACCTTGCATGCAATGACTCCGGAGAAAGCCACAGGGAAATACAACACTAGATGTTGTGTTCATTTGTGTTGTGTTGGCCTCATGACAATTGCTCATAATGTGCCGAATGGGAGACCAACAAAACATGACTTTCCCATGTCCAAGACAACTAGAAATAGCAAAAACACCTAAAAGAAACATTTAGGGAACTTTGCAGTGTGTTAGCGCAACATGTAAACGGTTTTGAACTATTAATGAAAGGTGTTGCGCGTTTGCAGCAGTTTAGATTTTCGCAGATATCACAATGTTGGTTACAGAAGTAAATATTTGTGCTTTAAAGAGTCTAACCAACAAAATTATCTCAACGAAATCAGATTCCCGAGAACAAAAACCCCAATCTGTCCTCGGTGCTAATTCCGGCACACGTGATAATATGATGTAAAGGAGCTTAGTGCCCAGCGAGGAGCTTGTGTCGTGTGTGCTGCATAACGCCAGCCGTGACCTGCTGCACTCCGCTGTCCATCCACGCCTTTTGGGAACCCCACAATGTGTATTCTGCAATAGGATATCGGTCTGAAAGCTGGGCTTCCAATATTTTTATAAGAACACTTGTATCTACTAGAGCCCTAAACAGGTCAATCGATAAAAGGACGCACCAGTAATCATATGCACTTTAACGCAAATAAAAAGACATGGAGGAATTCATTAGAATGCTCTTTGCCCCTTTTCTGACATTATCCTTCTCACTTGCAACTGTGTACACAAGATACAGTAACTCCCAGCAAGCTCAGCCTCTGCACATCTTAGGTAGGCGTTAAGAAATGCATTAGACCTTACAAACCGTAAGGAGTTTCCATACACAAAATCATGGCGTGCGCGATTACCTGCTGCGCCCGACTCCTGGCTGTAGCTGACCGACGAGGAGCGGATGGTACGCAGACGCAGACTTTGGGCGCGCTCCTGGCGGGCCGCATCGCACGTCTGGTTCGGGTGCCAGATCTGTTTGCAGTGGTAGCAGAATTCTGTCCCGCATCCATCACGGCCACACGTTAACTTTGGGCAGCTGGCACATCCAAACGCAATTACGGCGTACCTGAAAGAAAACAACAAGCAACAAAATAAATAAAGAGGAGCCAATAATAAATTATTCCGAGGTAAGCACCGACGGGCTGTATCTGAGATAATAGCCAAAGGTTAAGGAAAGCAACATTCACTAAAAGACACGAGGTTCTCCATCCCAACGGCCTTAACCATTCTGCGTCTTTCCAATATTTATGCTTAAAGGAGAGAGGCCACCTACATCACTTTTGGATATCATTTCTTTAAGGTACTGTAAAACAGCTGCTTTCATATAAACATATGTATAATAGACAGGCTTCAAGGGGAAGTTCCTGGGGCGAAAAAATCTTTTTGAGCATACAATGCAGCGTAATTAAGATCAGGACTGACAAAAGTCTGGCCAATAACACTCCTTTATCTACAGATCTGGAGGCTGCCATCGTAATTTGCAGTATTTTGGGTGACTTTCCCTTGCACACTTGTTCTAAGTGGAAAGCCCTGTTAAACACAGCTATACGTTACATAGGATATGTGATTTTGATTAAATATGAAATAAGAGATACTCCCTCTAATAGTACGGTTGCAGATAATTGATGTGCGTAGGTGCAGCTAGTAAAGACAAGGCACTGAGCCATCATACATTAACAGGCAAAAAGTAAAAACCTTCCAGTTTCCTTATTCACAAACATTTCCCACGTTGCCTCATCATCAGGATAAGACGGACAGCGAAACTCCCCGAACCTGTCCTACACGTCAAGCAAGCACAGGCAAAGCTCCTGAGCCAGAAACGGCAGCAAACACTTTGCCTTCCTAGACCTTAACCCACTCCGGCCTACAAAAGACCTTAACTGACAACGTAACCCACAGGCCTGTGCAAACTGAGCGGGACACGAAGTGAATTGTTGGGGCCC
>VKOC01000006.1:36866919-36889019 GCA_009364415.1 Spea multiplicata
GAGTTAGAGGGGAGATATGTATGGAGAATGATGGTTCTTAATGCTGCTGTTGGCTATTGTTCATGTTAAGTTATTCAGTTATTGTAATAAATATTTTAGCCCATTTTTTAGCTCAAAATATTTTTTCCTTTTTTTTCTCCTCTAAAATCTAGGTGCGTCTTATCAGCAGGTGCGTCTTATAGAGCGAAAAATACGGTATGTTTCTTTTGGTATTTAATGGATTTCAGGCCAACGCGGTTCTAACCTTAGAGTGTCAGAGTGGTGAACACCTGGATGCAAAAACCCTGGGGAGTTTAGGTTTCTTCTAACTTGCAATGTTTAAACCTAAAAACGAAATGATTTTCTACCCGAATGGATTCACATCCACTGTAAAACCATCCGCAAATGGCAGCAGAGGGTTATTTAAGTTAACGAAGGCTCGATCGCTCCTGTTATACAGCTCCACGGCAGGCTGTGAATGCGACCATCTGTCTGAGGGCACGCGTCCCGACGGCTGATAACACAAAAGACAGGTAAAAGCTAGCAACGGAAATCCCGAATGCAACTGAGAATAAACGAGGGCAGATGGTCAGTCACAGGATAGGCCTGTCAGGGTAACTACGAGAAGGTCAGCGAGCAATGGAGCGAAAGAGGCTCTTAAATGTGACGCTGACCCTGGGCAGCTAGGAACCAGTAATTAACCATTAAGGCTTGTGTGCGTCAGCAAAAACAAACAACGCTCTAAAACATGCTTAAGAGTGGCAAATCTCTACAAAAGAGACACTCATTAAGTGAGTTTCTTTCAACCGTGATTTATACCGAAGCAAGAAATGTTATTATGCAGCTGCCGTTACTGCTGGGTGCTTGCAGGACGCGTCCGGCAGAAAACGTGTCTCCTTTCCTCAGGCATCCTCTGCTATAGCCCTCCATGACCAATTTGTTCCTCGTTTCACTCAGAAGTAACAGATCTCAGACTCGGAGCACAAGTCCGAGTCTCAGCGAGAGAAAACACAACAACATACGCTTTTATAAAGTATTTTAGCAGGAAGGACAACATTGAGATCTTTCTTGTTTTTGTGTCCTGGGTTCGTACACGTTACATACTAACTGCTTCACATACAGACGCTGCGTGATGCATGGTTATTCAATAAGTTGCTAGTTAGAGTTTATTCTCATGTCCACACTCCTAGCACAGTCGTATCCAAAGTAAGGTGGGGACCGTCTCCTCCGCTGCGGCCTTTCATTTACTCGAACATAAACCTACGGTCCTTCGCTGGCGCCGAACAGCTGCTTTGCTGCACTATAGATTTTATAGGGGACAGTCGCATGCAGTATTTCTGCATAAAAAGAACGTTTTGGAGATGTCTTCTTTAAAAGGGACTTGTTTTTACGATCGTAGCACTATACGGAGGCCAAACCATCCTAAGACTTCCACAACTGATTGACACACAGAAGATAATAGGGTCGGGAAAACTCAGCGGCTGGTCATAATCCTGCAGATCATGTGATGAAGAAGTTAAGAAGATAGCTGCTCACATGGTATACAAATAATGTGGGTTTAGAATATATATCTTGGTTATTTTAATCTGGAAACAGCACCAAGTAAGTCTACAGAGTGTACAGAGAATGTAAAATGTAGGATATCCCGCTGAAATAGGACACCCAAGCAAGTTGGCTTGGAAGTAATGGAGTATCACATGTCGCTGGCAATAAAATAACCCAAAATGCTAGAGAGAAAAAAAAGTCAGCTGCTTGCCTGTCTTATTTATATCTGCATTATGAGATCTCATCTAATAACCAAGCTTTCCCAACACACAGAGTCTGCCTTCGCTCCTAAACCACTAAAGCTCTCACAAAACAAGAGCAGCCGGATCACACGCGTCCATTTTATGATTTTTGGTACAAAAGCAATTCATGCGTAAGTGAATCTGGATTGCGAGAAGGATTCTACAGTCATTATCTTTAAGCCAAGTTAACATTTTTATGGAATCATACGATGTCTGACAAAGGTAGGGGGTCCCAGGCCTTGCGGATGTTTTTGTGCTGATGCATGGACTTTGGTATTTTAGGTGATGGGTCAATGAGGAGAAAAATAAAAGACAGATCTGGTTCTTACATGAAGCAGCACTTATCTGCCAAGATTTTAAAATTGACCTTAGCCGGCACCGAGTAAAATCGTGGCTGCTACCAATAAAATTGTTATAGATCTGGTGGCCGGCTGGATACATGTGGCAATCTTTACACCTTTTGCGTCACGCAGGCACATTCATAAATTCATAAAGGACCACATACTTGACTATGTAAATATGAGGTAGGCACCACTGGGCATTTGCCTGGTTTGCCCAACGGTCATACCGGGCCTGGCTCACAGTATATCAATGTACATTTATTACCATTGAATAGAATACTACAAACTTCTGCAAAAATTAAAGGTGGTTCTAATCACAGCTTTTATTAGATTAAGATTTTTAAAAAGCCCGCTAGTCAACATGGTTCCTTGCACAGAGGTAATTTAGGTCCATTGTCTCTGGGGGCCTAAAAACGAAATAAAGCTCTGCACAGGGGTCTACACAATTTTGGCCAAATTCTACCAAACAGAATAGAGGTTTTTCTTACCCACAGTCTGGAGCTGGACACCACCGACAATCAGGGTCTGCCACAAGCCATCTCCTGAGCATGAACTCCTCGTATTTCTCCATTAACACATCATCACTTAGTATCAAACGGATATCATAGGGGTTAAAGCGTTCAGAGCACTCGGGGCAGCTAATGTTGACCCTGCTTTCAGAGATCTCTATCCGCAGGTATTGACGCAAGCAGTCCGTGCATGACCTATGGTGACACGTCATAATTTCAGGGAACCTGTCCTTGGAGTACCGCAAAAGGCACAAGGGACACTCCATAAAGTCTCCACTCAGCTTACTTAAAGAGGCTGTCCCGTTGTCTGAAGAGTTCATGGAGGCAGAAAATATGGAATTTTTATCTGTACACATCTCTGAGTGAATACTTTCAATGCTTGCAATACCATCAACTCCACCATTTAGGTCCCTAGACTTGCGCTTACTGTCCTTTTTCCTTCGGAAGATAGAACCCCATGGCATCCTCCTTTTCTTTGGTGCCTTTTTAACAGGAGGGAGGCTGACCGAGGAAGTCGATGATTGCAGGTCCCGATCTGAACCCATTTGCCGATGCAAACTCATTTCTACCTTACCACAAAATGTTCAAAGTGTGTGCGTAGCACAGATCATTATGACTTGTATTAACCGTTGTTCAGTGGAGTTTAAATGGGGTGTGTGTGTGGGGGGTTATTTTTCCTCTGGATTCACTGGACAATGTTTCAACTTGGTCCTGTAAAAAAAACAGAGAAAAATGTATATAAAAAAAAAAGTGTTTATCAATGGAACGGTCAGCTTTATCTTATGAGAATAATAAAGGAACAGAGTTCATTTTGTCTGCTGTGAAGAAGAACGGCGTTACATAGTTACTTGAAGTTCCCCATTCAGGATTTGGAGGACATTGCGTCTTTCCAGCTGTCATGTGGACAGAGGAGGATTCTGGGTGATATTCTCAGCTAACCCGGGGTGCTCCATTACAAGCACACGTGAGAAGACTCAGCCTTACATCAGTATGATCTCAGTTCAAAAGTACACCTCATATTAGTTAAGACAACACATAATCTAGATTAGCGTTCAGCTATTTCTTCAGCATCACCGGGATTTCCAAGATATCGGGGAAGCAGTTCTTCTCAATAACCAGGAATTCTTTTTATATTGAAGCACAGAATGTATTCCCAGCCACACACGTTATGCAGCGTCGGTTGCCCATTCATTGTATATACCACCAGATAATTAAATAGCATTCACAAGTAAAGCGGAGAGCTCTGCCAGGAAGCGGGCAGCCGTGGAGGCAGCGGCAACAAAGGTAATAATAATAATAATAAAATAATAAACGTGCCCCTCCCCGCATGCTACCGATTACCCGTGACCCACAGACTGCTGTGTAAAATACCCTCTAGGACATCTATGCCCTCCCCATTCACATTATCTAGTAGGTTACCCAGATGGCTTGCTATAGTAAAGACAGGTTTGGGGCTGGGAGGGGTGTATATGAAAAATGCTGCAAGTTTACGCAAACAGGAAACACAGAAGCAAACCCTGTTTATGACGAAGATCTGGGTTGTTTTTAACCCATTTTCCCAAAAATAAATCTCTCTGCTATACCCTTTCCATTATGTCTGATTGCATTAATGACTTCCATTAGCATCTCAGTTTCCACGTATAATATATTATATAATGAAGCTCACAGTCACTACGCACCCTCCAGCCGATGAAAGGCTTTCATACAGTTAAGGAAACTGATGGGTGGTTGCGGTAAGACTGTTCTAGCTGGGGGCTTTGATCTATAACAGAGTAGTGTAAAGAAAGTTTACAAAATGAAAAAGGAAATCATGAAATTGAAAGTAGATGGCGAGCAGACTAATGAGGGGAACATGAAGAATTACATATACAGGTTCTGGTTTTCAGCCATGCTCCATCTGTATCTATTCCTCAAGACTCGCATAGACAGCAGCTTTAGAACAAACTGGCAATATTACTGGGGTTTTCGAACTTCGCCTAAATACCATGGATGTATATATAAACTTTTATTTGAATGAATGAGATGTTTCCAGACACAGCAGATTTGCTTGCGGGCAGCCTTAGAAGGGTCTGTTAGCAGAAGCAGGCAGTGAATTCCTTTAAGCGAATCATTAGAATAACACAAACCAAGACTATGGTTACCATATCAAACAGAGTCCCTTCGGGTATCAATCGGGGCAATAAATTACTGATGGCAGTATTCACACAGAGCCTAATACAATAAATACATTAACATTGTGTACCCCTAAAGCTTGTGTCCCGCTGGCATCCAATTACAGAATAAAGCTCTATGACCGGGCACCGGCAATCATCAGACAGAACCTATTACTCCATCTCTAAGAAAGATGATAAATTTGGAGCTTATCTGTAAAAATATTCTCACGTGCCCAGAGGGTCTAATCTGGCCTAGGGGGGAAACCGTTTCATACTATATTAACAGGCTACATTGTGACGAGCTGGGTGGTGATTTCACTATAGGTTCCATTTTACTGATTATACTTTGATTAACACAAAATATATAAGCTACTTAACAGCTTAGTAAAGCGGCATACGTTGATTTAAATCTGGTTACACGTGCAGCGGTGAGAGACGCAGAAACCCAAGCGATCACATGCACTTTAATCCACGCGACAGAGAGTCGCCTTACGATAACATACCCCGGGATCCACAAATTTTGTTTAGATCTAGGAGTCGGCCAAAACAATTTAGGAGCCAACACAGGTCGCCAGTTAAAGGATGCCAATAGGGCAATACAACAAAAGAAAAACACACCTTTATTCAGTGCTGCACCCCTTTGTACATACTGCAGTTAACTCCTTCGTGACAAGGGGTATTTTACACCATAAGGAGTCAAGCTTGTATATTTAACCATTATTTTTACACACAACACTATACAGTGACACATAAGAAACATCTTATGTTACAGTAACACGCACACACTAACATTCTACACACATATACACACACGCCAACACAGACCATATGCTGACATACACTCATGCTAATGCCATACGCCACCACACACACTAACAATACACTCTTATTCAGATGCACACACACACTGGCTAACACTATACATATATAAAACCACACACACTATATCTGGTACTATAAAACACAGTAGCCATACTGACACCGGCACTGTCCATTTACACACTGACTCCAGCACCATACATACACACACATCGACTCTGACATAACAGTCACGCTCACAGACCGACTCCAGCACTATACATATACACACTGACTGACGCTACCGTATTCACATACATACGCCACTAGCCCCTTCGCGCACCTTGTAGAGACCCCGCCACCGCCTCATGGCACCCTCGTCCCCCGCAGGAAAGCGTAAGGATTCACACGGTAACCCTGACCAGTTTTTACTCCCTTGTCCTGAAAATGTAATGGGTATTTGATGAGTTAAGTCTCCTTTACCTTTAATCTATATATATTTTATGGTTAATTTCTTGTTATGTTCCTGCATAAAAACCCCATGATTTCTATTTGTCTCCATTACATGTGGGGGAAAAAGAAAAATACCTTTGTCAACACTAATATTCACAAACTGTTTCCTCTTTAAACAAAAAAGGAGGTTTTTTACTGGAAGCCAAGCCAGTTTCGTTACGATAAAAGCACCAGCACTTTCACTAACCCTTCCCGAAAACTTCTAACCAACCACAACGCGTCAAAGCAAAACAGTGCTTACAATACATTATATCTCGTGTGTGTCTGAATATGTATGCTTTCTAGGGTGTGCTGACCAAGCCTTAGGGTCAGAACATCCCACCTATCACACAGGGGCTTCATTAATGGGGTGCAGAGAGGGCTTTGGGGTCCCTCTGATTCAGATCCTTGGTAAGCTATATAGCCGTGAAAGGTTAGATGGGAATCCCCAAACTGGGGCTACTTTGACGCAGTGGCGGCTGAGCAATATACGGCCCAATAATTTGACGAAATTCCCAATATTTATGCGTCAGATAGGAGTTTTTCAATAGTATTTGCTGGGTGTGCGCTGAATTCTTGCTTTGTTGTGTGTGTGCATTATATTGTAAGGGTTTTGGATTTCATTTATTTCATATCATATAATCTACAGTCAACTATACAGCATCTGCATTCTGGAAGAGTCAGTCACCTATATTTATGGGGCAAATAACTACATATTTGTAAAAGTTATGACAATATTGGCAATGTTTTAGCAGAGATGTACCTGTAGCTACGGGAATTCTAAAGATAAATACTGGACATAATGAGCAATAAAAAAAACTGAAGGTTGTGAATTTGTGTCGTAGACCGGAAAAAGTGGTGCAATCAGTAAGTACATACCACTGGTTGCCATGGCTACTGTGCATCTTAATATACGGTATTTATTATATTATATATGGCACAGTTTTTAGAGCCCAAAATGCTGAAGCACATTCTCTACGGCAACTCCACGGTCCCAATCCCAGACCGTTACTGCAGTTATAGAGAGGCGAGAAATATGACAAAATACTAATATAAGAGCTGTGCATGTGCTTTAAGAATCAATCCCCTATGGCTGCACATTTGGTCATTTAAAGCATTATATTAAAGGTAACGATTATATCCAAAATGTTAATTATAGCAGAGGACAAAGGGTTAACCATAATGGCCACCCAAGGCTAGGAATTCATCACGGGTCATCGACAGAGGCTACATGAACCCAGGGAAGGACTTTTGAGTGTATAAAGGGTGGACTTTGAGACAAGTTGGCCTTGTAATAGTAGGTGGAATCTTTAATTGTCTGTCAACAGCCTGTACAACGTAATTGTATTTGATTCAGAACATCATTAAGAACCTGTATAAGTAGACGGCTTCGAGGCCAAGCACAATGACTACCACCTTCCCTGGAAAATAATTAGAACAAAGCTCTCCGTAAGCCATTTAGCATCTTCGTGTGGGAGGCTAAATACAGACACACAGCGAGCGGTTACATCCTCGCATCCAGCGTCTGATCGATGGGAACCGAGTACTCTCTGCCCCTCTCACAAGCAACGGGTGCTGCAACCGAGCTCTGATACAACCTCCGAATAAACCGTGCGAGACACGAGACCGGAAAGAGCTTTCACTGGAACCGCAGCATTAAATCCAAACACATAAGGGAAATAAAACCACCGCTTCTTAAACGAGGCCTTTACTTATTGTGATATAAGACTGTAGTATACATTATACATCGTAATCACTACCCCGCATCACCGCCTAGCCAGACTCAGATAGCATTATATATCCGTTTGCTCTGATATTTTCACCCCACACATCACAGCTTAACTCCCATCACTCACAGGCAGTCACCAATGATGTCATGCAGCTCATCAGTCTGGCTGAGAGCATTTTACCCGAGATCCGTTTTCTCTTCTGCAGACCAGCTTCCTTTGCATGATATATATTATAAAGTATATTAGTGGAGGGTCTACACACATGGGGTCTTGATTTCTGCCGACACGGGAATGCCAAGGAATTACAGCATGATTGTAATTAGATATCTTTTTTCTTAAAATTATCCTCCCTTTATTCCAACCCGGTGCTTGGGTAGCTCACAGTAACGAGGGGGTTAATTCTTCCAGGCTGGTTTACCATCGGAGAGGCCTTCGTACACTGATGAGCCGGAAACACAGGGAGTATCACAACTCCACCCCGGTCAGCCCTGCAACATTAAACACTAATAAAAATAAACGAGCACACGGAGACACGACGGCTTCTAATAACCCGTTTATATTAAAAAGCCAGTGCGGGCCAATAAACAGATAGGATGACGCCGTCTTAAAATTAGATCCCGTCTGATTTCAGAACAGGGAAGCAGGACGACTTAACGCCCTAGTAGTTCAGGGCCCCTTCTGGCTTTATTATATTAATATTTTAATAGGGCCCATCAACTAACTGCTATAAAAAGGGTCTCCATTCATAACGCATACTGATTACTACATAGGCTGTGTGATAAAGTGCCGGCTAAATGTACAGTTTTTATGCTTTAATGCCACAATAATACAGCGAACGCACACTTCAATCCTATCAACCCTACAGACCACGGATCCAAAAAGCATATTCACAAGATCAAAGCTTACAGCAGAGGAAGCAATGTGTAATTCTGCACGATCGGCACTACACAGACCCCGATAACCGGGATGAACGTTGATTTTCGCCCCACGGCACTACATTCTTGTGTAAGGTTTCTATTCGTGTTTGGAGAGATCTCCTTGCCGGAGGATGAAGCTTCCACGCTGCAGCCTTCAGGGTCAGACGCTGGCGTTTCAGGAAATTCACAGGGTGGCAGCCAAAAACCAAACAAGATCCATGGGAACCTCACGACACTTTATGCAAAGAAATTGCACCATTTATCCCCGGACTGAAGCCTACGGCACGCTCCGTACGAACGCTCTACTCATGGTCTCCATGGAAAACCCGGCTATAAACAGAACACAGGCGTCTGTCAGGGTATTTTGTTTCTTATTTATAGCATGTATTGTCTTGAAAACAAGATACTTAATAGATTAAAAAGAGGCGGAAAATAAACACATGCCATAAAGATAAACATACATCAGGAGAGCACAAGTGTGGGGAAGGAGATCAGCGCCATGTCAATCATCCCTCGATAAAGCCAAGAAACGCGCTACAGAACTCATTTACCTTAAAATACGGAACGCAAAGATTCAATGAAGTTTGCTCTTTAAGGAGGGAGTGATACGTCTCCTTCCTCAAGTAAACGGCCGTGTTTATTCTCCACACCTACACCCTCGCACATTCTTCAGCTAAAAAGCTGTACTGTGCACTGAAACGCACACTGCTTCTCTATGGCGGCGGCTTTCCACGCTGCCGGGAGCAGAAGGTTCAGATAAATACATTTCTCCAGCCGTCGGATCAGCCAGCAGATTTAGATCACCGACGCCATTCACTGAAACGACAGCTTCGGTGACAGTGGGTCTACTTTGCCGGTGGCCTCTGTCTTCTTGCTGGTAGGCATCAGCAGCAGGTTCGCTGCGGGAACGTGCGCGGGCATCGGGGATGTGTGCATGTTCTGTATAAAACATTTTAGCACTTGATATAACTACATTCCACTTCATTTTCTTACGTGTCAAGATATAAAATGTAACTGACATTTTTACCATTTGTTTGTTAAATCATGATTCTTTTTAAATATTTGATGCCCCCCTGAACAAAATTATGTATAATTTGTGCATTTTCTTTTTAATATATAAATACATAAAACAAAATTAGCAATAATAGATCATATAAAAATATACACAAAATAATAAAAATAATACACACCAAGGATTTACATATTACATTATTTTTTTATACCATTGGTTTTTGGGGTTTGACAGTAGTGATTTTTAATACAATTTTTTTTTATTGCAGTAGGTCTAAGGGACACTTAAAATATTGGGTTTTTTAAATGTCCTTTTTCTCCTAATTTATTCTTCAATCTTTGGAAGGAGAAACTATTGACCTGCTTTGCTGATTGCAATACATGTGATTGACCAGCAGGGCTTTCCTGTCCTCGAGTGACATTTCTTTTATGATGGGGGAAAGGCCCTCGCGTCGAGTGCCACTACGCATGATCAGCTGGCAGGGGAGAGCCAATAGAAAGCCTGATCTCTGGTGCAAAGTCGGGACGTACTGGTACATCCTAAGGGGCTTGGTAGCTCAGGTTTTATGGACATACCAGTACGCCCAAAGTGGACTGAAAGAGTTAAGACTTTTGTATTTACCGCAAGCAGTATAAATCAAGGGGTGTTTTCTTTTAAATTAGCTCAGACTACTAGACAATCCATTAATCTGAACCAAAAAAAATAGCGGGATTCCCCTTTAACAGCTGTATGCCATAGGTCAGCCTTCCAGCGTAATCATCGCAAAGGGCAAAAACAAATCAAGCAACAACCGTGCCAAGAATGTTCAAGTTCCTGCAGTTTGTACCTCCGCTAGAATATAATCCGTTTTGCCTTCAGAGCGAGATACTTATCTAACCAGGCCCCGGTTGTAAATCTCAGAAAGCCTCAAACTCCATCTCAGCCACAGCCTTGTCAACAAACACCCGGAGTCAAAGCAATTCCTCCGCACAGGAAAAAGGAAGCACTCACTAGAGTAAGCGTGCTTCCTGCGACAAGACGGGGGCCAGAAAAACACAAGGAGGAAACCTTTTCAGAGGAATCAAAACATTTTAATTAAACATCATGGCAGGACATACTGTTCTGTAAGTACAGGGTTATTTTACTATTAGACATTCAGACTCCCATTTATCCAGACAATAACCTGTGACTGCCCTGGGGTGTAGCAGGTATATCCCTGAGTAACCATTACAATCCGCACCGCTACGTACCGACTTCTAACAAAAGGCAGAACACCCCACTGGTGGCCGAGAAACCGGGCGATGACTTCAGTATAACAGGAAGCAGCAGATATTTTAAGGGATAATAAGAAGGATCGGTGGCTTTGGAAGCAAATCTCTACACTTCCTTAAAATGCCATCTGGCTCTGGGGAGAGTAGAGAGATGTTAAATATATCACCTGCCACAATGCCCCGCGGACCTCAACATGATTGCCCTGTCTCAGCCAGCGTCCAAGGTGGAATTCTGCCGCGGCTAGAAAGAAGAATATCGCGCTTACAAAACGGACTCGCAATTCTGTACCTAAAATGTCAGAATTTTTTAAAATATGCCAGTGTTTATCTAAAATCTTTTTATTTAAGGTTTGCTATTGTATTGTGTAAAAATGGAGAAACTAAAACCAAAAAGGAACGAATACACCTCTATGAGAAGTCGCCCGTTGACTTTTACCTCTATATAGCACTTGCACTTTAACAAAAGCTGAAGTCCCAGGTAATGTTTACACCAAAAGGGGGAAACATCCTTTTCCATGTTATAGTCCCAAACATCCTGCATTTGCAAATAATACCATAATAAAAAAAGAGCTTAGGTTATGAGAGGGGGAAATACCCGACATCAATACATTGTTATCCTCACTGGCAGGATGAGATCGATGCCCTATGAAAGATCACAGCGTGTCCTGAGAGGAAGCATTGCAGTGCCAGCCGATGCCTCCTAGACTTCTGCTCATCACCCGCTCCCAGTACAGGACATCCCCTTCATTCGTTAACACCTGTGTGCGTGTAAATATATATACATACGTGTATCCATGCATCCATACACATCCAAACACTTCTCCCCCAAGCTGTAAAGATGCCTGCGATGACAGACATTCCTGGTTACCTCTTTTGATGGCCATAACAGCTGTGACCTCGTGTCACAAATATATCCTGGAACGCACACAGATTAACATCATGGAGAGGGACCTCATATAACCCACAAGCACTATCAGCCAGGACCATTTCAGTCATCGGGGTTACTTTTGACTTAATAAAGGGAGGACTCCCGAAAGCCCGTCTATTATTATTACTGTTAGTCCAATAAAAAAGGTATTACGAGATTTTTTTGCAGTCATTGGGGGAAACTTTACTTTTAACATAAAATTCTCTACCATAGACCTGGATGACATATAGTAACACAATCCGTGACGATTCATAGAATGAGCTAAGAAAAGGCGGTGCGCCCAACCTCTAATCCCAGCTCCGAGGAGGGTGGCTTGCATGGCTGTGTGGTTTGGAGTACTAAAGATTCCATCTTTGATGTTAATTCTGTCCTGTTAAGCATCACAAAATTAACTAAAAATCTGTAGCGCCATCCTTTGTGCAACCGTCTGCCAGCAGCTGCAAGAACATTAAACGTCTTAAAGGAGCTAAAATATTTGTAGTTAAAATCAATACATATGGTACATCCACATGACAGGGGTATCTGTTAGGGTCGAAGCAATCTACTACCTTTCAGCCATTGTTGGATTACAACTCCTATCGCCCTGAATCAACAGATGGGCGATAGACAAAGACTAGAGGCCAGTGGGTCATCCAATGCCAAGGAAATCCAACAGATACTGTAGACAGCAATGGCTTAAAATGAACAAAGCGCAGTGCAAGTCCCGTGTTTAAATAGGTTTCTATGTATACATATACAGACCACATACTGAGATTCATCTCATTCCAGCTACGGGCACTGCTGGGAAAGAAGTGCGTGCCAACAGATAAACACGGCTCGGTTGTCTAGGTGCTTTGACTCCCACTAAAGCAGGAGATTGCTTCTTTCTTTATATTTCTAAGACGTTTACCTCCCTCATCCATGCTGAAGTCACCAACCCGCCAAGTTAAACCACTCGGGAGTGCAGTCGCTGGGCAAGCCGGTCCAAAACCACTGGGAACAAGAAACCAACTACATAGTTCTCTAATATACAGCTTTATAGAAGCAACTAAGGCTGTTTGTGTGAGTTATTGATTAACTCTACTAGCTTGAATATTCTCTACTAGACCAAATGACACGACGAGAGCCTCAGGGAGTTTATTAATTAAACTTCAGAGATCATTCGTGAATTCACACAGATTTAAGTATGCCACATGCAGCCGTCAAAGTATATGAAAGTCAGCGAGCGGATATGGATTTTCCTCACCCCCCGCGCTGCACTCCAGAATAGGCCATACGTTAGTGATGGCAGCCAGGGGGAGGAATTTACAACTAAAGTGATTTGCATGAAGTAACATACGGCTCCAATACTCATTTTACATGAATAGGGCTGGAGTCCTCCTTTAAACCAGATTTTAGTACACTTTAGGTGCAGCCTGCCTTCAAATCTTCTTTCTGGAGACCTTCACGTCTAGTGACAGCCGCACTGAAGAGAAAGGTTTAGAGGCTGTATGTTTAAAGATACCTTCAGAATGAGTAAGGAACTACGACCATTTCATTTAAAGAGGATGTTCTGGAAAATATTTCTAAGAAGCCAGGGCTTCCACTTCAGCAGAAGAACATATCTTACAAAACAGAGCGTCAGGTCTGTGGCATCCGCTGTGGCCACTGAAAACAATAGCAGACCAGCAAAGACTTTTCTCCGACGTGCAGCCAGCTGTGAAGGTTTACGCCTTCCTACTTTGCAAGACAAACACTACAAATAACATCTGGGCTTTATGAGTCAACGTGATACACTTCCAGACAATACCAGCCTTATTAGGCCACTGTGTGCTGCCGCAAGGCCAAAGAGATTACCGACTATTTTACAGACGCCATGTGATGTTCAGAAGATTGTAATACTTTTTAAAGCAGTCGGCAGAAGATGTAGCAATGAAAAGCTTGAGGGGGTCTTCAAACATTATTCATATCACCGTGCTTGCTGCACAGCGAGCCGTCACCATCAGAAGAATTCCCCAAAGCTTTTACCAGAATAACTGCTGTTTTGGGTTTAACGTGGAAGCTCCATTTAACTTGAAGGTTCAGAAGACTTAGCTTCTGGTGATCAATGGTCTGTAATCTATAAATACATCCAAACATAGCAGCTGCGGGCATTTAACTGGGTTGTATAGTATTCACTAAACAGAGCACCGTAAAGGGCTCCCAGAACGATAGGAACATTTTGGACGTGTATCTGCATGCTGATTGGCTCAGACATTCATACGTCTGAGCAGAGGGTGGTCACCATAGCTGGGGTCCTTTAGGTTAACCTTCTCCACCAATACACAAGCACAAAATTAGAAATATAAACCTTATAAACATAAAAAAACAGCCCACTTTAAAGTCTAATGTCTGATAAAACAAACAAAAAATCTGCTGGAGTTACCGACTCTTCTTGGCAGCGCTCAGGAACTTTCCCATAACAGAAAGCATTTCTACACGCGGACCGAGCATTTCTGTCTGCAAGTCCGTGCAACCGCATTAACCACAAATTTGAGCGTTTTCCCCGTAACTACTTTTCCCATCTAAAGTAATATAACAGCTAAGATATGACTTCATTGGATCAACATTCTACCGAGCGTCTACCATCCAGCTCACATTATTGTTATCAGATAATGAGACAGCTGGTAAGAACGAAACACCCCACAGCTCCATGCTATACTGTAAGGGCCGAAGCAGGGAGAGCTCATACACTCTATATGTTATATACATACAGAGCTGGAAAAGGCTGCATGATGCCCAGGGTTAGGCGGTGGGCATCTAGACATGGGTTGGTGTCTGTGTTCTGTCAATCCAGATGGCAATAGGCAAATTTATGGACAGCTTTCATTTCCCCCCAGTGGGTGCCCTTTGTAACTAACTGCTAGAGCAATCGTCATTTTGCCAGGTAGCATTAGCCATGAAATCAGAGCAGCCGGGGTTAAAAAAAAAACACAAGGAAGGTTCTAGTCTGACTGATGTTTTAGATCAGTTAAGGCGGACGACGCTTATTATGGTACTTTCTTTGCCAGTAGATTTAATCCTGCCACATGTTGAGTTCCAATATGCAATTAAGAGGCTATCTCAGCGAAGACAAGTACGTCTACACATAGAAGCTCTAGATTTGCTTCAGGAAAAAACAAAGCAGATCTCTACCACAAATGCCCTTAACGAACTACAACGCAACTAATTTAAAGACTTGATCCAAACTCAGTGCCAGACACGTGGCCTCAACCTTCTGTGGTCGATTTACGTGAAGTATCTTGCTTAAAGAAGCTTTATTCATGAACATCTGTAAAGGTCACACACACATTTCCATCTACCATGTATGCCCAAACACCATGGAAACAGAAATCAACGTTATTTCCATCATATCGCGGAATATAACATTCTTTCCAGCAACCGAAGGAGCAAAAGAAGCCATATGTGAGCACTGCGGCTCACTGATGGTCCTGACAAAGGGCATACATTTCATTATTTAGCAATATTTACTGTTTTAGGCACCGCAGATGAAAAAACAACTGTTAAATGTATAGTAAAGAAAGTAAAAACGTAACATCTTAGGTATGCATTTCTGTACACGCCAGCAATGTTTGGAACAATTAAAAAAGAAATGGCCAAATCATGGAGGCCAACCAGCTTCTGGGTGGGTCCTATATTCATACCGGCGGCTTCCAAACCTTTGTCCTAATTCATACTGATCTCTTAATATGCTTTCATGAAGCTTTTGTTATCTTGTAACAGTCCAGAAAATTAATAAAAATTATATAAACTGTATCTTCCGTTTGGATCTCGATAAGCTCACGCAGTTTGCCATGTTCAATAACCGCGCCTTGGGAATAAAACAGGACGGAGCGTATGAACGGGAAGCGCTGGTTACTGTGGAAAGCAGCTGACTTAAGGATGACAGCAGCGTTATAATCCAGCCATGAGTCACAGAGGCTGGGCGGAAAGCAAGCATGGAGCGTTAACCCCGCGGACGAGGGGGACACCGGACCGCGTTACACGCAAATCATAATCCCCACTGGCATGAAGGTAACGGATTACTAAACACTCCTCGCTTTGTTCAGATTCTTTAAACACGGCACACAGGGTTTTGGGACTTAATTTCTACCTTTTTATACGTAGACACCCAGCTCACCAGTATATATGTATTTGTATAAACGTTCAGGGCTAGTCACTCACAGATAAAGGACGCGTGATATCCAATTGCCAATCGCGTGCAGCTTTTTTGGTTTTTGCATAAATGGACGTGATGTGTGGGTTTACCCCTCATAAAATGTTAATTCACACATTAACGTTGCCTGTGAAATCCCGTAGGCGCGTCACGTAATCGCTGCTAAGATGAATATTAAGCCCCAGAACAGCGAATGCGGAAGAGAGAACGTCCGACGCAGTATTACACAGCACAGAACACGCAGGTGGATCCCAACGTGCGAGTCTCCGCTGGATTAAAACAATACCGTCACTTTATATTCTTCTGGGTCTGCATCATCATCGCAACCTGTAAAGTTTTTCATGAAACTACACACGACACCAGGTTGGACTCCATTTCCAGTAAAGCAGAGCTGACCTGGAAAGCGAGCGTGGGCTCAGCGGACGAGAATGGACGGACTGATTCATAGGGCTGTCTGTACAGACGGAAAAGAGCAACCGTCTTACTAAAGCACATACCACGGGCTAAGTATCGGGACAGGGGGTCATTTATACCATAAAAAAAACAACACTTGCGTGTTACGTGTGCGGCATGTTGCTCTAGCCATGGATAAAACAAACACTCTTTTTTCCACACGACTGATCTGTGTTACTTTCCAGTGGGGGAATTAGCAAAATGTGGATGAGACCAGACATTATAAGGTTAACCACCAGTTGCCATAAATACTCTAGTAGTTGGGCATTCTGCTGCGAATGTCATCGTTTCTCAAAAAAAACCAAGTGAAAAGCTGGAGTTTTGGCAGGGCCGAGGAAACGGAAAGTTCCACACGCCCCCCCCCCCAACAAAGACTCGAGTGTAGCGGGGTTAGGAGAATTTGCAGCGGCTTAGCCATTTTGTACAGAAAATAGCAAAAAAAAAAAAAGCTTTCCGCATATATACACACAAGCCGTGTATTTATACACATATCCACCAGACTGGTACAGTTTGTTCAAAACAGATAATACCGACGTGGGACATGCTGCATTCGCAAATTAAGAAAGAAACTTTGAAAAAGCATCCCCAGAACAGAATTAGGAAGAAATGGATTGCTGAAGAGCCACTAATCTTAACAATAATAAGGAACGAGTCAGGTGATGCACTTCATTTGGCAATATATAGTGTAAAATTACCGTAATACCAAGACAGGCCTTCGATACCTGGAAAGGATAACACACAGGGAGAGGAGTAACGGCACAGACGTGTTAGGTCTCTGCTTTGTAAAAAGAAAGGGAAATAGTTGCACAGCATGCTGGGAGTTGTTACAACGCAGGTGATGAGGCTCTGTTGCCCAGTCCTGCTCAGACCGGCAAACAAAAAGTGAGCCGGGACAACCAATTCCAGCAAAAACCATGGGAGCTACTCAAAGAAGCTCTGGGTGTGGGTTCTGAAGAGGTTAGTCGGCGTCGTACAGTTAGTGGGATTTGTTTCCCGACTGTCGGAATAGTCAAGTAAACCTGGAGAGGAATGCGTTGAAGTAGGCTAGATCTGGATCATCCAGAAGATTTACGTGCAACGAACCCGTAGAGTTTCACCGCAGACTAAAGAGATGTACTAACTGCTTTCCACTCTGCACATCATAAGAAAATAAACAGAAATTGGTGGAACTACTAGGAGATTTACTCATTTATTATATGTTCGCCTCTTAGATGTTCCGAGTTATTCATTTAACCCAAAAAAGAACATGCGCACACTCGAGTCTCCCACATACGAAAGGAACAAAAGCAACCAAATACCAGGGATGTAACTAAGGCTGAAATGTTGATTTTGTGCTCTCAGCCCCTGCTGGTCTTCAAAAGGTTTAGTCCCACGTAGCAACAAATGGCTCGTTTACCCAAACCTTGCGCTCACGTGTGGCTTTTAAGTGGTATTTTCGTTATATAGTGTACGCGTATGCCATTCAACCTCAAATATATACGTTCTAGTTTAAAAGGAGCAGACATGTGCAGAACGCCAGAAATGGGCGAAGCGGGCAAGGTCCAGCAGACTTACTCACCTAATACTCCAACTACTGACAACGTAACGTGGATTTATAATTGCGGATTAAAAGCATTCAGGTCCTTTAAAAAACATACAAGTGCAATAGGCAGCCGTGGACAGATTATAGTGATCAAGGATTTTGGGAGACCGACAATTATAGGCTCCTGTATCAATAGCCAGAGTTGTTCTAACATTTGATCGAAACCTTTAATTTCATTTTGCACGGCTCCGGTATAAAGGCCAGTACTCATAAGATCGTGAAACTGGAACCGGTACAGAACCCCGAGGCCTGGAAAGGGCAGCCACCCATTTACGGTCAAAGAACGGCTAATCGCTGGATTATCGGATGTATCCAAAATCCCACAGCAACAAATCACGCCTTGAAAATATTCTCGGGCACCTGTGCAAGCATTCATAGACGATTCCTTTTCTTCATCTACACATACATTATACATTCTACGACCTCAGCACCAATTTGGCAGCCGCGACGCACATTCATTTCTCGGGACCTGGACAAGAACATCAATGACTTGCTTGTGGACCCCTCTAACACCGATAAGGGGCTGCAAAACTACAGAATATACAGCGATTCAGACGCTCAAAAGCAAGAGCTATACTTTGCAAGCACTTATTAACTCTTAGTGCAACAGCTGCACACCGATACACTGCAGGAGAGATACTCTGTTTCAGAATGCAAATTAAATGCTGCATTATGTCGTTATAGCATCGCAAATCGTCCACACCATCTGACAAGGTCAGTGCTCAAACCATGAAAATAAAATACTGCCAAGGCCAAGCCTATATTTATTGGAACGGGCGTACTTACAGCAAAGAGCACTGGGAGAAACAAAAAGCAAAAGCAAGTCATGGGGCAGGATATACGATCACCCAATCTCAGTGAAAATGTAATCCACCTCCCCCGTTTGCACAATAAAACCGCACGATATGTTTGTTTCATATAACCAGTTATATGGAACTATAAACTAAAGCGGTTACATGGGACAAAATACACTAGAAGTGCACATGATGAGAATACAGTACAAGACTAGCCACCCGCCCGCTGATGATCTGGAAGAGAATGGGAGTTGTGGTTCTGTAATAGTTACAAGGCTATTAGCGGCTATCGATAGACTGCGACGTAACTGGCCCTCAGAAACAAGTTAATAAGAGTCGAATAGACAAATGTAAGGAAGCACACTGAGGACAGTTATATGAATATTACAGGGTCCAATAAGTCTTGCATGATCCAACCATTCTGGGGTCTACAGGAGCAAAACATATCAGGGGTATCAATGTATAAAAACTAAGCTCGTGACATAATGGTATAAACAGAACTAGCCCTATTTAAACACAGGGATGGGGTAGTACCATGAATTAAAATGGGTTTTACATGGCTTTAGGGGCCTTATGTTCACACTTACATTGTTGGGCATATTTGGTAAACAAGGCAAATCTGATGCAGAATACTTAATTGACACAAAACGCACCCACTCTTGGAGACCTTTACAGATAACTGCTATTCTCTCATCCGATACGATGGTTATGATCACAGAATGTGCCAAGCGGCTGATTTAAAGTGACACTGCAGTCATCGCACACACATGAATGCATATGACAGCTGAGAGACCCCGTAAGATGCATAGAGGGATGTACTTTCATATGCATTCTCCGCTGGTGGGGCTGATGATGACACCAGACTGTTCATTTAAAGCCCAGTCGTTGCCAAGGTTGAATTTAGATCCTTTTAGATATAAGTAGATCTGCTAGAGTATTTTTAAAATAATATTACGAAGCCTACACACTCCATTCATTGCCTTCAGTACCTTCCTGAACGTCAACACAAAGTATTTTTCACCGGAAAATGTCTACACAGTCCACAAAAGTCTTCTTATAATACAGGCTATGAAGAAGCGCACTGACACTAAAACGCTGCTCTGAGTCGTAAGAATCTGCCGACCTTCAGTAACTTTTTTGTAGAAAATTCTAGATTACACGTTTCCCCTGCCTGCTTCTGGCTTTTATAAGGACAATCTGCGAGTTCTCACAAACACAAACTTATTCCTTCCCAGGTCTTGGAAGTAACGAATGACGTAGCCATTTGGAACGTAACAGATGACTAACTATTCAGAATAATAAATACATGACTCTATAAAAATGACCTGCAGGACGAACGTACCATAAACATGTAAATTCCAACGCTGACACATTGAGATTGCACTCATACTCAGATTATGAGTATGAGTGATGACCCGCAAGTCTTGAGCGACATGATCCGCTGATGCAAAAGCAACCAACATGTGAATAATGGTAATTCCCCAACACGATATCCGGTACCGCTTCCAGCCTCTTAAAAACACGTTTTAACACATCCCAAATCTTACTTATGTATATGTAGAAAAAAGGTCATTAACATAAACCTGAATAAAACAGGACCTTCTCCTAAATTGCAACACATTGCAGACAATTACAGTTTACAGTTACTGAGCCAATTTCCTTACTGGGGTTGACAGCATAAACTTTTCCCAACACGACACGCAGCGCTTTAAATCCATACAAAGCAGATCACATCATGCCCCAGCCGGGCTTAATAATTAACACGCAAAATACATACAAGCAGATTGTTCTTCAGCCCTGGCAGCCAGACACAAATTACCGACCAGCCCCGGCAGCCTGACACTCTTCCCAATCTAACCTGGCAACCGGATAACCTACGATGAACCCCATAATGGGGGGGGGGGACTTTTATTATAGCCTCCTGGCTTCCATCCAAGTATCCCACAGTATGCCCCTCCAGCAGCTGCCACCCACCAGAGTCCAGAAATACATTTTTAGGCCACCTGGCTCGCTTCTGCCCCCTATCTCAAGCCACTGAGCAAACATGTACCCCAAAAACTGAACCCCCCCAAAAAAAAATCCATAAGGGCTATTAGGACAGGCTTTGTGTCCACTTCCTGTAGACCAGTAGATCCCATCCTGTGATGGGCAGCCAAGGTTTCACGCCCCACAGAATAAAGCCTCCGACCCCCTTAATGACCACCGTGTGAGCCCCTGGCAACCACCCCCGACCGCAACCGCCACCCACCCGTGTAACAAACCCCACAGCCCTCACTTTTCCAGCAGCCCTCACCTAACTAGCAGGCGTGTTCCTCGACTCCTCCAGAAAGCGGGTTTCCTCAGCTACCAAGACAGACAATCAGTATGAAGCGGCACGAACAGCAGGAGATACGGTCCCGGTATGAACCACCCACCTCAAGCAGCCGCTGTTCCGGACCCTGGAGCCGCCGTCTGAGCCCATCAGAGAAGCGGAAGTGAGAGCGCCAGTAAGGAGGGGGGGAGGGTGAAGCAGGAGCAGGGAGGGACGCGCGCTCCCGAGGATTTTAACAGTCACTACGAGAGACAGCACGATGCAGTGACGTCACGCGCGCTCGCGAGAATCCGACGCACCCTCCCACATAGTCAAGCGTGCTGCGGAAGAACGCGGGGGCGCGCATCGTGTCCGTCGGGAGAGCGCATGCAGTATGTGACGTCACACGCTTTCCTGCAGGTTGAAAAATAACAGCGGTGGGCGCGCGTGTCTCTGCTGTGTAGGTTAGGTTGTCAGGCGCCAACAGTTAAAAGGAGAACGAGGTAAAAAACGGCAGCCGTTAAAGCGGAAAAATGTAAAACATATACATTCTAATGCATTTCACCTGCGGTAACGCCTTGTTCGCCGTACGGTCGGTTTTTAGCGGTTAGCGGCCCGGTTGGTGAGTTTGTCAGAAAGCTGTCACAGAAAGTATTGCACAGCGTTAAATAGGGGTTACAAGACTCGGTTTAATGCCAACCTGTGAACCAAAAAGGACACCCCAGCCGTCTTATGCCTTTCATACAAGCGATAGCTGAGAAGCCCCCTCCCCCACCGAACAGGGCTTTTCAGAAACTACCCTGTATGCCCAGAATTTTCATTTATTTTGGCAGTTATCGGGCAAATATCACAAGTTGCGCAAAACTTTTCAAAGTTTGCTCCTTTAACGTCAATCATGGCCACACATCTTAACCCCCCCCACAAAGCTACTA
>VKOC01000006.1:36889119-36912524 GCA_009364415.1 Spea multiplicata
GGAACCTAGGCATGATGGGACTGTGATTGCTGTTAGCAATCACACTCCTATCATGCCAAGTCAGCCAGTACATGCTGAAACCTGGCCAGCTGCCCCCTTGTGTAGTGATGCTGCCAGCAGTATGGGGTCTGCACTTACAGCCACCCTGTACCAGCATGTACTGGCTGACTTGGCATGATAGGAGTGTGATTGCTAACAGCTATCACAGTCCCATAATGCCTAGGTTCCAGCATTTACTGGATGGATGTGTAAGTGCTGGAACCTAGGCATGATGGGACTGTGATTGCTGTTAGCAATCACACTCCTATCATGCCAAGTCAGCCAGTACATGCTGAAACCTAGCTAGCTGCCCCCCTTGTGTATGCTGACTTGGCATGATAGGAGTGTGATTGCTAACAGTAGCCACAGTCCCATCATGCCTAGGTTCCAGCACTTACACATCCATCCAGTAAATGCTGGAACCTAGGCATTATGGGACTGTGATTGCTGTTAGCAATTACACTCCTATCATGCCAAGTCAGCAAGTACATGCTGGTACAGGGTGGCTGTAAGTGCAGACCCCATACTGCTGGCAGCATCACTACACAAGGGGGGCAGCTGGCCAGGTTTCACCATGTACTGGCTGACTTGGCATGATAGGAGTGTGATTGCTGTTAGCAATCACACTCCTATCATGCCAAGTCATATTGCTAATTTTGTCCAATTGTGTGTTACCTACTTTTATTAAAAATGTGAGTTTTTATTATTATTGGGGGTCATTTTCGGTTTTGGCTAAGTGAACCCTGAATGTTTTGGTCCAGAATTTTCATTTTAGTTCATCCCTAGAATAAATCTAGGGAATCCTGAATTTGTAGTCGCAAAACTTTCTAGGCCCAGAAATCAGTGAGAGGAAGAGTAAAGGTTTTGTGTCATTTTACTTTATTTTAATCTGCATATTTTATTAAAGGCCATATTTTTTGTCACAGTGAAAAATGAGTGCGGCCCTCGCACGTGTACAATTCTGATGAAGTGGCCCACTGCAGAAAAAACTTGGACACCCCTGGATTATGCCCTTTGTACATGCGCCCCTTTTTCTTTGATTTTTTTACAGATATGATTCAATATGTAAATGGAATTTGTTGAATTTGTTGAAAAAAATTGTTGGGTAAAAATCAGTGTTTTTTGTGGGTTGGGGGGCACTTAACAGATTCTCGCACCCGGGTCCTGAGGCGTCTAGTTACGCCCCTGCCTTTAGCAACAGTAAGTCTTTGTCTAATTGGCATTCTAAATGTGAAAGAAGACATGGCATGTGTGCAAAAATGAATTAGGTATATGTTGGTATGGTGGAGTTACTGGTAGGATGTAAAGTATGAAAGTGGGTGATCTTCTAAGTTGGAATTTAAGTGAGATGTTAATTTCCTCCTCTAAATTATATTGACAAAACTATAGAATGTGAACACCTGGGCAGGATATCCAGAGATTGTTGTGGGTACTATTCTTAAGACTTAAGTACTTTCTAGGAGCTGAATCACAGTTTAAATCTTTAATGACTCAGAGGCTTTATGACATCTAAATACTGTGTGAAACCATAAGGTCACTATTTTTTATAAGGGAAAATTATTTTCTTTTTTAAGATTCACTTTACTTTCAATTATTAATAGATTCTATAAAAGGATAACAAATTGTACGGTACTTACCTGAGGTTACTCACCCTGTAACCCTCTAATTTGATAAACACAACCATATGCTTGTGTTCATGAGAATTAGAGGACTATCTGTATGTATTGCCAGTTTGGAACTTTGTGACACCGCTCATTTTGTGATTTTACGTGGTCTTGGTGGCTGCTGTTCCTAAACGCTTAAACTCTCCAATAATTACCACTTAACATAAATATTTTAGTCCATTGCCTAAAGCCTTTTATTTGTGTTAATTGCAATTTCACATAATGCCACCAGGCATTTTCCATACAGTAGGCTTCTGGTCTCCGTGTGGTCAGTCAACATAAGCTCTTATCCTGCCCATTTAACGCCTTTTTAAAAAAATATCCACTTCTATCACTTTTGCTACTAACTTAACCTTATTGTACAAAGACAGGCTTCATATGTGGTTGACTAAAAATAAATGTGATTCTTACCTAGTTGCGAGCAAACAATGCTCATTGTCCAAATGCGCAAGCAATTGTAAATATGGACCTCATTCTCTCTGGGCAATTTATAATGGGAATGGATAAGGAAAACTATCTTTATATGGCCTAGTTAAACCTGTCTAAAATATTCTATTCTGCCTTGCCAGCTCTTTCAATGAATGTAAAGCAAGGTAATCAGAATGTTTAATTAGATACGTGGAAATGTAATTGTTACACTGTGAAACTTTGCCTCCTTGGAAATGATTGTGACACACTGCTTGCAAGAATTTATACTGGCAGAGCGATATTATCAGACCAGAAGTAAATGGTGAAAACAATCAAATCCAGTTCTAGGAACAATAACATCAGACGCACACTGTTCTTTTCCTAAATTGAAGAATAGTACATACATAATGTACATTGTCTAAGTTTCCAGCTGTTGCCATAATCAGTGCTATTCATTGACTGCATCTGTAGTCTAAAAAACTAGAGCTATATGAAGTCTGTATTTATGAATCTGCTCTGGTAACACATAAAGTATGCCCACATTAAAAGGAAGAATGTTTCTCATGGATCAGCAGAGTAAGTTCCAGCGGTCCAGTTTTTCTGCAGTTGGTCCTGTGCTTTTCCCCTTTAACACAAGACCTGGTAAGGAACACAGTGGTGCCATGTCTGTTTCACTGGCACAGAAGTCTGTTAGGAGGGCTACAGAAGCAGGGCTGCCATCAGAAATCTTGGGGGCCAGTACAAACCTTAAGACAGGCCCCATCTATCCAGTCCCACCCCATCCCCGCAATGGAGCCACCAGGCCACCAAGTCCAAAAAAGGTCCTACTGGCCCCAATCCACCGAAGAGAGTCATCTGGGCATCAAAGTGCGCAAGGGTGATTAGCAGGTGGCAAATGCATACGAAGGAGCCTACTCTGTGGTCTGTTGTTTCACTCTACTGATTGCCCCCCTCGGATATTTACAGAGTCTGCACTGGAGCTGTCTGGTGATATGTAAATCAAATGTCAGGAGATGTGTTTGGCCAAGCACCTGGGGGATGCCTATGGGGAACTCTGAAGAATCTCCACAAACATTTGCAATAGGGACCACATGTAAATGTTAATTACATATGATAGCTAGAGTGTCCCCTTAAGAGAGGGAATAATAGGGACAATTCTGGAAAGTCTGGAGGCTGGCATGTGAATTCGGTTATTTTGAATTTAAAATCACACCAAGGTACACATACAGTTTGAGCTTCTGAAGCCAGTAAGAAAAATGGGAAGGTTGCACGATGGCTTCAAGGTAAACCCCCCCCCCAAGGTTTCTTGAGATAGAGGCTTAACTCAGCTCAGATCTAGATTTAAAATGAGTTTCTCTTAAGTGGAACACTGAACTCATCACAGAAATATAATATCAACTCTTAACCATGGCCGGGATGACTAGTGAGACAAATCTATTTCTTGTGATCAGTTCAGTATATCTGTGTTATGGATAATGAATGATCACATTGCCACACACTGAGAATCAAGCTTTATTTAAATACTGTAAGTTCATGTCTCCATAACGTGTCCAAGACAAAGCTGGACTGGAGAGTAGAACGATACATTGATGACATTCTTGTTGGGTGTTTTTGGCAGGGGATAGCAGGGAGCTCCTCATTCCACAGGGTCCAACCCTGTAGCAGAGCGATACAAATCACGGCAAAGAACAGGAAATACACAGTGATGTAGGATGCTATTTTAGACTTTGTAACCCCACTGGACAAATAAACAATAAACAGCTGATTTGCATAAATCATTAAGTGACAGACTATGTAAAAACAGTGGCGAATATCTAAAAATATAAAAGATATGTTCATATTATCAGAGGTCCTTGTTCCTTGGCAGTCACCCCATGGGGAGCAAATAAATATAAAGGCTCAGCAGAAAGCATATCTTTAACGCAGCACGTAAACTGGCAGGCATGCTCTGCTCTGTAAGAACGTTATATAGGCACAGAGACATGTCGTTTATGAGATCTGGCCTGGCTATTGATAAACAAAAAACAAATACATATGAATGAAAATTGAAGTTTCAGAATGATCGTACATCAAAGTATTTTTAGATAACCAATGCTGGACCTCAAGTGGCAAACATTGCATGATACCAGAAGTTCTTTGTAATTCAGGGCACCTTTATTTCCCCTATTAAGAATTATGTGTGTTTATGTAGATATTATATACCATCGTATATCAGGCCTAACAACATACAGTCCCACTTATTCCTTGTTCTCCTACAATATCAGATACAAAATAAAACATGTAATTAAAAACATTTTAATTATTCAGCAGCCAATAAACCCCCCCTGGGTAGTAATGAATGGAGCAAAGTCCTCCTGTGTGCAGCAGTAGAGCAGTGCCCTACCAGGCACATAACAAGGAAATATGGTGGCGATATGGTTTATTTATTTTTCCTTTGAACTTTAGCTGTGACCAAGTATGATTATGTAACAACTTTATACGTATTTATAAGTCAATGTTTGCCAAAGTGGGCTGGGGAAATCTATTTACACATAATCATTACAGTTGGTCCGCAGACCTTTGACTAGCTCATGACTGATCGACATCAGTGCTTTTCAGACTTTGACCCAGCGACTGCCAGCAGGACAGCCATGTCTAATTTTTTACTAAATCTAAACTTAATTTTAGTATGTTTATTTTTTGTTGAATAAAAAATTTAATTCCCTCACCATCTCCTAACATTCCTTGCAAACCTTGCAATGATGGACACCGCCCTACCCATAGCCCTGGCACACAGTATGTGAGACCAACAAAACTGCATCCACGCCATTGAGACAGTTGTGAGGTATGCTATCATAGAGTAAACAGTAAGCTTTGTACCTTAGTCTGTCCTCCTTATTCACCAGCTCTCCATCATAACTATTAGGTTAATATACTAATAGCATGGACAGAATACCATTGGGTTCTTCCTTCATCACAGGAGCAAGTAAAAAATCATTATGACAGTGTGAATACACACCCATATGTAGACAGATGGCAGTGTTGGCTGACTATAGTAAGAAGGCAGCCAAAGGATCAGGGCAGGACTAGGAATGAAAAGAAGCTCTAAAAATAGTTGGACACCAGCCCCATATATTTTATTGCGTGGTCGAGCTTATGTGCCCACACTCCACACCAGTGGCGTAACTAGAAACCCCACAGCAGAAATTGCCCCGGGGCACCCCAACTTCACATGCAACCCACATGTCCCACAGTGCCACCTTTGCCCCTAAACAGCTTGTTTTTGCCACATTTTCACCCAAACACCACGTGCCATCTGTTCCCTTAAACATGCCTGTGCCATCTTTGCCCCAAAGCAGCTTGTCAGTGCCCCAAGCAGCTTGTCTGTGCCATAAACAGCATCCCTGTGCCACCTCTGCCCCTTAAACAGTCTCCTTGTGCCACCTCTGCCCCTAAACAGCCTGTCTGTGCCACCTCTGCCTCTAAGTAGTCTATCTGTGCCACCTTTGCTTCTTAAGCAGCCTGCTTGTTCCACCTTGCCTTTCTCATTTCTGCCCCTAAACACTTATTCATTCACTCAAACCCCTTTACCTCACATGCAGATTTCTCTGATCCGAAGGCTGGCAGAGCAGCACTCGGGTCGTGCTGATGCCTATGCGGCACGATGGCCATCAAAAATGTGGGCCTGCAACTTACCTCTGTGGTGCCTGCACACTGTGCGAGCAATACAGTGGTAAGCTGTAGGCCCGAGTTAGGTGGGAGGTCCCATGTCGACCTTGCCCTCTGTTGTTCGTACCTATGTTCACCATAGTGCATTCTATCTCAGTGTGTTCAATTGCTCCCGTGTTTGACCCAGCTTGACCCTGACTATTCTGAATGCCAGCTTCCTGACCTTGGTTTGTTACACGGCATTCCTGGTCACTAACTCCTGGCTTAAGACCCGTTTGATCTACCTGTATGTGCATATGTGCACCCTTGGGGTTAGTCCCCAAACTTGGAAAATCATCACAAAGTTCCACGACCACCCAAACCCAAAAGGCTTAACCCAAGGGGAACCAGTTAATGGGTGAAGAACTCTTCTGAGACCGACAGACTTTCTCTCGTAGGGACACATGTTCCTACCCTGCACCAGTGTCTCCTCTGCTATGTTGTGCGTGACAGACTGTAGCTTTTCTTTCATTCTATTATGGACTGTCTATGCAGTTCTTCTGGTGAATGTGTGTTAGACCAAAATGGATAAGGCGTGGTAAGCAGCCAAGCAAATTCCAGTCGTACTGTGGATTCCTGTCCCTGGTGCTAATAACAGAAGCTGTTACTATGTTTTAAAATATATGGCATGTATTTTAAAGCTAGATGTTTAAGCTCTTACAGTGCTGTTGAACTCCAGTCCTTTCAGGTCACAAACAGGCCATATTCTGTCCATCCTTAAGTATTTAGGTTTTTTTTGTCTTGACAGGTTTATGCTCAACCTGGGATATCTGAATATTGAGGCCATTAATGAGATGGGGACAGTTAATGTCCCTAAATATTTCAAAATGGCAGCATGCAGGTATGTGCATAAAACAAAGGGTTTATAGAAAATAGACTGAATACATGAAAATAATTGAACATTAAAAGGCTTAATTGTATTAATAACACTATATATATTGATGGAACATTTTCTTTTAAGCCACGTAGTCTGTAGCTGACTCCTTTGGTGTAGTTTAGTTAAAATTAGTTTTGATGGGATAATAGAACAAACTATGATAAAAGCAAAATAACTTTGTTGTCCATTATTTCCTACATTAATTTAAAACCAGATAAAACAAGTAATAATAAAGGCAATTGGCAGCTCCACTACACTACAGAAATGTTTACGTGCATGGGATACATTGTTGCTCTTCTGGGTCCACTGTGCCAACCTCTTATTTCATGCATGCTTTGCAGTGAAAGGGTTAAATTGTCATATTCTCCCAATCCTACATTTTACAATGATATACACTACAATGATAAAACTCAACAATGTACACCCCCTTCAAAGGAAATGTAGTACAAGGGTATAACAGCAGGTGGACAACTTGGACTCCTTTAGGGACAGACTAGCAAGGGTTGCTTCGAAGTATGCATCAGACATAAGTGACCGAGAAGAGAGCTAAGCTTATTGAAAACTGAATGACAGACAGAAATCTGACCTGGACCCTCAGAAAATCACCCCTGACCTTAGCTACGGGTCTTTTGAAATCTAGATGTATCCACGCATGATGCGAAACCAGAAAGTCTCAACATTACTGAATATTAGGTCTTTAGGTACTAAGAACTGTGCTCCCAATTGGTGCTGTGACACTTAGGAACTGAATTAATTACCACTAGTAACCTTAGGAGATCTGTCATTTTATCCTGAATGACATAAAACACATGTGAGAGTTTTTTTCAGTTTCTATGACAACAACCTCTCAGTGCGTGTTTTTGTGTCACACCACAATTAAGTGTTCCTTGCAAATGAGGCGACATTTTACGTGATTAAAGAATTGTTTCTGTGGTCCATTTGGTCATTTACATAGTGACATACATAGTAATTTAAGAGTTGAAATAAAGATACAATTCCGTTAAATTTAAGCCAGCTATTAATCCAGAAAAAAGCAAAATCGCCAACTTTCAAGTAGTTTCCAATTGTGCCTCAGAAGGGGGAAAAATTAGTTCCTGACTCCAAAGAGGCAATCTAATTTCTCAGGAACAACAAGCTGTAATTTATTATATTCTTTTAACCTTTAGATTGTAAGCTCATTTGAGCAGGGCCCTCGTCACCTGTTTCTGTAAGTCAAATTATAAAGTTATGTTATATACTGCTTGTTATGTCCTTTTTACCCATTGTACAGCACTGTGGTATATGATGGAGTTATATAAATAATTAGATTCTATACTCCAATAAAAATGCCTGTGGGCAACTATACTTATTATTTAACTGCATTTATTGTGCCTCGCTTTTGCCTATACGGTAAACTGTTAAGAGCTAAGTGCATTCACTTTGGGTGAAAAATACCAGTTTTACGAACTGCTGGACATCATCTGTCAGAGTGACCTGCAGCATGCACATTTCATACGTCCTAGTTTCAAATGGCTGAGCTTTCTATAGCCAAGCGATAGTACTATGGCTGGACAAAAAAGTCCTGTGACTCTTTTCCTCAGCTCAGTTGACCAAAAACTTGAGTGGTAGTTCAGAAAAATCAGTAGCTGTTTGCTACTGGTGCTATAAGCCAATATGCATTGTAGCCGTGACCTGGAATAACGTGATGATTGCTGGCCGAGTTGCAGGCATTAGCTTTTTAAATGTGCTTTAAGCACAGACGTTACAGGTGAAAAGAGTATTTGGTTTCTCAAGCTGTACAAGTGGAAAAACACATGAAATTTGTTTGATACCTGAAACCCATGGCAAGGGCATTTGGCTCCACAGGGTTATTGAGCCATAGAAGTATAAGATTTTAGTTCCAAAATACCTCAAATTACAAAGGGTAATGTGATTCGCTTTTTGCCAAAAGTGATTTAGTCTCTATTCATTGCCATCCAATTAAAATATAAATAATACTTGGATTTGGAGATACAACAGACCATTATATGCACAGCCATTTACATTCCACCTCTTAAAGTAAAATAAATGCTTTTTGCTGTAATAATAATAAAAGTGGTGAACAGAAGGTTTTAATGGCTTCAGATGAATGGACGTCAGTGGGAAACCATTTGTAACGGCATAGCTTAAAGCCAATTATGACATGGAAACAAGATCTCATTTAAAATGGTGTATCTAACTTTGTAAAGAAATGTAAACAATCCATAGGGAATCCATGGGAAGTCCCAGGGATGTCCCATGGAAAAAAAATGTTCAAGCAGAAAATCCAGTAATGTAGGTCGGCACTGACAAAAAATTATTTTATCGTATTTTGTTCTAATAATCTTCCTTTATCTGCAGACCTGGAGGCTGCCATTGTTGTCAACCATGGGATATTTTGGGTAACTTTCCATGCTCAAACATCCCACTGAGCTGATTATGGCAAATTTGGCAATGCCAATGAATCCATTCCTCCATAGTCTTTCATTAGTCCAGTGTCCAGCTGGTTGATTAAGACAGAGCCATTATCCACGAATGGGGATATTCACTAAAGCAGGAATTTGCAGGAGAGTTAGTGGTGATTAGTGAAGGTGTTGAAGGCATGTGATAGGGCTGTATGTGAATAATTATTATTTATTGATTTATATAGCACCATCATATTCAGGAGCGTTGTACAATGAGTAAACAGGACATAAAAAGTAGTGGGTTGCATAACAATTTCACTCACAGAAACAAAACGGTGATCTTACAGTCTAGTAATACTACTCAGAAGTCTTAAAGGACGAATACATTTTGGAAAAAAAGTCTTCTATTTGAATACCTTTTCACAGACAGTACAAGTAGGTCATAGGCATTGCAGAAAGTCATTGGCTGCGTCCCATGATTTATAGAAAATTGATACAAAGCTGATATGCGGTGCAACTCTGACCCAATATTCACCTAGAAAACAAAATGTTAATATTTTATCTTATTATATTTGTAATAATAACAAAATATCAAGAAATACATAATGGGAAAATGTGCTTCCTGATAATATGAAGCAGACGTGGCTGTTTGCCTTTTGTGGAGTAATGTTGAACACAGCAGGTTGTTAGGATGCAGAAGAACAAAATATGACGCCTACGGCAAAAGAAGATAAACATGGTTATTTTTTAGGTTTTGTTTGTATACAATGGATACACAGTCTACCTTTTATTTCTCTGGAATTGGGTCACCTTCTGAAGCCATTATGTGGAAGATAAAAGGAACTTCATTATGTAATCTCAGCCGATGCCTGTCCTGAAGACAAATTTGCCATTACACACCCCACTAACTCTCAGAGCCATGACTGCTCTAAAGAAATCGCTTTGTCTTATTCCATTTAATGGCTACTCAATAGATGAAATCATGGAGAACCTGTGGTCGCTCTCCATAATCTTCTCACAAAAATAGGTTTCCACAGAAAACGCTCCAGAAATCATGGGTCTGTTACATACTTCGTTTCTCCAAACCCCCCAAACCATCTGTTGACATTATAATACTGGGCAGCGGCGATATTTGTGAATATCAAAGATTTGCGGGTTGAGTGCATGTGAGTAAAACCGAGTAGGGATGTGACGATACTAGATAATAGAAACTCAGATGACATAAGTACGGATGAAGGCTGGATATATGTGGCCGCACGCCAGGCTTTTGTGTTCATGTTGCGTTTGGTCATGCCCACTCCCCATCCCTGCCAACTCAGAACAATCTATCTGCAAGCCCCACTATGGACAGCTAGCCACACCTGCACATGGCTAGCTCCGCCTCCATGGCTGGCTAACCCCACCTCCCTGGCTGGCTAGCCATGTCCCCTTTCAAAGCCACTCCTCTAGGAGAGGGAGAGCTCTGGGTAGCCTATCCTGGAAGTTCCCAAACACGGACATAAGAGGGGCATGTTATTATTATTATTATTTATTGTTTTACATACCACCATCATATTCCACAGCGCTGTACAATGTGGCTTCCGTAGGGGAAGTGATGCATGGGCGATTGGCTAACATAAAGCAGGACAGTGCATACCTTGCTCATCCACGCACAGAGGATATCGCATGCTTAAAAAATCTAGTTTGGAAACACTGATGCACACCTATCAAAAATAGCTATAAACCAAGCATATGAAGTATTTCCAAAATAAGGACAAATACATTTTTTTTTTCCAAAAAAAATGTCAACTTTTTTTTTACATTTTGTTCCATACTAAATGATGGTTTATATATACATATATATATATTTAATTATGATTTTTAAAGAAAGCCCTACATGTCCTGAAAAAAAAATTTGTATAAGTCCACAAAACGTGTGGGAAATCATAGTTAAATAAAGACATAACAAAAAACATGAACATCGCTCTCGTCCTGTGGCACAAACATAATAAAATGACCCTGGTCTTGAAGGGGTTAATGTGTTCCTTGTTCTGTATTTTAGGTCCTGCCAACTCCGAGATTACAATATTTAATTTTCTTTGACATTGAACTCCACTATTCTTTAGAAGCGTAAAACCTGTCTAGCCTGTTAATTCTATTCATCTTTGAACAATATTTCTCAGCGGGACTCCTAGGACTGAGTGTACTTGTCTCGCACTCTCACACAATGTCACAGTTTCACACTTTAATTCTAGGTTAGTGGATAAGTTTATCTGTATTATCCGACTAATGACAGAAATCCACCTATATATACTTTCCAAACAAAAGATAAGATTCTGAAACAAATGCCAAGCCATCACGCGTTGCGACTGGGGCACAGCGTTGTTAGTTTACCTTTTTTTTGTATTGTGGAAAGAAAATTGAAAAGATCCTAGGAAGTTGGAAAATAAGTCATTGATGTACCACAAACATAGACAAACTGTGTCACTAACCTGGGAAGAAAGCAGGGATATTTCTGATTCTACAAAAAATGTAAAATTTGTCTACAACATCGCCAACACTTAGTAGGGCGCTTGCCAAGACAGTAGACAAGCAGGAAATACTGTAAGATTGTTAAGACTTTCCCAGCAAATTCAGGACTCATATTTTTTTACATATCAGTGATCTGTATGCGTTCCCCATTACACAGCTGTCCACAGATTCTTCAGTCTGTTCATAAACCTAGAGAAATATAGAGATATTATGGCCCCTGGTGGTTTATGCAAGTTCTACCAGCTTGCCTAACATGGCTTCAGGCGCTTCCACGCATCTGGAGTCTGACAATCTTAAAGTGCAGAAAGAACCTTTGAATCATTAAATTTCCCAAACCATCCATGACATAGGACCCCACCACAGAGCTCAGCTCTGGAATCCACTGACCCAAGAGAAACCCTGAAAAAGGTTCCTCAGAAGTTTACTTCATAGTGTGAGCTACAAACTCTTTTTAATATAAGAAAGTCAAATCACAAGATTATGGAAACATTTCAGTACATTATGTTACTCTTGTTGTTTTGTATTGGCGTGTTATGCAGTCCTTTTTCCAGTAGATGGCAGCATAGAAATTGTGCACTTCTGTTCTTTTGTTGTGTTAGTGTCTCTTGTGTTTATCCCCTTTTACCTTTTGTACCCTTTGGGTTTTAACACTTTTGCGGTGCTCGTGTTTAGATGTAATTTTCTCCTCACTCATTTAGTAAACCCACGCACGATATTTGTTGTTATTTTCAGGATAAGAAGGGCTTTCTTCAGATACAATTTTTGGATCATATTCTACTATTTATCCTGAGTTTAGAAATGTTTTTTGTTTTTTTGGTTTTTTTTTTGCTTTTTTCTGCAAAGTATTGGGCAATAAGTACAAGTAGCGTTTTGCTATTTTAAAACCATTTTTTTCAAAAGCTGGTCATTCTGCCCCATGTGCTATTTTTGAGGTATCTTTAAAGCTGGCCAATACAATTTACCCCATCGAACCATATATTTTTGAAAACTAGACAGCTCAAGGTATTTTAAATGCTGGTATTTTCAACCTTTCCATGCACTAATTCTACTACTATCCTTTGTCAAACTTTGTGGTAGTCATTTATTTTGTGTTTTGTTATCACTAAAATGTTTAAAACTAAACACCCAAAGTATTTCAAATGGTAGTATTTTAATCCTTTCCATGCATGAGATTCTACCAACAGCCTTTGCCAAAGTTTGTGGTAGTAATTTTTTTTGTATTATTTTTCACACAAATTGTACTTCTGGTATACATTTATAGTTCCATGCCAAGATTTTTGGGAAGATACAGCGCTTGCTCATAATCATAGACTTCATTTATTTTATTCTTGCAACCTGCAAGTGGAGACAGAGTTCTCTAGAGGGTGCCGCCATCTTGCGAATGGCAAAATCCCTTGCAGTGGCGGTTGTCCAGAGCGGTCACAACACATCCTGGGGTGAGTGTTGGAGTTTACAACAGGTTTCTGCCGCAATACAGTGTATGGAGGATGTTAACGCCTCGGGGGGCGGCAGACATGGCCCCTGATGCCGATCTCGGTGTTGCTGAATGCCTCGACATTTAATGAAACAGGCACTTCACTGGTCGTTAAGTGACCGTTTTTGTGTGACGTGTCTGACCCGTCAATGGACGAAGGTGTTATTTCTTATCTTATGTGTGTTGTTACTGAAGTAAACAAAATAAGTCCTATTTTCACTGCTTGCCTGTGAGCATATATATATATATATATATATATATATAACATTCAAATACACATTTCAGTAAATGGTCACTGCAGAAAACATATTAAAAAAAATCAGTGAAGAAGTTTATCTTTTTTGGGCATATAGATATCAATACAGTCCTCCTCCAGCAAAGATAACCCACCTTAAATAAATCAAGTGATGAAGATGGATGTTAAAGCAGAGGACTTTTCACCACACACCGATGTCACAGCTCCATTAAGGGACTAGTTTAAAGTTATAGTTGCAGCGTAAAACACAGTAATACATGTAATTTTCAAAATGCCACATATGTTTGCCACATATGTAAACGTACACGACACATACAGACAGTTTGCAAAAGAAAAGCCAGCGGAACACAAATCCTAATAAGAATGCAAGTACAATACCAAGCACAGTATACTCTGTTTGTGTGCCATCAGGACTAAAGATTTAAGATGTTCCTTCCAAAAATGGAAATAGATTCCGGTTGCACATATCCTTTGATTTCAGGATAGACATTTACCTTGTTACGGCCTCATGATATTCATCTGGTAGACTACAACACACAGGCTGTAGATGTCAAGAGTGCTTGCTTTATACCAGTCAAATATGGCAAATTCAGAAGTCGTTTAATAATTACTAAGGGACAATGAGAAAGTTTGCTAGGTAGACAGTGGTTGGAACCCCTAGAAACTTCATTAACTGGAGTTAATTTATCCACAGATACTCTACAGAATGTGATTGATGACTAGTGAAGTTTTCGAGGAAGGTCTTGGCATGTGTTAACGACCTCCTGTTTTTTTTGGATTCTACGATATCCCCAATTCGTAAGAAGCCCTGCAGAGTTGCATTTTTTGCACAGGTGAAACTAAGATTAACCTGTACCAGAATGGCATACCACATCATCTGTAAAACATGGCGGAGGCAGTGTGATGGCATGGCTTCCAATGGCACTCGGTCACTAGTCTTTATTAATGATGTGCCAGAAGCAGTCAGATGAATTCTAACGTGTAACAATATATACATTGTCTGCTCAGATTCACCCTAATTCAGAGAAGTTGATGACAGGGCTTTACTTTACAGATGGACAATGACCCAAACATTTATGATTGTGTTGATTAGTCCAATTACATTTGAACCCCTGAAATTAGGGTACTGTGTATGAAAATTGTTGCAATTCCTAAAGGTTTCATATATTTTTGTTCAACTCCTTGAATTAAAGCTGAAAATCTGCACTTAAATTGCATCTCAGTTGAATCATTTCAAATCTATTGTGGTGGCGTACTGAGCCAAAATTAGTCAGTGTCTAAATATTTCTGGACCTAACAGTATGTGCAGAATAGGCCTCCATTAATTTTACAGCTTGCAAAAACTGGACCATGTCCTAAAAATCTCAGGTAAAATGGATAGATGGAAGGTATGTTTCACATTCCCAATTATGGCCCCATCACCTTTTTGTTACTGTCCAGATGTCCTTTTTATCCATTGTACAGAATTTCGTAATGTGATGGTGCTATATAAATTAATAACAATAATGACTTTATTAAATGGCCTTACATTATAACTAAGCATGGCATAGTACTGTGTCTCACTATGACAGCTTTTGATAGAAGGGACAAAAATTTTACCACTTTATGCAAAATTTTGATAAGGTTCAGTTTATAAGAACTTCTGTATTTTAAACTGTTTTCTATCTAAGTAGAAATGGCAACCTTACGTTTAGGTTTCTTTAATCATAGCGAGTACCACACAACCTTCATCAAATGTGCCACACTTTGTTGTATTTGTTACCCTTTCCGTGTTGTGTTTTTCTTTATGGAAATGTTAAATGTCACATAATACAATATAGTAAAATAGACAACCACTAATCAACTGTATCCTCCGTGACCACAGCATATTTTCAGGCACTGACCCACGTAGCTGCCCCTCTGTCCTGTTTTTTAGGGCAGTGGGGTTTATGAGCTGGGTGGGGAGATTCCCTGATCTTGCCTGACCAACCCAGGTTGCTGTAAAACCAAATGAGGTCTGGGCTGTGGAAGCCAGATGGCTATTACTGTAAGGCAGGCAGGTGGCCAAGCCCTGACCCTACCCAACACTGGTGACTAGGACATTTAACATGTTGGGGTGTGAACATGCAACATATAGAATAGGAAGTTGTGATGGCCGCTACAATGGTATACACATAAGGTGAGTTCATAATATATATATGTAAATACAAGTAAAGTGGCAAAAAAGCTAGTGAACCCATGAATGCATCATTCAAGCATTAACAGTAACATTATGGGTTGGAAAGTACATGAACACCTAAGCTAATCACTTCAACAAAAGCTAATTAGAGTCAGGAGTTAGCAAACTTGGAGTCCGATCACTGAAACAGGATTGGAGGTGTGTTTTAGATGGTTTGCTTTTCTCAAAGTGTTACGTATTTATCAGTCCACAGTTTTGCAGTCCCCCGTACTGTGAATGCTTAATGGGTGTGTTCAATAAAGACATACAGACATATATTATCTTAAGCACATTGTGTTTGTCTATTGTGCCTTAGATGTAGGTCAGATCACATTTTATGAACAACTAATGCAGAAAACCAGGTTATTCAAAAAGTGTCACTTACTTGCCACTGGATATCGCTTAATCAGTAAACACCATTATCTGGGTTAGCCACTGAGCTGCAAAACATTGTATTTGGGAAGTGCATTCCAATGTTTAAACCTTTTGATTTGTTTTGTATATTCTCTGTCTGGCACTTAATGGATAATAATATCTCTGCTTTTGTATTCTTGTCTGCGGTACAAACTATTGTTAGCTTTTCTGTAGTATGTTTTGAATAGCCAAAGCATTTCTGTTGAATTTTATTGATGTTATAATTTCTGTATTGCTGCAGACTGCCAGGAAGGCGAGTGTCTTGCTTCACACTTGGAACAATGTAAAACAAAGATAAATACAGGTAAATAAAAGGAAGTAGGATTGGAAAATATCCCAAATATATATGTTGGGGGTTTTTCCCTAAAGGGGGAGTTCTGCTCCTTGATTTCACTGTACTTCACAAAGGGCCAACCCCAGTGAGCTTCAACTGCAGGAAGAGCTTGGCTGGCCCAATGTATAATGTATAGCTAAATCGTGAGAGTTTTCCAGGCTCTCCTCGACCACTGAACTATGCATTATGCAGGGCCAGCTCAGCCCTTCTTGCTGGAGAAACCTGTCAATGTTGGCCTTTCATAATAAATAGTGAATAAAACACCCTAATCCGGTACAAGCTGTTCTTATTAGAACATAGCACAGTGTTGGAATGCAGTAACACATTTTGGTAGTTTGGTTTGCAGCTATTAGGCAGAAGGAACCAAAAGCCATGGGATGGGAAGGGATAAACCTACTTACCCATAACATCTTGGTGCAAAAGTGGGTAAAACGAGAATTTTCTAGGCGGTATAAACATGTTAAGACTTGCTTATAACTTCTTTATTTACATACACACTCTGAGTTTAACAGTATCTTTTTTCATATCACATTTTGGGTTAAATTATTATTTTCACATGAAACATAAATATTAAATCAATTCTCATTTAACAGCGATACCAAGGGAATGTCAGTCAATTGTGACAATTACCCCACCTAGTGCAAATAAAGGGTACTACAGTTGGACCTGGTATTGCCTGATGATTCGGATGGGGCAATAAGCAAATTATGTTCCTACTGCCCAAAAAAAAGAAAACTAAATTAAAAAAAAATAAGTCTCATAAAGGGCTTCCAAAATATAGATATTATGCATTTTTGTGTTACTAAATGTTGTTATCACAGTCAGTCTAACACCACAAAGCAATATGTGACCTTGTTCCTTTTGAGAGACCACAGCTTGAGTAGGCTGGTTGAAGAAATTGGGTATTTGGAGTCCACTATCTCATATACCCCAGTCAAGGTCAAAGTAACCATACATTTATTTTATATATTAAGGGGAATCTTTTCAACTGGATGATGTTTTTGCTATATACAGCAGTTACTTTGTATTTGTGTCACTTGAATATCATTGCTTCCCCATGATTTCAAATTCTAAACTTGGACAAACCATTCCTTTTGAGTTTAACAAACACAGAATGAATCATCAGAATGTTAATTAAAAGGTTGTAAACTTACCCTTGTAACATTCAATAATAAATTGCTTTCTCGGACTATGAATTTTTTACTAGACGCGGTGGTGAGTCACACAAGCTATTTTTAAGGGTTTTCACACGTACTGGTTATTTGTGGGGTAGAGGGGCTTACGGCGTTTTAAAGTCATCAATAATTTTATAAAGATTTAACTCCTAGTTCCCCAGGCGGGCGACTAACTCCAGGACTTGAGGCCTACATGCAGAGAAGGACTTGTGTTTCTTTACAGAGAAAAGTGCAACCACGTGCAGCGTTGCATCGTCCCCTGTAAAAAGCCAGCACAATGCTACATAAAAATAAATACTTAATATGAAGTTACTTTTTACTCAAATGTAAAACTAGTACAAAAGTAAAACACTAGATGCCAGTTCCTACAATCATATATGCAGACCCTGCAAATGGCATAAAAAGTTTAATGATGTCAATTGCATCACAGGAGCCAACAAGGGCTATAATTTTGTGATTGCCTGGATTAATTATTGTTATTATTATTTTTAACAGTATAAAATCTTTGTTAAGGGGCAATGCATATTTTTTTTAATTCATATGGTTACTTAGGCAATGAAAATCAAAAGAAACAAAAAAACAGTACATGCAACATTTAATGACATTTATATGCCTGAAAGAAAGGTATGAAAAGAAGATATTGGTCAATTCCATTTATCAACTAGGAGATGTATATAGAGATTTTCCCAATTTGCACATTAATGTTCAAATGTTGCCTGAAAATTATAAATAGATTTATGAAGACATTAATGTTTTGAAACTATAGAAAACAAAAAATGTAAAAAAATAATTAAAAATTGCTGATTTAGGTAATAAACGTGACGTAAATGAACTGTAAATATTGCAGGAATTATATATAGTTTCCATGATCCTTTACTATGTGGCTAATGGTTTATTAACAGTTCTAATGCTGCCATTCTGCCTTCACAGAGGAACCCCCCCCAAAAAAATACTAAGTAAAGCGGTTTTTAACAGCCAGTATATTTCAGTATTAAGCTAACATTTCATTACAAAAATTAATACAATGGAAAAGAAAGTGACCGCATAGCAGTCCTTTACAGATAATTTTACTGTAAAATAGTCACATATAATAGTTACATATTTAGAAGAACATATTAGAGAGTCACAACATAACAAATGGAATCTCTAACACACTAAATTATACAAACACTGCAAAACTGTACATACATATGAACATGCTTAGGCCAGTTAATTATGGACAATCGTGAAATGTAATGCGTTTTTTTTTAATGGGTCATTTTGACTTCTAAAGCTTCATACAGCCATACGCACTCAACAATTAAAGAAAATATATATATATAAGGAAAGAAAAAAACTAACTGAAGTCACAATATTTAGGTTGTGTATGGCTACCAGCGACCCTATATACAAGAAGAACCTTTTTTGGCATTCTTCAATAAAGCCCAATTATTAGCTGTAAAGAGGATATACTGATCTCTAATGATGTGCCGAAAGAGATCAGCTATCAAATGAAATACTGATATGACTATCTTTGATGAGATTTGGTTACACCAAAAGGCCCCCCCCCCCACGCGTGGGATACATATGGGCCATTATGGCGGTAATTTAGGCCTCTTTAATCTTACTTAGCAAGTATTGGATCCAATATTTTATAGTGTGATTTAGAATAACGCACATATTGTGCAAATATTCTAACAAGGTTAATCAAGAAATTATTTTTAACTGCATTTACCAACTTTGGGCGGTTTGTAGTCAAAAAGAATGTGGCTTCTGCTTTAGGAAGACAGGGTCTTAATTGCCAGAATGCTGCTGCTTCAGGGGGGTCAAGGAAGCCGCATAAAGCATTGTTTTAAGATAAATATTTGATTTCACTTTGGCATATTCAGGGAATGCTCTTTGCAAGTCTCAGTTTTATTATTTTAGAATATTAAGTAGATTTGTTAATGTTAGCTTAGTTATTCACACAAGTGATGAATTTAAAAAGGTCAGACTGGGGAAAAAGCCCCCTCTAAATGATTTTATGGAGCATCGTCTGCAGCAAACACATCTCTCTAACACTCTGAATGGCATAGCATATGAACGATCCAATGTAAGATATCTGAATCAGTCATACCATAAAGCCATGTAGACATCCTCCACAATGATAATACTGTGTATCTCTTGGCCATGTTGTCATTTAAGTAATGGGCTAGATATTTGGAATGACATCTATGTGTTTGGACATGCTTCCTGTAACATATCGGGCTATGATAAACCATGTAATAGCTTTATCTTTGAAACAGTATTTCCTAGAGCCCCATAACAGGCTGCCTTCACATTCCCCCTGATAAGAAAGAGGGAATGTTGGAGGTCTAGGCCTGGTCTTCATAAACCTCAGCCCTCCTGTGTATGAAAGGATTGGGGGATATTCCAGCCTCATTAGCCTCACAACTGGTCATTGAATTGGTTCTCGGTGCATCATAAAGTGAACGTCATGGTGAATAATCCGTCATTTTTGGGCACCGTATAACATCTTTTGTAGCCACACTGTGAATCTGACCCATGTGAAATGTTAACTAAAACAGGTCAGATTGATGCTTCTCACACCTTTTGATCATGAAGAAAAAAACAAACAAACGTATCCTTTCAGTCCCTCAACAAGAGTCTCATGAACCCATGGCCAGGCGGAAGGTATATTCGCTAAAAATCAAAATGCAGGGCGAGCAGCCTTACTGCTTTGTTTTTTAACTCTTCTGATGAATCCATTCCATCAGCAGTCTTCAAAAACACATCAACAGAAAGCTCCTTTCCAAGAGCTTCTGTGAAAGCACAGGGATTGTATTATTAGTTCCAAATAATGGATGATGAAAAATGGTTCTATGCATGAATTCAGCATATACAGATGCCATTGGATTGGGAAGTGAGGAACAGATTACCCCCCCAATGGGATCACCCCATGTCCTAATGCACTAATTCAGGCTGATTCTCCACAAACGGAAGCACCCCGCTGACGTAGTATGCTATACCCAGGGAAAGCAAGGCGATGACTATGAGGAGAAGAAGCACTCTCCAGAACCCCAGATCTTCCACAAACTCCTGCCAGGTGGTGCGGAAACTGGAGAGGACTCCTTCCCCCTGCTGCAAGTTTGGATTTAGGAGGGAGTGACTTTCCATTGCACTGTAAAAGAAGAGAATATGTTAGTGTACATCAACAAATCTTATCTAAGGGCAAAAGTTAAGATGACATCCAAATGAAAAAAAAACCAATGTAACATATTTGCTCGATTATAAGACAACCCCCCAATTTGAATATTAATTTAGGGGGAAAAAAAGAAAAAGCCTGAATATAAGACTACCCTATAAGAAAATGTTTTACACCTGCAGGTCTCCTGCAGCACTGCAGGGGATCTGGATCTCTATTTGAGATGGGATTCTAAAATGAGGGGTATTTTTCAGAGTATTTCCTTTGAAAAAACCCTCATCTTATATTCGATAAAATTGATTCAACAAATCGATAATGAAATTCATTGGCAATGATTTTCATTATCGATTATTATGGATTTTATCCATTAGTTTTTGCAGCCCTAGTCTCATCTAATTTTGTTGGAATAACCCTTCTTTATCTGCAGACCTTGAGGCCGCCATTGTCAGTCATGTGATATTTTGGGCGACTCTCCCTCCCCAAACACCACATTGAGCTGATTCTTTATGGCAATGCTAATGGAGTCTCGTCCTCCATTGTGTTCTGCTGTGTGATTAAGACTGAGCTATAATTTCCTACAGAGAATACAATAAGGATTTGGGATGTTTCTCTAGTAGACAAGGCCAAGATAATAGAGCTTAAACACATGGCTAATATGCCATTAGTAGCCTGAAATCATCATGCGAAAACAAGAAATTAACCTCTTGACTGCTAACGACGGCATGGGGCCGTCGCTAGCAGTCCCAGTCAGGTGCTAACGACGGCACCATGCCGTCGCTAGCACTATCTTACCTTGATGGGGGTCTGTGGACCCCCATCACCACCTATCCCGGCGATCTGCCCCTCATGTTGAAGGGCATCGCTGGGACCACCCGATCCAGCCGGTGACGTCGCGCGTAATGACGCGATGACGTCACCGCGCAACTTTATTTACAACTGACAATTGTCAGTTAAAGCGGCATGGGGGCATGCTGCTTAGATGCCTGTATCTCAGGCATCTAAGCAGCTACAGACCCCCAACATATACCGTTGGAAAGGTAATCGCCTCACCTTTCCAACGGTATAATGCTTGTGAAAAAATAATAAAAACTTTTAAGTTAAAAAAATTAAAATGTACAAAAAAAAGTTAAAAAAATGATTTGGGGGTCTCTAAAGGCAGATGAATAAAGATCAAAATTGCCCAGAGACCCCCAAATTAAATTATTTAAACATTAACTAGCTTAACTTTAAAAAAAAAAGTTTAAGTATTCTAGCTAAATGATCACTGTGGTAGCCAATGTTACCACAGTGATCATATAGCTATGAAAAGTCAGATTCCCTTTATAAAAATGGCCGATACAAAATTTTAACCCCATGATCCCTTTGATCATGGGGTTAAATTTAGCCAATGGTAAAGGGAAGAAATTTTTGAAATCCTGATGACCTCTAAATATTAGTAAAATCAGCCGCTTAGCCTGTAAGGTACGTGAGTAACCATCTCATCGCTGGAGCGCCTTGCATTTTTACTGCAAAACTTATTTTTGCTGTAAAAGTGATTTTTTTCTCTCCCTTTACGATCATTTCTTTGGGATTGTAAGGGGAAAGAATGGTGTGTGCTTCTGTGAGTGAATGTACGGATAGTATGGTGTGTGCTTCTGCGAGTGAATGGAGATATGAAAGGTGTGTGAATGGTCAGTAATTAGGGTTGAAGCCTTGATGTGGCATTACTGCTCGCGCAAGAAGTTAAATTATGGCACAAAAAGTACACATTTGCAGAAACTACACCCCTTGGCGCATCAAATGAGGGGCTGCATGTGTCTCTAGGACAAACCTGGAGTGCGCAAGGCACAAATGAACATGTCGCTATGGTTAGAAAAAACATATTTTCTAGCCAAAGCGACATATTCCATCATTATTTGTGCACTCAACTTTTGTCCTAGAAATACATGTAGCCCCTCATTTGAAGCTCCAAGGGGTGTAGTTTCTTGAAATGTGTACTTTATGTACCCTAATTTAACTCCCCAGATGTCTAGACCACTTTAACTTCCGATATGGCAGATTGGAGAATCTTGTTAAAAAATTGTCTTAAAACATTTAGGGGTGATGGCTGCATTTAGACAGCTCTAGGCAGCTGGGAAGTTAAATTATGGTACATAATAAACATATATATTTTCAGAAACTACACCCCTTGGCGCATCAAATGAGGGGCTGCATGTGTTTCTAGGACAAACCTGGAGTGCGCAAGACATAAATGAACTTGTCGCTTTTAATTTTATTTTTTTTAATTTATTTTTAGTGTGATATTCACTTATTTTCTTGTGCAAGTCAGATTTGTGATACAAATACAAGTGAGACCTCATTTGCTGCGGCTGGGGGTGTAGTTTCTAAAAATATATAGTTTTGTTGGCATATTTTAACATCCCGGGCAGCTAGAGCTGTTTAATTGATGGCACCCGTACATTAAATTTAAAGATGTCTTTTGTGATAGTCTAGTAAATTGAACTTTTAGCAATAAAATATTAGAAAAACACAGTCTACTGTTCTCAATGTCTGTTTATTTTAGACCGGTTACCTACTACAAATATTTAGCAACACAGCTTTTGATATTAGAGTTTAGAAAAATAAAATTACAATCTAGTTTTTATTGAGTGGGAAGTGAAAAAATACACCTTTTTCCCATTTTTGGCTTTATTTTGCAAACCTAATGAGACATACACATATAAAAATGGTATATTTGGAATCTGCTGGGTGTGCTGAAAAAAACAATATATGGTTTGTATAGTTTATTCCCAAGAAATGTACTTCTAAATGCGTTTAAACGAAAG
>VKOC01000006.1:36912624-36923976 GCA_009364415.1 Spea multiplicata
CACAAGCGACGTGCCCCAAGTATAGCAATATCTCATACGTTTTTGGTTTTTATTTTAATGTTTTGGAGGACCCAAATACTCCATTACACAAAACCTGTGGATCGGACTCAGTGATAGAACGGGGAACATTCATAGAAAGTGCTTCGCTACGAAGAAGTTCGGTGTTACATTTAGTTTATATATGCATCAGGTAACCCTGCTGAACAATCTCTTCTCAAGGCAGGTCGACCACGAGTGAAACTCACACTTTAAGAAGTGAGACTGGTCTTGCTTGCAGAAATGAGCTGGAGGGGCAATTGCCCCAGGGTGGCCAGACTTACAGTATTTTCATTGTACAGAACAGAAACGTCACAGATGCCGATACCTGTGGGTTATATACATCTGCTATACTATAGGAACTTGTACACAATTTATTCACTCAAGATGATTTCAGTTTCATTATTCACTATAAAGGGCCAGCACTGGCAAGTTTCTCTGGCAAGAAGGGCTGAGCTAGCCCTGTATAATGCAAAATGTAATGTGCCAGGAGAGAAAGGGGGAATCTCACTGATATAACAATACATTAGACAAGTCCAAGTTCTTCCTGCAATTTAAGAAACAAATCCAGCGGCACCTGACAATGTGACGGCCGCTAGCTTGGTAGACAGGACAGTACACTGAAAGCAGAATGGTTTATATTCTGCTTTGGTATAAAAGGGATGGGGGGGCATCAACATTTTAATGAATTGCTATGGCGTTAATTAGGAACTCTATTCTCTATGGGGCCGATACAGCAATACGTGCGGTATTTTGTAGATGGGTTGTTTGTATCAGGTGTGCTGTGATGTCAGTGGGAATCTCCTCCCTACACACAGGGCACACCTTGCATAGTGAGAGCAGGTAGCACCTGAGAGAGCCCTGAGACTGTTATATCCAGCAGAGAAGAGATAGCTTTCCCCGTTCTATCTGGATCAATGCATATCAATATACCTGTAACGGAGGACCTCCAGGACAGCCTGGGTGTGCGCTTTGTGGTAAGGCACCTTCTTGTCTAGTCAAATAGAAATGCTCATGTTTCTAGGGGTGAGTTACAGGGATTAAAACTTGTTTAAATGCTTTACAGTGTAAAAGGACCTAAAATGTACCCATTAATCCAAAATAATCCTATTAACTCCCAAGTCTGTTCAGAAAGTATCTTAATCACCTGTCTGTATTTTAAAGCCTTTGATTAATGATGGCAGTCTGTCGCCAAACCTCAGCACCAAATACTCTCAGCCAGCTTTCTGCTATTCTGCTTCGTTTATGTTGCTGAGACCTTTGTGTGGGAAGTTTGTTTTTTTTTGTTTTGTTTTATTGTTTTTTCTCCCGGGTACTTTTAAGAGCATTAATAGTAGTAATATTATTAATAATTAATACACATTTTTTTTATTGCTGTTATAATATTTTTTTACATTTATAAGCAACGTTGTTACAGCAAAAAACACCCATGCCCTGACAGCACTATATCTTTACCAAATTCCAAGGACAAGCAGAGACATTAAACTATCTCAATGTCTGAGCATCATCCTGAAAATAGTTATAAGGATTACTGGGATGATATACTTTAGCAGTGCCACCTTCACAAGTGGAGCTGAACCAACTTGATATCAATTTACATTATGAAGGGTTAATCTATATGAGCTTCCTTTATGCTGATACACTGTTTAAATGCCTTACTGTCAAGAAAGCTCCCCACACTAAATATGGAATACGAGGGACCAGGAGAAGCTCACTGGTGTTGACCCTTTTATAATATCTACTCTGGTGCAAATTGATGGGTTAGGGAATATACCCCCAAGACTTTACATCACTAACCCCTGACAATGGATGTCATATTGAGATGAAGTTCCTCTATTCAAAGAGATTATTCTGTGTTTTATTATTTGTTTTGACTTGCTTTCTTTAAAATGACCCCATTCATCATTTCATGTACTAGCTTTTGGTTTTTGCCATAGAAAAAAGGTGCAACATTGGAAACATCATCCATACTACTGCAGAATACCCAAACGTTTCCAGCAATAATTCTTTAATCATGTGAAATGTGTCATAACTTTTGTTGGGAATACTAAATTGTCATGTGACACAAAAGCAGGCGTCGATACGGAATTGCCATTTAAAGACCGAACACTATTTTTAAAATGCCCTTTGTGTGTATGTAAAACACTCTAATAAAGTGGAACAGAACCCTAAACTTAGACTCTCCTGATTTTCTCGTTTGTGAAAATGTGATAGACTGCCTTCACACATTTTTTAAATGATACGTCTTCCCCTTTTCCCCCCCAGGGCAAAGGACGCTTCCTTTTGTGTTTGTTATTTCATTTTTTTGACAGTACATCTATATGTAGTACGCTCATGCATGTTTGCTTCCTGTTACCTTTTAATAGATCATTGTTCTGTATAATAAGATTCTTGTGTGTGTGTATGTATAAATGTGTGTGTGTATGTATGTATGTATAAATATATGTATGTTTCTCATATCACAAATGACGTTTGTTGAGGACATTACCAGTGGGTGCGATTAGCTGATCAAAGACACCAAATTTAAAAGCATGGTCTTATTTTTCTAAAAATGTCAACATCTCTTATGGATATTTTACATAAGGCAAAACTTATTTTAACAATAAGGTTCTAATTTGTATGCTATTGGGATTTGTGTAGATATTTCGGAAATTCCGTGCTAGTTTTGCAAGTCTGTGCATAAAGATGCCACTGTATTATCCGTCTGTATAGCCTTCCTTATAGAGTGAATTGTTTGCCGCTGTTTGTACAGGTAGCCGGTTCAATTTAATGCCACCGACGATCACCTGTTTAACCGTAGACAACTCAAGCCATTCACGTTCAGTTTGTTTTGTGTGATTGCAGCTTTACTCCGTGTATCTGGAAGGATTCCTTCTTTTCAAGGCCCGATACAAAGACCTACATTTGTGGAACGAACAGGTATGTGTTTGCAAGACTTATTCAATGTTGATCATGGTCCCCTGTATTGTATTCATTTATTTGTTTAGAGAAAACTTTTTGTTTTGGTTCTGACAATATGGTAAATCCATATTCTGGGTCTGTTGTGGTCGCCGTTGTGGATTAACACCTTTGCTAGGTTCAATTCAGGGGAGTACTGAGACCATCCACGGCCCCCGGGTAACAAAAAGTCTCAAGCCCTCCATGGCGATGCCCTTCTCTTAGCCACGCTTCTTCCTGATTAAGCCCTTTCCTTGTGATTGCACCCCCACGTACCTAAGTTTCAGCTGTAGTATAAAAAATGTACACATTTTTCCACTGTTTAAAAGTTATTTGTGGTTTTCACAAAACATCACAAATATAGTTCTTGTTTAATATATATATGAAATATGGGCAGCAATTAAAAAATACCACAATATTAATCTTAAATACAGAAACAAAATATAAAAGTAAATATATTTACTATCTCTGTAAACAAGAACTAAAACTAAAGTTCTCATTGAAAGTGGGGTATCTAAAGTATTTGGCACCCAGGCGGATCGAATACGTGGCACCTCCTCACATACAAATTTCACTCACTTTCACTCACATACTCGCTCTTGTTCACCCTCTCACGTTTTCTAAATCTTTCCCTACCCTTCTCTGCGGATCACTTCCGCATCTTCTTGTTCATCTTCTATCTTTTTTTTGTTTTTATCTTCGTACACATCTCCTAACCTGGCGTGAACTTCCGCTAAATTGGTGGTGCTTCCAGTGACATCCTCCAATCCGGGAGAGAACATCACAGAAAGGGCCGCGATTTTGGTGGGAATCTGTGCCAGGTTATGTCCAATCCTCCAATTGGAGGGAAAGGACGTCTCTGAAAGAGCCGACATTTTGCCCTAAGGTGAACTTCTGGCAAAGTTGCTGCACATTCAGTGACGTCCTCTCACCCGCAGAGATGCGGACAAACCTAGAACATAGAAGAAAGAAGATGAAGAACAAGTGGTCTCCAAGGAGGTAGGGAATGAGAGGTTTCTCAGAGAACCACAATTATACATGAGCACAAGAGACTGCTTTAAATATTTACAGGCATTTGAGGAACACTTTTGGGGACTCCCAATGCTTTGTTCCATAGCCACAGAGTTCAGAAGTAAATCCTGCTAGCCTCCATCCGTGCCAATGGCATGCTAGCCTCCCAAATATACTACTGAGGCATCAAGTCGAAAGCAGAGGAGCCAAAGTATCTCACACTCTGTAGAGCAAGAGAAGACCAGGGACCTGACTGTTCCTTTATACAGAACCTGTATTTCCTGTTTTACTACCAGATGCTACATTTGATGTGACCTGTACCCCGAGCCCCCCACTTATCAGGACAAGGAATGCGAGAAACACATGTTCCTTTCATTTGTTCTCTGCTAAAAACAACAATAGGCACGCCTTTTGTCATCTAATACAAACAACTGAAGGGCACAAAGTGTTATAAGAAGATATAGTGTACCTAGAAAGAGGAAATACATGTACAAAATAAAATATATTTTCCCAAGAAAATCCCCAAATGCTTAGTTTACATATGCGTGAGACACTATACTATACTAGCTTTGGTTACAGTACTAGGGAAATTTACTCAAAAAACTTGCTAAGCAGGATGTACCAGGCGGCATTTGATGAGGGACAAAATGTTTGTGCCGTTTTCATTACAACTGTTGAAACACGCTAATAGCCGATGAAATCAAGCTGTAAAAAATAGAGATGTTTCCAGAATTAACGATGAAACTGGTAGATAAATGTCTCGGTTCCAATAAAAATATGGGAACAGAATGTCAGATCTACCTGCTGCAAGACATCAACTCTTGTACATGCTTAACTATGCAAGACAATATTTTTTTAAAAAAATCACCTTTATCACCAAATCAGCAAACAACATAGTCCTCCCAGTAGAAACATTCATTGGTTGCCAATTAGAATGCATCCAAACACACTGCTTTATTAACTGAACCTGAGCGCTTTATTAACTGTCCCTGTTCCCATTCATTATTTTCCCTTTCTGTTTGGTTTCAGCTTCATCACATATTTGGAAATCAGTTGCCAAAATTCCCACCTAAATATTTCCTGGCAATGACCAAGGCCATGGCGGAAGAAAGAAGATTGCAGCTGGAGCAGTACCTCCAGAAACGTAATTGGGATTACTTTACCCTCATTTTATGGATGTGTTTGGGCCAGGAGTTTGCCATCTGTGAGTCCTTTGGGATTGTGTCACGGTGGAGTCTGATCGGCCCCATATGCAACAAGCTCCCCTCTACTCCTGCCAAAGAAGGCACTAAATTACCTGGCCATTCAGCGGCCCCATCAGGCTGAAAGAACCTATGTATTTGCAGGGCATAGGGGAGTATAAGAGGACAAATACTTAATGTGGAAGTGTCACACCTCTTTTTAGTATCTTTTTTTTCTCAACATAAGACAGAAATGCATGCAACCCTTAGCTATACCCTATATGCATGTTCATCAATAAATATCAGAGGTTAACTAGATGTGAGTGTGTTGGAGGGGGTGGCACAGACAAGGTGTTGGGGGGCACTGATGAGTTGTTTTGGGGGGACAAAGGTGGCACTGTGGTTTCTAGTTATGCCCTGGCTAGTTAGACACTGACTCATGTAGGCATTATTTATAGACACCCTGGACAAGTAGAAGGGTTAGATAATCTACTGACTGAGGAAGTTATAATCATGGGTGACTTTTATCTTCCTGATGTGAAGTGGAAAACCAAAGTAGCTGGTTGTGTCTGAAATGCAAATATTCTAAATTCCCTAGTGGGATTATCTTTAGTAGTAGTTGAAGAGCCAACTCGTAAGGAGGCCAAATTAGATTTAGTGTTCACAAATGCAAATTTGGTATCAGATATTACTTTAGGTAAAAGTTTGGGATCTAGTTTTAGATTTTAGAAGAAACTACTTTTTCATATTAGAATATGTATAAAGGAGTCATTATTGGGCTGGAGCGATTTAAATGGAGTCCACGAGAATTGTGATTATTTAAAAAAAGTAGAATTATTTAAGGCAACAGACACTTATAATAAGCTTGTCCGTAAGAGCAAAAAAATTTAATAAAACCACTGTGGTACTCAGCAGAAGCACAAGATCACTGGAGCGATCGTATTCGCCATATTAAATAAGATGGAGCCCATCTGCAGTAAAGAGTTTAGGAAAGTATCAACCATCGCGTTCTGGATAACTGCAAAGTAACGCACCTAGGGCATAAAAACCAAAGGGCAAAGTATAGAATATCTGATAACCTCAACATCCGAGGAAAGGGATTTGGGTAATTATTTCAAAGGCCTTAAAGGTAGGCAGGAAATCCTAGCAGAAAGCTTTGTTGTATTGGGAGAGGTAATAACAATAGAAAGAGGGAAGAGCTCATGCGGTTGTACAGAGCACTGCTGAGACCACACTTGGAGTATTGTGTACTGGCAGGGGCATAACTAGAAACTACCGGGCCCTGATGCGAAAATTCACCCTGGGCCCCCCAACTTCAACAGCTAGTCTGTACCTTCTTTGTCCCTTGACCCCTCCTTCCAACATAAAACATATGTAAACACACAAATTACACAAACTTATTCATACTCGCTAACACACACTCCATCTCACCCCACTTACACATCCATGCTCACACACACGTACACATCCATGCTCACACACACAGTAACACAATTACACATCCTTGCTCACACAATTACACATCCAAATATACATACATATATAGAGAGACGTAAACACATACATCCCGCCCCTGATCATCGCATACTTTTGATTGTAATTTATTATCTGTACTTACAGGCTTCTACCTGTATTTTAGGATATAGATGTATACTATTTTAGTATATACAATGTATTTTATTATTCATATCCAAGTTTCCATAATTTAACGTATATGTCTTGTTAGTTGTTTCAGATCCGGTAGTTTCTGGCAGTGAGAAATTCATGGATTTTTTCAAGAAATCACAGCTGGTAAGTTTTAGTTTCATACCTCCCTTGCCTCAAAACTCGATGTGCCTAGGAAACTTCGCATTTTTATAAACACCAGAGAAAGGACATGTGAATAGAGAACTTTTCTGATACACAGACGGGTGATCTTCTACTAACACCTACCATAGGAAAGAGTATAAGAAGTCAAAGCTCCTGGTCAAAGCAACCGACTATGGTACAGCATAACTCCCATCACTATATAATGAGCCAGACACTGATGGTGGTACACCATAACTCCCCTCATTATACACTGATCCAGACACAGATGGTGGTACAGCATAACTCCCATCACTATATACTAAGCCAGACATTGATGGGTCTTACTCACTCTCTCTTTCACTCAATCAATGTCTCCATACCTTCTCTGCCGACCTCTTCATTACCCCTGTCTGCAGCACAGGTGCTAGTGAGTCACTGCATGGATTTGAGTCACTGCATGAATGTGCCGCTAGGCACATTAAAATAGGCCCTGCTTTTTCCAAACCTTTCTGAAACGCCAAATGAAGCTGTATGCCCCCCATGACCTCCTCTACTCCGTATAAGTGACGGGAGTGTTTGGGTTATGGAGCAGTACCTAGAAAGGGACTCTTGGTAATCATTTCTGACTTCCAGACAAAATATGTATGGTCGTGTCAAGGAGCTACGCCCCACGCTTCTCATGGAAGTTGGGTGGGACCACACATGGGTGTTGATGTTGGCTGCACACAAGGGGCAGGAAGTGGGGGTACGTGGGTTGTGCGACATTTCCAGATGTCATTAGCTGCTCTCAAGGCCCATTAATCAATTCAGGTTCCTGAAACAAAAGTAGTAATTTTGCATGTATGCTTGAGGACAAAAGTGGGATGTATTTTTTGAGTCTTTATATTTCACATTCATCTGCTGATATGTAAATATGATTTATGGCATTTATGTTTTAACAGGACACCTTTAAGATGTCATCAGTAAAAATTATTCTGAATGTTTATTTACCAGATGGTCAACATGTTAAAGTGGATGCTTACACATCAGACACTGCTGAAAGAGTACTTGAGGTATGTATATGGCTCTTGATCTTAGTTGTATAATTAAGTGTTATATTACTGACCCGTTGGGATGCAGTCTGAAAAAGAAAGAGGTAGGGGAGACAAAGAAATGAGAGAAGAGAGAGAGAGAGAAAAGAAGAAAGGCCAAGAAAGGCAGGAAAAGAGAGAAGGAGAGATGGACACAACGAGATAAAATATATCCCCAAAATGCATTGTTTTCAATGGGTTTAGGGACTGCCCATTGTCCTTAAGGGGTTAAAGAAGAAACTGAGAGAGAAAGAAGCTCTGAAAAAAGATACAGTAGTAAAAGGATATAAGAGAGAAGAAAATCCTTTACCTATTTTCACAACTACAGACATTTAAGTATGGCATCTACACTTTTCACACCAGGTTATTTTAAATGAATCAATTACAGACAGAATTCTTTTCAGATTTAATTTGCCATATCAGAATTATTTTTGCTTATGTGCTTACATGGTCAGTTCAGTTCCCTTTGGTATAAATCAAAGGTTCCTATAAAATTGATTTTTATTTCCTATAATTTTTTTAAAAAAATATGTTCTTATTTGATGGGAACTACATTATTATTTACACTGTCTTTTTTGGTCTTATTTCCCATGTTCCCATGTCTTATCTTTCCAAAATGACCCACAAGATGTGCTGAGCATTCTAGGGATTATAAAATTTAGGAGATAATCATGTATGCAGGTAGTGTGTACAGTGCACCGCCAACCAACGACCACCCAAAACCACCAAGTAAAGACACGGAGACTGAATTTGGATAAAACAATTTGGATTAATATTTTATTAACAATAACCACAAACAAAAACTGTGTTGGCCTAAACACCATATACAAATTAAACAAATATTAAGTACAAATATGCAAATCAACATAATCCATAATACATTTAGACATAACCAACACAGGAACTGAATGAACCCCTTCCCTGCCGGCCGCTCACCACGGTACAATCCAAACCACAGGTACTCACCTCCCCCTTCGTTCAAACAAAACTGACAGCTAACTTCCGCTGTCCCACAACCAACGCTAACCACCAGCAGGCCATAAGCTTGGTGGGCACGTCCTATAAAAACAAGTGAGCCTTCCTTCACACCAGCATCCAAACTCCATAACTTACCAAAACCAGACCAGCAAGGAGACACAAACCGCCAGCTGTGACAAAAGAAAGTTAGAACATAAAATTTATGGAGGGTGGGAAGCAGGTAAATCTGTCAGTCGTCTCTGAAAAAGTGACAGTGACCAGGGTGACAGAGGGCACCCTTTATCCCCTAGGGCAGGGGTGTGCAAACTACGGCCCTCCAGATGCTGCAGGACTACATCTCCCATAATGCTCCTTCAGCTAAGGGGCTGGCTGGGGAGTATGGGGGATGTAGTCCTGCAGCAGCTGGAGGGCCGCAGTTTGGACACCCCTGCCCTAGGGACTCCCACCCCTACATTTACACACCCCAATCAAAAAACACCCTTGCCACAAGCATACACTCACCCACACACATACATGCTCCCTGTCCATTTAGCTACCTTTTAGTCAAAACCCACCTCTACACACAGTTAGCCCCAGCCTCAATCTCGCCCTCACTCCTAGGTCATACTTCACAAACCTGGAATGTGCATCACAAATGTTCAGTATGTTTGTACCTCTAATTTACGTAACATGGCATAACTGGCAACATTTTTTTGTCTCAAATATTTATACAATTTGGTTTGTGACCTCAAGCTGCTGTGCTGGTCTGTCTTGTTTTTTGTTCCTGGTGCTTTCAGTGTAACCGGGGAATTCCAGGCTTTTCTTGGTGCCGCACAGCATCAAATGTGTTAATTCACATAATAATAAGTATCATAGAAGCACAGAGTTTTACAGCAGATAAGAACCATTTGCCCCTTGAAGTCTGCCCATTTTTCCTGATGTAGAAGACCTTAATCAGTCCTTGGTTTCGATTCATCATAGCTTCATGCCTAATCCATGCATGTTTAACATCCCTTACTTTATTAGCCTCTCCCTGATGGGAGTTCTAAGGTTTATTAAGATACGTGCAAGCTCAGTGTTTTGGGATGTTAATGGAAAAGCTTGAGATGGTGCAAGTCTTGGCACCCCCCCCCCCTTATAATGCATAGGGGTGGATATGACCATTGGACAAGGGGTGAATATGACTGTTGGCCTAGGCCGTAGTGTGGGCATGCTAGTTCTGTTTTGTCATCTTTTGTAGTCATGGCAGCCGAAGAGTTCCCCCATTGGCCAACGTTGCGTGGTTGATATGTTGTAGGCTGTCCCTAATGAGCTTAGTGAGGTGGGTCCAGCGGCCGCGTCCGGTCATATGTGAACCGTGTGCTGGGCTCAAAGGCTGGCAGGTTGTTTTAGGTTATATGGTTACTCTGGCACGGGCAAAATATGCCTCTGTTCACAGGGGATTCCATGAGAATGTAGATGCTGGCACAGGTAAAATATGTTTTAGCTTTCATTCATTAATCATATGCAATTATTATATATCTGGCACCAAGTATAAAACATGTCTGTTTAACCTGGAATATGTGGAATAAATGGTCTCTTGAATGGAAAGTATTTACCGATAAGGTACTATATGACTTTTTTAAAACATTCGATCTTTAAGCTGTGTTTTAAGAACGTCTAATAACCTCACTTTCATATCTATATTTTTAGGCCGCATTGTACAAATTGCGTTTGTCCAGAGAGCTAATGGAATATTTCAGCTTGTTTATTACACGCCGGGAAAGTGATACGAACATCACCGGTATGGTTACAGGACTGTTGTGTTATTGTACTCGATAAATAGTGGTCATTGGTGGTTGGTAGAAGTTAGTGTCATATGGGCAGCCCATATTGTGCCATATTATAATGTATTGTATGTAAGGCATAGCTGTATTTTTTTCTCCTTAGACATTTTTCTTTTAACCCTATGCAGTCCGCTGTCTCCCTCTTCCTTCAAGGTAGAGCAGGGTGGTATACTGTGCCTGCATGCACTTGAGGATCCATTGAGTTGTATGATACTACTTCCTTGGCTTCTAGGGAACAGCTATAGACATGGTGCTAATTACTAATATAATATGGTAGGGATGCCCCACTGATTAAGAGATCCTGATTTCTTTACCCATTTCTTGTTGTTCAATTTAAGCTATATAGATATAGCAAGTGCTTATCTAATGAGAGTCTCATTAGACTGCCTTCCCCCTACCAACCACGCTTGCTTACCCAGTGCCGGAGCTGATTCATAATAAGTGTATCACCTATCACAAGGTGTGTTTGGCTAACTAGGGGTGGAGGAAGTGAGTTTGTGGGTGGGCAAAGGGGCAAATCCATATGGGGCAATTCAGCACAATCCT
>VKOC01000006.1:36927888-37097261 GCA_009364415.1 Spea multiplicata
AGCGAAAACCACTCGGCGCCCCTCTCTCCTCTGCGGCGAGTCTCCCTGGCCGGCCCTGCTAGTGTTGATAATGTATAGATTAATGCCAATAATTGTTTTGTTTTTCGTTAAAAAGTTCTTGACTACTGCAGGCGTAACAGCTGATACATGTTCCAGGCTCTCCTTTATTTTGCTAATTACCTTCATTGCAGTAGGAATTTGCCGTAATTAATAGAATGCAAAGGTCAAGGGTAGCCAGCGGGTAATAGTCCATCTGATGTACATCAACATCACATCGCAGAGATCAGACAGCATCGTCACATACCCAATATAAAAAATACCACTATATAATAACTAGCTTTGTATACACTTTATACTGTTTCCAGTGTCATTGATGTCGTATTTTGAAGAGGTTTTCAGGCTAAACCAATCATAAAGGAAAAGTGGGGATTACACAGTTAGCTGCAGTGAGTACATGAATGAAACCCGGTCAATCAGTGTCCAGTAGGGGGACATGAAATAAAGAAGTGCGTGAATAGCAAGGTGGAATTAAAACGGTAGTCCTGCCACTTAATGAGGCTGAAGGGGGGAAAAGGGGGATCCTTTTTTTTGGCTTGGCCAAAATAAATAAATAAATAATCTAGACTCCCGTAGGAATATTGGTTGGCCATATGTCTGGTGAGAAAATAAAATCTTTAGAGGGGTATGCACATAAGAAAGAAACCATACAATGACATCAAGTAGTAGCCTTTAATCGGGAGATCACCAAATAGTCCATTACCAAAATATATATTTTGAATTATTAGATTAAGAACATATTTTTTATACATGTTAAATGTGTCTATATATATATATATATATTTAAATGTTCGGTTCGTTGCAGAAACCACCACTTTGGCACAGTGAGGGTTAATAAAATATTCCATTAAACACTTTAACGCAGATGCTTTGCTACAGTCAGGCGGATACATTCATTCCTTCCAATAAACTCATGCATTAGCCGGCATGAAAAAAAAGCCAATCTAATTAGCGAGTGGACCGTGTCCAGGCAGGTGCGGCGTGTTAGCCCAGGTATGCCGGCGCGGTCTTCCTGTGCGAGTTCGTTTCCGCGTGTATCCCTTTCATTAGCGTTCCTCGGCTGCCGCACAACACGAGAGCGCCGGAGACGTGTCCTGCCCTGGGCTGCTTTATTTGGCCGCAGCGATGCAGTAACCTGGCAGAACGCTTAACGCTGGCCGGGGCAAAATGCTTGGGAAATTGCTTTTGGCAATTGAAAAATGAGCTGGTGCAATTTAATACAACACCGTGAGAATAGAAAGCAAATTTAAAAATAGTCGTTTTTTGTAAGCAATGCGAACACATTTCTACCAGATTGTCAATAAGAAACCCACATGTTTCTTCCCAGGCAGTGGAAAATTGATGCTGCACACTAGATTACAAACATATATTTATACAGATTAGGAATATATATATATATATATTTATATATATATTCTATTATTTAATTGTAGCTGTAGGAAGTTATGGAAACATCCATTTTTTGTATATATTTTTTTTTAAAAGGATTTGCCACTAAAACACAAATGTGACATGAACAGGTCACTTAAATACAAATTAAACCTATAACTGTATAGGTTTATATAACCTATATATGAGGTGCTTCCTTAAAGTTTTGGTTACCACAAAGATGCAACCCTCGGTCTGGCAGATGCCGCTCTGCGAATTCACTGTTGGCCAGGTTCCTCCAATCTTGGCCACACTGAGTATCTGTTGGTTCCCTGCTGAATGCTGTGAAAATGCTGTTTTTTTATCTTTATAATACATATAATAATATAATTATTTATGAATACAGTGGCTGCAAGCTCCTACCAAGTACCACCAGACCCTGCAGATCTCTATTCCCTTGACGTCAGGGAGGATCCTTCAAAATGCAAAAGTGTTTACCAGTGAATTGCTGGATTCACAACGGTTTATTTTTTTTATTTCAGTAACTAGGATTTGTGAATAGAGAGCCAAGTCAGAGCCAATGCCACGAAGGAGACCAATTAAAGGTGTTGTTGCACTTGTGTTCTCTAGTATGGCAGGCAAATAAATCTTAGCAGATGTGTCATTGTATCCTTCCTTGTGAAGGGTTAATCACATAAAAAGCTGAAAGTGTTAAGTGGAACTGCACCTTTACACCCTTGCCACGTTGTGAGTTGTTGGAACGCCAATCTATAAAACCGAGAAACATCTTCACTTCGGGGTGGATTATTTAGCTTTCCTTCTAACTCATTTGTAGCACAAGACTCAAGAAGCAAAATATTTTCTGCCATACTTTCCTATTTACTGCTATTGGGGTTTAATAAAAAGAATCACAGTGTTTACAGTTGAAATGAATTAATTCCATATAAAATTGGCTAATTCCAAATAAATGTTCCACAGGCTTTTATTTCATTGCTCTTAAGTGCTTTTTAATGCTGTAAAGAGTATAATATGAGAAGACTGATGTTATTTCATGTGATGCCTGCTGCCAGTTATAGAGCGCTGAGCGCATGTTCTCAGGTTTTCATGCATAAGGTTCACATGGCTGGCTTTTGGGAGCAAGAAGGGTACAAAATACACTCCGCAATCCTGTGTCACCCAAAGGGTTACGCTGCCATGTGAAGTATTTTAAACTACAAAGCTTGCCGAGTATATTTTGATGCATTTCTATAACTCAAACAGTTTACATTACAGATTAAATAAGCCGGCTGGTAATAAGCAGTCCTTCCTTTAAAAGATCAGTCAAGCTGGGATATTCTCGGAGATCTGTGACGTAGGCAGTGTTTGCTCGGAGCGCGCGTGTTTATTGTGTATGCGCGTGTGTTTACAAACACTGGGGACACATGTTTGCACACACTCACTATGCGTTCTCCTCTAGGACTCCAGCCTAACTATCCGGCAAGGACAATGTGCCACCAAACCCATGAGGGACGAGCCAATCTCGGAGTATTTCTCCGCGAGACACTATGGGAAAATAGGGGCACCTTTGTTTTATGGGGCGTGCTTGGGGTGGAACTTTATCAATAAGACTTTTTATATCATTGCGACTGATTTATATATCCGAACAAGGAATCCACAAGAATGTATTTTATTTACAGAAATTATTTTTATGAATACATTACCAGTTCTTTTTATACATATTGTTGTAACTTTAAAAGAGGGACATCGGGATGAGATTGAGAGATAGGAGGATTAAGGCCCAAAAGAGGGACTGTCCCTCCTAAACAGGGACACTTAGGAGGAATGGGAACCTGTTTTAGGGTCTCTATCCAGTTTGTATAAGATTTAATGTTTCTTTGCTGTGCAGCATGTGTTTGGAATCATTCCCTGGCCATTCCCCAGCCTGTCAAGTGCCTGGGCCTATTGGAGTTTGAAATACCCTCAATAATACTTTGCTTACATTAAGTATATAATGAGGGAAAAGAATGTGGCATTCCCTTCCGGATCCCCGAACATGTCTAACAGATACCACATAAATAATATATTCATTTCTACTGTAAGCCTGCATTACATTAGCAGGGGGCTATTTGTATAAAAATGCCAAGACGTCGGTTATGTTCGTCATAATGTCTCTCTCGTGGCCCCCTAGGGATTGAAGAGCAGCGATATAACATACGGGATGAGGCTTCGGCCCGATGAATGCAGCACCCCTCAGGAAGAGCAAATATTTCCTTCTGCCATATTGGGATTGTTAATAAACGCCATCGTATGTGTGTTTCAGCTGCAAAGAGACAGAAAGCGGCTAGCGTTTCTCGTACGTCTTTGTGTTGCGCGCCTGGAGATCTGTTCAATATATCCCAACACGCTCTCTGACCGAGGTACAGTCCTCCCGGTGAATCCGGCACACGCAGCTTCCACGGCTGATACACGTATTATGAGCTCTTTTTAACTGGTTGATAAATAGTCTAATGAAACTGGATACCAGAAAGTATCTAAAAATATAGTGTGCAGAGGGATAATATAGATCGAAAGAGTCCGTACAATCAAAATGCATTTCATTGAAACTTGTCTGCAGCTTTGGAAGCTCAGCATGTGTTTTGTTGCGGTTTTCTGTCCTAAATAGTATTCCTTTTCCCTCTCAAAGTCAATTTTTAGGGACCCCCATAAATTGATTTCTCCCTGCATGAGCACAGGTGGCTGTTTAATTGTTTGATTGATCCACTTGTGCTCATCTGAAGAAGTCCTGAAGACACTTTAGGAATATGCCTCATTCATCGGAATACACCTCATTCATCGGAATACGCCTCATTCATTGAAATACGCCTCATTCATCGTTAAGCTAATTACCGAGGCTGCTGTCTCTGAGCTATTCCTTCCAATGAGAATGTTTTTTTGCACCACAAACGCACATAAAATGCTGATTCCATAATCATGCTATGGTGCAAAGTGGCAGTAATTGTCAATTCCATAGTGAATACACTGGCTTAATCACAGAATTACAATGCCTGCAACATATACCGTGCACCACAAAAGCCCTACTACCTCTCCAAGACTCGTAGCGTCTCGGGCGTTACTTTTCAAAAGCCACATTTCATCAATATTTTCCATGCTGATATACAGTAATAACCCAGAATTTTAAAACGCCTAGTAGCAGAGGAATCAATTAACCTGCCACCGAGTATATTTTATGAGCCCTGCAAATGGGAGCATGCATGGCCCTGTAGGTCCCGTGACTATGAAGCAATTATACTATATGTAGGTCTTATTACGGTTTTATAATTATTGCCAGAAAAATGAGATTATTTTCCACATGTAAAGCATTAATAAAAAAATAATCAGGTCAGCCTGTGCAAAATATAAAAATCTCTGAAATCCGGGGTTAGCAGAAAAAAATCAATATAATGGAATAAAGATCACCGTAGAAAGGCTCAGCCCTTTACTGCTCTCAACCTTTTTTTAGCCTTCAAGCCGTTTCTCATAATAGATGATATTATTGTTTAAACTGAGAGGTTCTTTATTTTCAGTATGTCGCCGTGCTTTACTACGGGGCTTTAGCGTTCCCCACTTGTTGGGTTTAAGGTCATAATGTGTGGGAGCCTCGGGCTACACTCGGCTGCGGCTTCATGACCTCGCTGATTAGTCTGAAGGAGCGTAACATTAATTAAGTTCACTTCGGAAGCCGTGTTTACACCTCGCGAGTTGTCATGTATCGTGCACTGTTCGCTTCCACAGCCTCTTTCTGTGTTCCAACTAACAATCGCTATTTCAAACATATTTGCTATTTTATTTCAGGGCGGGGGGCTAAGTTTAGCGCAATGCACAATGTATCTGTTGGACTTGTTGCCACTAAGAATCAGTATATCTAAAATAAATGGACATGTTTACCTTATAATTGATCAAAAATGAAAATATGAGCGTAATTGCTCACACTGCAGCAAAATGTGCCTTCTGTTTTAGTAATGCGCTTGAAATGCAGCTCCAAATGAGGTTAACAAGATTTTTAATTTTTTTCTTTTACTTTTACAATTTTATATTTAAAGTTCATTGCACGTCCTAAATTCCTGGGCTGATTATCTAAATGACTGCTGACCACCCAACAATCCCCTGTGCAGTGTTTCCCGGGGAGTCGGTGGAAAGATGAGACATGAAAGGATCCAGCGTGCATTTACACATCTGCACTTAACTGGTTTTTTCCCCTCTTGAATTGATTTTCACCCCGGTTCAGCCCACTCCTGCTCCTGTTTTATATCTTGACTTCCAAAATTGACCAAAATTCCAAATATTTTAGAAATGCAGAAGGAAGAACAACCGAAATGGACAATAATAGCCATTATTTTCATTCTTTTCCTCCCCTCCACTTTATTTTCTCTCTTAATGTCTTGTATAGAAGTGTATTAGAGAACTTAACACAAGCTGTTTTACTGTTGCTATTTACTAATATCAGAAATTCTTAAACAAAATTCCACCTTTGGGTTTTTGATGGAATGCATTGAGGGCGAGGAATAAAATGCTAATCTGGTTACATTGGGGGTTAAGGCAGGTGGTTTGTAAAGTATTGTGATTGATTTATGTAGCACCGTCATATTCTGCAGCGCTGTACAATGGACAATCAGGACGTAACAAGTAGTATATAACATAGCAGAGGGAGCAGGAAAGGTGAGCTAAAAGTAGCTGGGAGGGAGAGAATTAACTTGCCGGGTGATAGACGCTGTCCCTTGCTGGTCTAAGGCACTCCTTTTTTTGTAAAAACCTTGTGTATTTTTAACCTGGCCCTTTCTTTTTTTTTTTTTTTTTATGGTTTAGTAAAATGATTCCATTTAATTAATATATAGGAATATACGACCTTTCTTCACCTATATGCTATAATATAGGTCCACATTATTAAAAAGAAATCTTTGCATCCTTACACATTTTTAAAAAGAATACTATTTATAATGACAAAGTACTCTTTTTAATCAGTATTGTGGTGGCACATTTTTTTAGGATTTTTTTTAACCATTTTTCTTTTTCAGTTCTAGCGTCCTGGTTGGTGGTATTTTTGGCCACAATGCTTTGATTTTTCTTTTGGTTCCTTGAGATTGGCAATGAAGTGCACTCCAGAGTAACCTTTCACTTAAATGTTTGTATTCTCAGCATGCCTTGGGACCCGTTTAAAATTGCTCCCTTTCCCCCCCCCTCTATATTGTTTATGCGTTCCTCCAATTTGCTTTTAAAACCTTGAGCAATGTCAAACAAAAATAGTTTTTCCCTGCCTTTATTTATGAAGTTTTTGAACTCTGTACGTTTTGCATATAAAGCATCCTCTGTTCTGAAGAGGAGGAGGCTCGCTGATTATTTTTCATAGTCCTCTTTCAAGTATAGTGAACTTCTAAATGAATTTTTTCAAAGGGGGGCCAGAAGCCCATCTGACCACTTTGTTTACGTTAAATTGAGGAAAAAAAGGAGCATTTGCTTACAATATGTGTAGATGATTTATATTTTGAGCTGTGAGTAATTCTTTTCACACTGACAAGTTTATGGTGAACATTGAACTCCTGTGTGTGCACCCACTGGCCGGGGCAGGCTGTTCCCCATAGCCTTCTTTATATCATTTCAGTCTGGGTGGTGCGTGGGGGTAGATGGTAGGTGAAGGGGGAGCAGACTTAGGAATGAGCTTTCAAATGATAGCCCAAGAAGAGTTAATCATTTTTACCAGCTCTCCGATTAGGCCAGAGCAACGAGCAGGGGTAACAAAGTCCACGCCGCACCACTTGTTACTGTTTACATAGGCACAAGCAGCGGCAGAAGTGTTTAGTCCTCGGGGAAGCTCTGTGATTGAACAAGAAGCTCAAGTTATTTTGATAAGACGTAGCACTGGTGTGGTCAAGTAACCACGGTCGTCTTGAGGGCCTTGAGGCAGGCCAAGGATGAAGACCTTATGTGTTTTGTTCTTCCTGACGAACAAAGATAAATCCTGCTAACAAAATAAACCCAGTGTTTGGACAAATTTGCACGGCATTGGTGGAAAAATGACGTTGTTTATTTTGGGTCCTGGCGTGAGAAGGTGTGGGAAATTTGCGGGGAGAGAGTGTGTTTGTGAACGCCCAAGACTCTCTCTGTACGACTGGAAACGGAGCAGAAAATGTACGGGTAAACACATTTAATGAAGCAGCACCGTTAAAACAGGAATAAGGAATTGGAAGTTCAAATGGAAACAAGAGAGTCAAATGGTTTGCAGCTTTGATTGCAAATTAGTACTTGCTATACCAACCTTATTAGTAATAATTACACAGCGATTGCTTTTTCCTTGCAGAACATTGAGTTGTGTATGAAGGCACAGAGTAAAAGCTGATGTAAAGTGTATTGTGGCGGTGCGGTGCTTCCACCCTTCTCTATTATTCCCTTCGGAATAAAGAGAAGTCTGTGCTGAATACATATAATGCTTCATGGTCCATTAACGTCAACCAAGACCCTTAAGAACAGCCATAATAGGTCCCTGGCCCTTGATGCCCTGACTCTTAAGGAAATCCTTTACTGGGCATGGTCGGCTAATAGACTCACCAGTAGTATCAGAATATAAGGGACTTTATACATTGTGTATGCATAGTTTCCAGCAGCATGGACTCTAAATGATTAAGGATTAAATGATTAAGAACACACATCTATGGTCCAGGTTTTAGGAATCACTTTAATCTTTGTTGATGTCTTTTGAGGACTGGCTTTGGAACCACTGTTATTTGTGTATTTTTATGTTATCATTAGTCTTACAAAAAACAAATACATATCAGTGGGTGCCGAGTACATTATATAGATTTTGGGTATAATGTTTGTTTTTTTATTTGGTCCCTGATAAAAATCATTTTTGGGCGCCAATTAGCTGGAATTACCAATACTATGATGTACAAAGCATAAAATATCTGAAACATCATAAAATGTGCTGTATATGTACCAGTATTCATTCAAGGGCTTTTAAGGTATGGCTGGTGTCATAGACCACGTGACGGTGCAGTCCCACTGGACAAATGATAATCTGTTCTCTTTTTCCAGCAACTAAGTAGTTAACGGCCGTTCCATTTTTGTCCTTCACGGTGAACTTTTCCAAGTAGGGCCTTCAAGTGTGTTTACCCCATTCAGTAACCCCGTAATTGCTCTGGAAGTGTATTCTGCACTTACCATCTTTCATGTAATTTTTCACAGAGACCACCCATGCAGGCTTGTGCATATTAACACCCATCATGCGGTGGGGGGGGGGCGAGACTTCTACAAATATTCCTACATCACAGAGCAGCTAATCACGCTGAATGACTTTGGTAAATACAGTGCAGTGTTCCATATACCCCACGTGCCTACTTTGTATACACAGTTTAAAATTAGATAATTACACCAAATGACTGCTAAACATAGTGCTGCGTTTCCTTAAAGCCCAGGTGTTTAACAGTTTAACCCTTTAAACGACAAAGGTTAACCTGTGAATGCCGCAATAGCGTCTGGGTTATAATGCAATCCACCTCTTTGGCACTCGAAGAGTTACATCTATTTTCCCTGGTCTTGTGGAATTGTTAGGGGTTTTTTTTGCTTAAATATTAAAGCGAGAATCATTTTATGTATGCATTGTTTTTAGTGTCTTGTTTGCTTTCCCTTCCCCCTTCCATTTCTTTTTGTCCGCGTAGGCAGGCTGTCATTAGTTTTAGTGAATATAATTAAAGATGTTGCAGTGCTGCTGTGGAAAATTAAAATTGAACCCTAAACACCATTAGGGACCACGGAAGCTTAAGTCTTGTAATTACACAGTATTTAAAGGACACAGCGGTCTGTTTCACACAGGTGATGCCACGCTAACAGGTCTTTGTCTATATTACGTGACATTTCTTTACAGAACACTGGCAGATTCTTTGCTTCTGTTAAAATAGTGGGACGGTGGCGTTAAAATGAACAATGTACACTTTGACAATGAGCCTAATGTGCTAGGTCATACCGGTACAACAGGGCTCTGTACTTGCATGCATACTGTCTTAGCAGGTTGAGGGGGTTTCTTGGATTAAGGATCTTTCCTTATAAACCCGATGCTAGTGCGTCCTGCTCAGGGAGAAATTAAACTCTGTTTACAGAGTGAAACAAAATATATCATCACTAAATGTAAGCCTAATGTGTCACATTCAGAGAATACACTATATGGACAAAAGTATTGGGACACTTGTCCATTACACCAACAGGGACTTTGATGACATCACATTCTATATACATAGACAGTAATATGTAGTTGGTCCCCTCTTTGCAGCTATAACAGCTTCCTCTCTTCTGAGAAGGATTTCCACCAGATTTTGGGTGTTTCTGTGGGAATTGTTGCCCATTCATCCAGTAGAGTATTTGTGAGGTCGGGCACTGATGTTGGACGAGAAGACCGGCTCACAATCTCCATTCCATTTCATCCCAAAGGATGCTTTTGGCGCTGACACACAGTCATGCTGGAATAGAAAAGGGTCTTCCCCAAACTGTTCCCCCTTCAGCATGAACAATATGGCTGACTAGCGGCATTATGGGACGAGGGGCAAAAAGACCATCCAAATTGCCTCTAGTAAAGCACCCCAAAAGGTACTCGCCAGGCTGAACACTCCGTGGGTATAGTCCTGTCCAAAACACATTTACAAAAAGAAACTTTAAACGTGGAACAGAAACAAGTTCTTGTCGTGCGCTCTATATGGTAAAATGCTAGAGAAGACCTTAAAGCCTTTAAATCCTTCCCCTAATTTAGACCTAAATAAATAATACATTAATTTTCTCATGTTACACATCTGGCTGGAATTACTGCCCTGTGCTAAATCAAAGTGATTAAACTTATTTAATTCCCCCATACGAAATATAACAAGTACCATCGATACAGAGCACTGATGATTACTTTCCAGCATGTGCTGCTTCTTTAACGGGAATCCCGGAGTGCTTAGCTTAGTATGTGTTTCGACCCTCATTTCACTAGCCAGGGCCATAACAGGTGCCCCCCCCCCATTGCCTATAGGTGCCCGGTATCTGCAGACAGGAGTGAGAATCCCATGCACTTTGAGTATTGCCTGAGTACATTGCCACATCTTATGGCAACACGAACCTTCTGAGACAAACCCATTTCTTTACTAAAGTATCAAAGCCGCGTACAACACTGCAGAATCCCAGCGGATTTCCTACAAAAACAGGATTTAGTTACTAAGCGGAAATTCTTTCCGTCCAGCGAATGCCGCTCGAATGCATTAGGCAGAGCAGAAGTGGTAGCTGACATCCACGTCAACTGATATTGCCAGAGCTAATTGAAGCAGGGATCGGGAACGGTTACATGAATAGGAAAGCTCAGTAATCAGCGCACTCCTATTCTAAACACTTTCTGTATATGCATATGCCGCTGACATTACATGTGGCTAATTTTACTCTCCCTGTGTGTGTTTTAGTTACATTCCGTCTTGAGACTTTTCATTTACTGCTCGTTTCCCCCCATATGTAATAGACTTGATGAAAATATAATTGGTTCTGCATGTAATCCACTGTTTGAGGGACAGCCTGCTTCCTCTGTGCCGGGGATAAGCGTGATCAGTAAGTGTGCCACTTATATAGAAGGAGCTGCTGCAAAGCGATGAACGCACCGGGATTCTTCCTGACATCTCTGCCTCTCTTACATATAAGATAAAAACTGCACGTTAATTATGTTAATAATAAAAGCAGAATGTAATCTATAGATACAAGTGTCACAAATAATATATATGTATATATTATTATCTATACTTTATAAAGCGCCAACAGATCATACAAGACACATATTATATAAATATAATCTATATTTATATATATATATATAATATATATATAAATATCTGCAGTTCAGATCAGCTGAGCCATTCTATACACATGTACCTCACCTTTTCGGTGAAGACATCTATATTTTTGTGTGCGCTTTGCCCAAAATTCTACAGTAACTATTTAAGAAATCAATAGAAAGAACATTTATTTTAAGGTCAATTAATTACTTTAAACATCATCAGGTCAGTAAGTTTTCCAGATGCTTACAGAACTTCTCAATATGTTTCTCACTCCAGGGCGATTGTGTGAATGCAGCGGAGGATTCCCCGTTTTCAGACTCCGTCACTCTGGAGCAGACGACGAGCAGTATCGGCGTGTCCAGCGGACGGGTCAGCCTCTGGATGCAGTGGATGCTTCCCAAAATCACCGTGAAGTTATTTGCCTTGGATCCTGGATGCAAAGACACAAGTAAAGAAATCATTTATCATATCTAACTGTGTGTGTAAATAGGGGTATAATATTCCAATACCTTTCCGCTCAACCTTCAAACGATGGCCAGGCAAACATTCGGCCCGGGTGCGACTCAATCCACAATACGTAAATCTCCAAAAAAAAATAAAAAATGATATATATACATACACACTTTCCTGTTTTTCTTGTTGCAGAGATTTGTGTGGTGACCGAACTTGAAGACCTCAACGCATCCGTCGATGTCCAGGATGTATACACTAAAGTCAAATGCAAAATAGAAAGCTTTAATGTTGATCACTACAGGAGCAGGTACATTTACTCCCTCTTTGGTGTGATAATTACACGATCAGAATGACCCATTAGAAGGTGACAATTCCAAGTGCTTGAATGATGAGCGCGTTCTGTCCCCGCTCTCCTCTGCAGTCCGTGGGCCGGTGACGCCGCTGTTACTCTGTAGCAGCAATGCTTTCTTTAGTTACACTGACACGGCCTCCACCTGGGCTCCAGTTTAATCGGCCCGTAATAAAAACAGATACCTGCTAGTGATGATTTCTTTCTGTTTAATGGCTCAGGGATTTCACTTTAATTTTAACTGTTAATGAATGTGATGTTTAAGCACTGAAGTTTAGCGAAAGGAACAGTAGCATCTGTTAAGGGCACACAAATATTTGGGTTGGTTATTGATCTATTACATATAATTTATCATTCTTTAGATTTGTTAGAATTTGCTGCACTGAAAGTCATAGTCGGTTGTCAGAGCGAAGCATGCATCGAGCAGAGACTCACCTCATCGGTCAGAGCTCTGTGCTAATAGCGGCTCATTCCAGCGATCCCTTACGCACAAACCCCCCGCGGCTTCATAGGCTGCACTTCCTGGGATTCCAGAACGCAGCTGCATCTCGGGGCCACTCATTGCCGCTCGAGGTTTAGCCTACGGGGACAATAATTAATGATCTAAATGTGGCCATTTTTAAAGTTGTTGAGAATGAATGTGATTCCTTCAGCTCACGTAAATAATGTTTGTATGGGGGAAAGAGAAGCATATATATATATATATTACAAACATTTATTATACTATATCTGCTATATCCTGCTATACTATTGTGTGTTGTTATTCTATTCGTAGACTGCCACCACTACAATAAGAGTACAATTATTAATAGCAATTCTGTGAACAAACCCAACAGTTACTCATAAAGAGGAAGAGAGAACCCCTTATTGCAAGCTTACAATCTACTAACCAATATATATGTTATGGTTAATTTAGAGGCCGTCTTTATTTTACTCTCGGGTCTATAGGGATTACCACAAAAAGGCCCAAAACGTATTCAGCAGTCAAGGCTACCTAAACCAAAAACCTTTCTTCCCTTAAGAAATGGCATACAGTTTTTGGGTTATAATTTGATTGCTGTGTTAATGACATTAGCAAAATATCAATGCAACAGGATTCATCCTAAGGGGGATAAAGTTGTATCATAATAATAGGGTGTGTGCTAATGTAGAGCTATTTCTGTGTATTATTCAGCAGTCTACTAGAATTATATACAGAAATTAATGTTGCTTCAAATTTAGGACATAAAGATGTTAATTAAATGTTAATATTTATTGATAATGCTCCAGAAATAAATACAGTATATCGGACAATGCTCCCCAGGTATCCGGTGAGTCCTTGGTACTTCGCTCTATGAAAGATCACACTTTAATTTTCAGTTTCAGTTGGAAGCTGCTGCTGTTCTATTATTTGATTGTAAATTTACATCCTAAATCCAGAATCTGATTAATCTGAATAATAATTTTTCTTGTTGCGTTCTCCAGTTGGGTCATACATTGTGTGTGCGTCCACCATTCTTAAATAGTATGTTTAGTGTATTTATCCTTTTTGAACTTTGCAATGGTCGATATGTTGTTTTAATCTTCATTGTTTGCACTCACCAGATAGGGGTAATATTGTGTTTTTCCAGGCCAGGTGAAAGCTGGCAATCAGGCGATTTTCTTGGGATAGTCCTACAATGCAAAGAGAAACACGTGGTGAGGCTGATAACCGCTTAGAACCTGGAGCTGTCCTAAAATCTGACCCGTATCACGTTTCCCTCTTAAAAACAGCTGATGAATACAAGAATGGAAAGGCCATAAAAATCTCATCTTGAGATCTTTTTAACTTCAGCTCTATTAAGATTTTCCAGTGGTTTACATTTTTGTTTTACAATAATACGGAGATTTTAATCACATGACGGGTTCTCCGGCCATGTTTTTAACTTTGTCCATTCTTGTAGTAATCTGACTGCGGTCTAACCAAACTTCTAAATCTGAAAAATCATCTCTTCCTGTGATTTTTATCTGCCAGCGATCGCCTCTTGCTGGATTGCTATGTACATTACTGTCTTTTGCAGGAACTTGGTTTTCCACATAAACACAACTATTCAGGTCCAAAACTCAGAGCACTGAAAGTTACACAACTGCGGCACCAAGATTATTATTATCCAGTTTATTTATACAATTAAACCTACTTTTGTTCTTCGAATCGTTTTTTTAAAGAGATGCAAGTGCCTATAACTGCATCTTGTTTTAATGAGTATATTAGATGTTTGCTGAACCGCCTGAAATGCCCATGTTAGGGGAAAATATATCTTTTTTTTTTTTTTTTGCTTTAATTTTTTTTTTAATATTTCATCACCATGTGATTAAAGCGCCTTGAAATATCTAGATACTTTACATCTCAATGGCTAATCATTCAGTGTTCATGAAACAGTAGGGTACAGCAGCCCAGCAGGTTCCAAGTTCCTCCATGACTCTTACTGCTTTTTTATTATTATTCTGCCTTTTTCCAACTCTTTAAGCCTCGCTGAAGACTCTTGGTGTCTGGGGCAGTATGGAGGCGTCTTCCTCTCATGTACTGACAAGCTGAACAGACGCACAACACTGGTCCGGCCCGTCGGCAAGCAGGATGCTTTCAGCAATTTCTCTGGCTTTTTCCCCTCTGTAAGAAATCATTTTTATAACCTCTAACTTCCATCAGCGTTCCAAATAATGCTTGTTCACACAGCCCGTTTATATATAATTATATTTATGCCCCCCCACACACACTTCATCTACCAATTGAAAAGCATTATTAAGACAATGTTTATGGAAGTTCTGTGTGATTTGTTACCCTGCCTCTATTATACTTCTAATCAAGGCTTGTTGAATACCCTTGCACTATTTGGCATCTGCCATTACAATTACTTTGTTGATTATTCTTCATAGTAACGTCTTTTATCACTTACCATGGTTTTAATTCTTCTTTGGTTACACAAAAAACTGTAAGTATTTCTTTCGGGTTATGTAATATACCTGAAAATGATAGTAATCATCAGTGTCCCAAAAAACTGGTTTTTTTTGCTGTGTTACATAGTTGAAAAATCCTTTTTTTTAATAATAATGTTTGTTCTCTGTGCATGGGAGCTCCATATGCCGCTGTACATCTAGACTCACACTTTCAGCTGCCTTCTGTCATTCTGTACCAGTTACAACGTTAAGGCGGTTTTATAAAATACAAAATGAGTAGCTAATGAGCTATGGAAGAGCAACGTGTTTTAGCAATAGAAAACGTTATTTTATGTGAAAACTTAGTGAACTATTTAATTAAAGTGGAAATTTTAGAATACAACAGTGCTGGTTTGCCTAAATGGCAGAGGAGATCAAATATTAGTCTATAACACAGATAAATATAGAAAAGTTTGATATGCCCCACGTGATAGGCAGATAGGGTTTTTCCCCCTCACTGTGATTACCCGCTTTGGTTTGTGATTTGTGACAGTGTTATATGATTGCATGGTTTCAGGATGCTTTTGTAACTGGTAAATCTGTAATCATAAAATGCACAAAGCGGGAAGTCATCATGTTCTCAAACAAAAATGGTAACCATTATCCATTTGGAAATGTTTAAAGAAAGTTAATGTCTGGACTGTGAATTCCACCATAGACTTCTCCGCATAGTTCTCTTTGAGTGATTGATGTTATTACATCTGTCAGATACAGAGCCATGTACAACATGCTACCGCTCTTCACTTATCTGCTTCCTACCTTTGATCATTGTGGCAGAGTGCTAAGCAGCGCTTAAAGATTTACGAGTGTGTACAAGAGACCCGGCACGCTTAACTCCTCACTTTAACTGCACTTTTAGTGCAATTGCAGTCCTTACACTTACTTTCAAAGGTACCCCATAGAGGAAAGGTAGATGTACCAGGTGCACAAATAATGAAGACAGGAAATTGGTAGATATAGACGAGCAGAGATCATACCTCCCAAGTGTCCCTCTTTCCTCCCCTGATTGCACTATTTTCTAGGAGCGGAGTATGTTTGCTGCGTATGAGCGTATCACAGTGTAACACTACACTAAAGCCACAATGATATGTAGCATAAAAGTGCATAAAAGATATTCTCCTTAACGTCTTAATTGTATCTCTAACTGACTTAAAACAAACGTCCCCTATTGGGAGGTATGAGAGAGAGCGAATAAATAAAGACATTGCAGCAGGAGGCCATCCGCAGAAGATTTCATAGTAATGTCCACAGATAGCGTCTCCATCCCAGCTGTTTGTAGTTGAGTTGCCCTGCTTTTAATATAGCAATATCTGCAGTCATAATAAAAGTTTGATCGCAGAAGCATCCCGTGCACGTTTTGTGGTTTAAAGCAGGCATTGTAAATAATCTTTTTATTATTTTGCTGATTTCACGTTTCTTTTCCTAAACAGACAACGGCAAAGCTTTTAGAAAGCTCCCACCAGCAGCATGGGTTTCTATCCCTAACGTATACCAAAGCCGTGACCAGAAACGTCCGCCACAAGTTAACCACTCGGAGCGAACGCAACGCCCGGAGCTTTCAGAAATTTGCTGAAAGTCCAGCAGATGGTTCCCCTCACTTCCTTCATGAAATTCTTATTTCCGCGCAGGCCTTTGACATTGTCCTCCTCTTCCCGCTTTTAAACGCAATTTCAAGTATTTTTGAGGCCAAACGACCTCAAAATCAGAAAGAGAAACGCAAGTCTCCTGGGCACCCCATGAGATCTCACACGCTGACCTCACGGAATCTCCCGTTGATCTACATCAACACCAACGTCATTCGAGTTTTCTTCCCTAAACCTGAAGAGAAACAGCCGAATGCAGCAGGTATGTGGAGAGATTAAGAAAGGTATTCATGATTACATGATTTTTAGTTATTTATAATATTGTAGGAATCCTGGCTACTTTTTTCTTTGAAATATGGGGAATGTCGCAGTTGGAAAAGGGAGAGTAAAGGGCTGTTCTACAGAGAGCTGTTCTGCTCAGTTGGGTCTCAAAACATTGGTGCAAAAAGTTTCTATCAATTGACCAATTTGAGAGGAGGTTTGCTTCCTGCAGGATGGATGAGCACAGATTGAATTTGTTATACATTAGTGCTTATTAGTGCAATGTGATATTGACCGTGGTGTCAATGTGGTTAGAGTTGTTCGTGTGTTTCTAATGAATGTCTTATCTATCTTTCTAGCGAACCAGATCACAAATGAAGACACCTTGGTTCTGAAAATTGGCTCGGTGTCCATGGCTCCCCAGGCGGACAATCCCCTCAGCAGAAGTGTCCTGAGAAAGGATATTTATCAGTAAGTTTACTTATTCAAAATGGCGCTTGGAGGGCATCGTATACGTTATCTCATTATTTTTACAAATAAATGAAAAACAAACTGGGGAGGTATCATGTGGGCTAATTTATATAATTCAGGGAGATGCCAAGCAATCACAAAATCAGATGTGATTGTATCACCTTAATGTGTTAGTTGTACTTAAGTGCTTAAAATGCTATAAAAGAATAATAGGTCTTGTGTTTGGGTGCTTCCTCTTACTACTGGTTATAGTGCATTTATGGAAAGTTCATCACCTTACAGAATATGAGACGTGGGCCTCAGATTGGTCTAATTTTCTTTTTATTTCCTGTTTCTGAAGTTTGCGCCTCAACCAAGACATTTGACAGAAACACCTTGTTATGATTATGATTCTCTGGTTTTATTGTATGGAAAATAAAAAGCGCCTAGTTATTCTTAAATATAAGCGTCTGAAACGCAGCACTGTTGATGCTACTTGGATCAAAGTGAAAAAACAAGGGGGGGGGGAAACATATCAAAGTTCTAAAAGAAAAAATACAGTTTACTGATTTTCTGTGAAATCTCATGCGCTGGTTTATGTCACCTAGTGATTTAAACCATATTGATCATAAGGGCAGCAATCCTGGCAAATAGAAGTAATCAAGATCACAATAAAAAAAACCCATGACATTGAATGAAATTGGCACGCTCGCCAGACTTGAAAGCACGCACACAAATGGTACCAAGTGAGAAAACTCACAGAAATCTCCGCTGAGTAACTGTGTAAGCAATTCATCCCAAGGACCAGACCCTGTCTGCTTCTCAGATGTGGCAACATTTGTGTTCCAAAGTGTTTCCTACTGAACTTCAACAGATGTTATAAAAAATGAAATATACATTCTTGTTATAAACAATTCCCATTCTCGTACATGACAATTATTTTGCTTCCTGCGTTGTATATATGGAAGAGGTGGTACGAGAGGGGAAGAAAAGAATTACTGAAACATGATAGTCATACTGGAGCTGTCAGCCGGTTTGGGGAGCACTACAGTGGCCTCTATTCTGTTACATTTCGCTTTGGCTTCAAAAAACAGACCGATGAGTTTTGTGAGTTATTGACTGGAAGGCAACATTTTAATGGCTATATCCTGACTTCAAAGAGAGCGTGCCTCTCCAGCCTTTGGTGTTTGACAGGAGACATTGCCCTTAAACTGGGCAGACGATGGAAACAGGGAGCACTTATGTTGTGCGTGAAAGTAGTACGTTGCGCATACTATGTGAATTAACAGGATTCACCGTTCAACCCCATCCTGAAAGACATGGTGGACCTGGTTAAACTAAGAAGTGTAGTGTTTATTGTAACCCACGTGACGTGCCGTGCACACAGCGTGATGGAGGTGTCAAGAGGAGACTATTGTGTCGTGTTATTCTTATCAACTGTCAGTAGTGTCGGTAAAGTGTGGTACCAGCCCTGTGTGGGTGACATATGAGAGACAAGGCTTGTGGAAGTCACTGATCGAATTGATCTATGAGGATTTACAAGATAAATATGTCTATTTTTATTATTAAATGTTTTCTCAATAAATAAGTAAATATAGAACACTACAGAGTCTGTAGATGGCTGCTCCAGTTCCAGCCTTACTGAGGATAACATGTTGAGATCTCGTTTTACCCCCCAATCCCTTTTACTCTTCTCCCTCACCAGTCCTCCTTCATGACCCTCTTTTGCATTTCCCATGAGGTAAGAACGCTCTTCCTCTGCTGGGGGGCTAACAAGAACCATTAACCTTCTGGGGTGCTGTAGTATGAGGATATAAGGTACCTGATTCAGGATCTTTTATGTCATTTTAAGTATAGCTACTGAAAAGTATCATCCTTTAGCCACCATTCATACCATACTTGGAGAATCTCTCTGCTCCTTGTATACATTTTCTGCACAATGGCTTTGGCGTTTGTTACAGGACCAGATAATGCTCAGTGACCCTGGTGTCTAGCCCTGTCATGTGTCTGCAGGAACGTACCGGGCGGCTCGGCCGGTTGTGTAAATGTCTCGATGTGGCCGTCAAGTGGCTTCCAAGTCCATATCCTGTCCCATCTGCATCATACATGGAGCAGGGATTGAGATAAATGCAGGGAATGCGCTCTCTATTTCCATCAGACGAGTCACATACACGGAATATCTATGATTTATAGCACAGTAGCTTAAAATAGAAGCAGTTTTTTATTTCTTCAATGAACACTAAAATCCATTTTTAAAAAGTAACGAAGCCGTTTCTTGATGATCCGTACTACAGATTAAATGTTTTCTGTTAATATGATGAACTCCTTTATATATTGACTAACTTCACGGGGGGTTATTCAGTTACAATCTCCCTCTGAGTACAAATTGATCTATTAGTCGCCACTTGGTTTTTAAAGGGTTGACAATAAATATGCAAGCTAACATTTTGAATTGATTACCAAATTTTCATGGATTTAATTTAAATTGACTAACACCGGTAGCTTAGCTTTGGCCAGCTTAATAAAATGTAAATGAAAACAAACTCATGGCAGATGGTAGGAAGAACTCTTCTCTTCTCTTCTGGAACCACCAATGAGCCAAAAAAAGGTCTGCTGCATTCTTTGGGGGATTCGTTAAAAATGGGGATTAATGTAAAAAAGATGTCACATGAATTATAACAATGTTAAGTAAAAGCTATTTTTGAAAGGAAATAAAAATAAGTAAATCATGGATAGCACTTGAGAATAATGACTTTTATTGTGAAAAGTGCTGTTCCTTACACAAAAAAAACACTGAGAATAAGTCCTAGTTTCCACAAAATTTAATCAGCAGGGTATTTATATCAAAGCCAACACCTGGGCTCTTCGCTCCTGGGGCTGGGGCTCTTATGTTGCATCTGGGAGCCGATAGGGGCATAAAAGCCAGACACCTCAAGTGCACCCCCACCTCGCGACACCTGGGTAGCTGCCCCTCTCGCCCCATGAAAGTCATAGCCTTGCTTGTGATTGGGAAAGAGAATCCCTATGATTATGCCTGTGATTATGTGACAGCTACATGGTTTATGCATTGTATGTAGAAATAGATTTGGTGAACAAGACATTCTCATCTTGCAATTTAAAACAGTTTGCTCCAAATTAATGAAAAAGGTAGTGTTTGCTTTCTTTTATGATTGTTACTGTATTCACAAAGGTTCAAGGTGACCTTCAGTGTTTGTTGTGGGGTTTCCAGAGCAACACTTAGGTGAGTCCTATCGTAAATGTATTTTCTATGGATTATGCAATTTGTGGGAAATTTACGGCACCTTGAGTGTTTTCGGTGAGTTACTGTTAAAAATTAATTCCACGTTCAGGTATGTGCTGGGTATGGGACGTGCTGGGTATGGGACGTGCTGGGTATGGGACGTGCAGCAAGGCAAACTATAATAGGTTTGTGTAAAAAGTTAATGGCATTCTGCAAAAATGTGGTGTCATATTCTGTTAACAGTTACTTGTCTTCTTCTAAAACAGACTTAATCTCCTCGTTTGTATCCATGATATTCATCATTCAGCACAGTATCTCAATAGCATCATTCGTATTAAGGTTCAATGTCCCATTAAGATCTTTCCATTGGCACAGTGACCGATCAATGGTTTATCTCCAGCATCACTAGTGTATGACACAAACCCATCTCTGAAGGCAAACAAATCTTGTGTTCTGACCGAGAACGCTATAAGCCCTTGATGTAGGCAAAAAGAACACGGAGTACAGTTAACATCATAACCTTCAGATGTTCAGGGTGTCTCATGAGAGCGTCAGTCTCCATAAGTTACGTCCAAGAGCTTTTCTGTCATTGGGGAGATCGTTTATTCACATGTGAAATATTTGAGAAGATAAAAAGACTGTGAAAGCCTCCAGCACAGTAGGGATGTTCTATAGATTTATTAGTTTATCTAAAATTTCTCACAAGCATTGAAACAGGTTAGTACATTTTGTCTCAGTTACTCAAAGGCTGTATATTAAAAGCCATTACCACTTTTAGCATAACTACATGCTTTTATTTAATTATCAATAACATGGCCTTATTTATCAATGATTGTAATTGATTTGGATTTTTTTCTGCCATTCAGGGACACACTATGAAGCAGATGATATATATATCTATGCTTCATATATATATATTCACATATGCACACCATCACATACACATAAAATACGTTTTATATACAAGAATATATATACACACACACTGATTCACATATGCACACCGTCACAGGGCCGGCCCAAGACAAAATGCCCCCCCGTACTTACCTTTCAGCAGTCCTGCGGCGAGTCTCCCTGCTTGGTCCTGGTGCCGGCTTGTAATACTGACGTTATCTTCCGGCACTCAACATTACAAGCCGGCACCGAGACCGAGCTAGAGGCCTCGCAGAGGAGAGAGAGGGGCGCCGAGCGGGTACTGATAACTTGGTAAGATAAAACCACTCGACGCCCTCTCTCTTCTGGGCTTTAAAAAAAAAAAAAAGTGCCGCCCCTTCAAAAGTGCCGCCTGGAACGGTTGCCCCACTCGGCTCCATTGTCGGGCCAGCCCTGCTCAAGTCAACACCTTCCATTTATCTGCATTTAACTACAACTGAACAAGAGACCCCAAAATTCTCTGGCCCCAAACATTCTGTGACTCTACATCTTTTTCTACGTTGATGCAATAAAAGTTATAGCTGACGGCCGGAGACTTTATGTTCTCTTAAACCCGCACAGCTGCATCAGTTCTCTTTATCATGCTGCGGCCCTAACGGTTAGCCTGAGCATTTAAACCCATTAGGGGAGGATTTGTTTTGCCCCAAAAAGGCAAATAATGATGTCCGATGAATGATACTTAGGCTGTCAGATTACCTCATTCAAGATATAGCTAAAGGTAATTGACAAAAAGCTTCAGAGACGCTCCATTTCATCCAGAGGAAATTCTGTTGGAAACAAGATATTCAGCATGATGCGCATCTCCGCGTAACAACACACCTCGTGCTCACTTCATTCTGTGATCTCCCCCAACCGGCCCGCTCTGCCCTCGCTCGCTGCCCTCCGGATTGAGGCGCACCAGATTTTACATTATTTATATATTTAGCATCTAAATAGGATTTCTCTTTATTTTTTGCCAATCTGGCCCCTTTCGAGTGATTTTAGGAATGACATTTTGAGATTTCATCATCAGTTTTTTTTTTTTTTTATTTTGGATTTTTTTCCTGTTTTTTTTTTCCTGAAGATCTTCTTCATATTGTCAGTTTCGTACTTTCTTCATTTGTGATTAATTAGTCTGAATTGATAATTAATAACAGTTTGAATAAGCAGAGGATATCAGCTGTTACCAAACCTATGCCGTGTTTGTGCTTCTTGTGAAACACATAACATTATATATAGCTGCTTATAACGTGAACTCCACGAGAGAGACAGGGGAAACAGAGGAATAGCTACTCACTGGATACAAATGTATCACCCTCAATCATAAATGAGGAGAAAGTAGAAACATCTGCCAGAATAATAGTCAAAGCAGTTATTTTCTTTATTTCTGGAAACACCGACCGGTTTTGGCGTGAACAAACGCCCTTAACAAGGTGAAACATGAATGTGGAAATACATAAAATAATAAATTAAAACTAATAATACATTTAAATTGGTGCATGAAATTGAATTCTTGGTTATTCATGGTCACTGTTGGCAAGCCAGCAGCACAGCACCCTCATTGTTCTTTAACCTCAATTGTGACATCATCGTTGTCTGTGACATCATCGGTGTCTGCCTATAAAGCTGCAAGCCGCACCTCTTTCCCTTTAGTGCAGTTGGGAGCTCAACACTTCAAGGTGCTATTCCATAGCGAACTTAAAGTGTTTCATTTGTAACCCCAGACTGGATGAATTGAAGGATGGACTATGCCCCGGGCAAGTGACTCCTGATCTCTTGTTTCCAATAACACACAATAAATAAAGGAAACAAAACACACTTTTGGTTTTTGTCTCTTCAATTCTATGGAACTCTGGATGCTGCTTTCACTGGCAGCTGTAAGTGGGTGTGACCTCACAATACAGCTTCTGCCTTTGTGACATCATACACCGTGACACGTTTCATATACTCTAAAATATGGAGACAAGAATGTCCCAAATAAAACAATGTCACAAATCTACTTTCTGTACCTTACAATTAACACAATCAGGGTGATACTGTACACAACAAGTGTACCTTTTCCAGTAATAATAATAATAATAATAATATTTAATTATTAGTGACAAGTTAATTGTAGGCTTTTAAAATGACAATGTGGAATATGATTAATAACCCTGTTCTCATGTACTAATCTACCTCCATTGCATCTCCCACATGGCTTTGCATGGTGGTTTATTTAGTAAGGTGGAAACATAGAGGCTTATGTATGAAATGTGATGCTGGCGCAGCATCAGCAACCAATGAAATATTGGTCCTGGCTGGACAGTTGCACTGGTTGCTATAGCGATAAGAGCCGTTTCCAAGCTCTGTGTAATCCATAAACAGCATTGTTTGTTACTCCAGTTGTTTTGGGAAAGGTTGATGCCGCGTACAAAGTTCCATTTCATTTCTGAATGTATGATTTCAATCATTTCCTCATTCATTTATTATTTAATATTGGAATGTACTGAAGCGCTAACTCCTGAGACAGCATAAACTGCGCTATACGGCAGTAACGAGAAACATGCAATCTGACGGCAGAGATAAGAAGCATTCAGTCTGTCTAGTATGCCCATTTTATAAAACCCTAATCAGTCCCTGCTCTTGTCTCCAATCTGCGAGAGCCATATGCATATACTGTGCATGCCTCATTCCCTCTTCTGATGGGAGGCCGTTCCATTTACTTACCACTCTCTCCATATATCCTCTTCCCATGATATGTTTAATACAATGTAGGTTATTTATAAAATGGGATTCTTATGAGCCAGTGGGAGGCTCTTTGTGGTTGTGATTACAATTTTAATCAGGGAATAACATAGTAATTTAGGTTGAAGAAAGAGTCCGTCAAGTTCAACCTTTCTACCTACCCTCCTTACTTTTGATTAAGCTCTGATGTTTATGACCGATATCTTCAGACTTTTCTTTAACATACTCTATTTGCTTTAATACGTCTGTTTATCTCTGCCTGTCCGTATCCCTCCCGTTTAATTACACTCCACCCTAATAGCCATTAGAAACGAACCATGGTACTGCCTTTAGAACGTTAATGAGAATTCACGTTATGCAGTCTGTTTTATCGTCCCTCTTCCTCACGTTGGTTTCTATTATTTCTTTTCCTTTTTCCCATTCTGGCCATAATTCCCAGTAGGAGAGGGGTATGCAGTGTTCCAAGAATCAGGGGTTATTGCCGCACACCTGTCTGGTGGGGTATATACACTACAGGCAAACGCATTTCATTCTTTGTTAAATTGTAAGAAAGGTTGCCAGTTTTGTAATTATTAGCAGAATGCTATCCGTCCCTCTGTGTCTGTGATGCCTAGCGGAGAAATGCTGAGAAAACAATTGTAGCAAATGCATTCTGTATGGGCCGGGGAAGAAAGATAAAACCTAATACCCGCTCGTTGTACACATTTCATATTCATTAATTTCTTAATCCAAGTGAGCCGGTTGAGTTTATATTCCCGTCTTTCTAGATCACAAGCCATTAAGTGGCTCTGTTTCTGTGGTTTTCCCAAATTTTATTGTTTATATATATAGCTAGTGACATGTCGAGCGTGGCGCTTCCAGAAGAAGTGCATTGATGTTAAACCTGCGCCACCTGCGGGAATGTCTTGAATGTTCTTGGAAATGGTTACATTTATAGCCGCAGGATAAAATGTTAGCAGTATTATAATTGTTGTTTTACAGGATGGAACATTTCTAATTCTAAATTACAAGCTCTTTATGGAAGCATAGATTTGGTGCCGTACGACCCATCCGAACATCAGTCCAGGGTCTTACAGGGAGCTTGCAGTTCATATGGAACGTGAGATTAGGTGAAGCTCACTGAGGTTGGCCCCGTATTAAGAGCTTTAGTGTTATGATCTGTCATCTTTAAATTCAAAATAGTTTTCTCAAACCTACAGCACATGGTATTTTAACGAATTACTTTTGCATAAACTGTCACAAACCAGTCCTCTGTGCAGGTCCTACTGACCTTTTGCTATGTATGTTTTCTGGATGCCATCAGGGTCCTGTAAATCATTGCCATACTGTGGATTCTTCAATGTTTAAATGGGTTAACAATACAAAGAGTAATAGGAATAGCTGTGACAATATTCTGGGTTATCACCCCCCTTTTCTGTGTGTTTTTAGATGCATGCCAAATATTTTTAAAATGATTTGGGAAGCCAACATTTACAAACTGATGGCTGCCAAGTAAGTTGCACATTGGAATCTCTCATCTGCCATAAAATAGGAGATACCAAGAATCTCAGCAATGTTATTACATTTGGTTTCCCCGAATGTTTAGTCCTTTCTGCCGTTCTGTGGAATAATCCATAGAGTGTCTGTGAAGAGGCTGTCAGCCACCACTCTTGTATCAATGGTTTTGCAGGGACTTTGGACAGGGTTCTAATACAATATTGAACATGCCAAGATTATAGAACATATCAGCTCGTATTAAGTGTTGAATGTACGCTGTGCTCCTTGTAATCTAACATTTTTGTAATGTACCAGGAAGTTCTGAAATAGCATGGCATTTCAAATAACAGATTTTTCCATGCATTGTGTCATCCAAATGGCAATGGCTCCTGAATTGCACATTGGTTTATTGTACAAGGTGGCGCTTACATTGGTCGGCACTGTTTTGTATCCAGCAGAAATGCCTTTTCTGGAAAAGTGTTGATGGAGTTCAACCCCTAGCACCATGTGGATGGATCTGGGTAATGTCCAGACAAGGAATGGCTGATCTAACTGAGCTGACTTCTGAATAGTCTCTAAAAAGCTATTAAATGGCTGATCGGCAGCCGTACTAAGAACAGTGAAGCTCCACAACAACCTCTGGGCATCAGATTAAGAGGGTATCAAAATGGCTTTCAACCCAAGACCGAATCATACAATAACCTGCAAAGCACGTACAAATAGATATGTTAAATCATTCTTATGTTTGCAGTTGTTATGGTAGACTTAATCAGCTTTATGGCCATTGTTGATGTCCACCAACAGAATCCTGTAGGTCGTCTTTGGCAAACATGCATCGCTCATTAAATGGATTCCCTTCTTTCCCAAAGTGTAAAGTAGACTTACAGTGGGATGCTGAATTAGTTGAGACTTCAGAGAAGTGTTTAGTCAGAGTTTATAGGTAATGAGTTAATGAGTAATAGGGAAGGTGCAATACAGTCTCCTGCACTTTGAGAGTGGAGCCGAGGGCTTTATCTGTATTTTGTAATGTGCTCCGTTGCCTCGTCGGATGGGCTGTTTCCTGTTCGTGGGATGTTACTGCTGACATCTAACATATTTCGTGTGTGATCTGCCTTAATTTGTTTCACGTGTTTGTTTGTTGAGTGTTTGCTTTGTGATGATCATTCCATTGCTACCAACTGTCACTAGGAAGGAGGTCTGTTAATTAATTCTTACGTTTTCACATGGAGAAGTAGTTAATGTTTCCTGCTCTTTGCCTCAGGAGATTCTGTAATCTAACCCTAGTTTCATTAAAAACAGTGCACACCACTTTTCAGTTGAGTCTGTGCTTAAATTTGTTTTATGTGAAAAAAAAAAATTTTATATACTTTTTTTTAACTGCATTGTGTATTTGTAACCTAACTATGTACATATGTAATATACATGGCAAGGTGTATATTGGACGTATTTGTATGTATGTCTGTGTCATAAGAACATATTTTATGTGAGCACTTCATCCTGGGTATCCCAGGGCCATACCTTAATTTTGACAAACCTTTTTTCCTACACAGATATTGTTTAGGACAATAAAAAGCCCTGGAATTTAGTTTGAGGGTTTATTCACTAAAGAGGGAGTTTGCAAGACAGCTGTAGATTCATATCTTGGATATTCCTATCAGTGGGATTTCTTTGAAATCACCTCACTGATTAAACAACGCATAATGTGCGTCGTTCTTGCAAAAGAATTAGCCAGGGATTACCTTTTATAGTGTATAGTGAATTCAGGTTTAAATCAACTCCTGCTTTAGTGTCTCAGATGTTCTCAGATGAACAATATTCTATAGGTGGATTCAGCCATCAAAAGCCCACCATTCTTGTTAGGAACTTTTTTGGATTGTGCCATGAAGGCTTAGATGGCAAGCTCACATGCATGATCCCCAACTTCTGTCCTTTCTGTTTATATAGCTGATAATGTTTCTGCTTATTAAAAAAGTTAAGGACTCTGCTGTCTAAAATGTATCAGTGATTGTACGGGGTAATGCTAGGATTCATATTGCCCTAGGTGATATTTGGTGCCCTCCTCGTCTTCACACAGATTTCTGCCAGGAGTCACCTGGCTAACAGGTCCACCATATGTGATGGGGCATGAGGTGTGTGTCTCGTGTTACTGCGTGCCGTTGGTAGGAAGCTCCAGGATATGGCTTCACTCGATCATACAGCAAGACATATAAGAAGGATGACATATAAGCTTCACATACGTTATTATAAAATAAAGATACAACAAACCTGCTAATTTACAGGGACTCGGCTATCTGTGACCATTTCCATTCAGAAATGCCGTGTAGCAAGAACCCAGACAGTTAACTCCTGAAGGAATTCATTTAAGAAAGATTCAGGTTTTTGCCCAGTTTAAACCGTCCTCTGCCAGATTCTTCATCATTCACCATCTGGAACATGAAGCTCTTGGCAGTTGTGTAAATCATGAGCTACGGTGATCAATTTTAAAAGCGGTGAAACATTATCAAGATTTTAATTCCATATTTTGAACATATGGCAATATTCGGCCTTTGAAAATGAATAGTAATATTTGCCAAAATCCAGTTCAAGGTCCATAAAAGCATGCAATTTTTAACAACACACTGTTGTAGCTATAGCGGTAATGGAATTTTAATATGATCCACAAATTCTTTTTTTTTTGTATTGTTGCTGAGGTATAAGCCAATACATAAAAGATCTGACTTTTAAGAGACCACAAGCAGCCTGAGACTTCACATTATTAATTCTAACTTTATAATCACTAAAATGCATAAGCCCACCATTCTGATCAGGAACTTTCTATGAAAGTACCATAAGGCTAGATGGCAAGCTAAGGCCCGGGTCCTCAACCCCTGTATTATCTGTATGTGTTAATTTATATTAGTTTATGTATGATAACTACCCATTGTACAGCGCTGCATAATATGTTAGCGCTTAATAATTAAGCGTAATAATTATTAAGGTAGACTGAAAGGCAAATTCTGTGTTTAAATATTAATACTTGTCCTATAGCACAGTTAATTTTTTTGGTATGAAATTATTATATTTATAAACCAAAGATTGGTGAAAATTGTAATTCTTATTTTCCGGGGGGGGGGGGGGTTCTTCCTAAAATTGAAAATGTTGAAAACCATTGCTGTGTTATAAGTTCTGTAAAATAGGCATTTTAATGACTACGTTTTTGGCTAATTCATCTAGTGCAAACTTTGATCAAAGTCAGAATATAGTAGAATGTACTACTGTTCTATAAAACAGTCATTTAAGGCTATGTAATTGTTCCAGAAGTTCCTTATGTAAGCGTTGAAACACATTATATGAGTGTGACAATGCCAAAAAAGCTTGTCTACATAGCATGCCGGTACCTTACACCTAAGCCAGCACTTCAACAAGAATAGGTTTCAGGAGCTTTGTAGAGTTACCTATACAATGTGGATACCTAGTAGAGTCTTTTAATTAAAGGTAATTAAGGTAAAAAGTAATGCTTTTTATTGGATCAACACCATAAAAGATTTAGAGTCGCATAAGCTTGCTTCTGAAATCTATAGTAATAGGATATGAAGCCTACATAATACACCCAAAGGTGTGTTCCTTATCACCGGTTCTAGCCCATTGAGCATTAGCCATGCCCTGGAAGCTGTTGTGATAAACATAAGACAGCTTTAAGAAAATAACTTTCTTGACAAGATGACCGAGAATGGTAATTTAATATGAGCTTTAATATTCACTTTTATTTTTTTTTTAATTTTCTTTTTTAATTTTTAACCTTGTTCTTCAAAAATTCCCTTGCCTTTCAAAGCTCTGATCATCTGGCCTCTGAAAATCTATTGACCACATGTTCTTTTCCTTTGCTGCTCCGTTAATGGGAGAGATCTGGAGTTTCGGCAGGGCTGCCAGCTATTCTGTCTATTTTTCCCCTCACTTTTTTACCACTGCTTTGGTTCCCTGGTGGTACTTGACTCATTTCTGTTCTGCTTCCAAATCCATCGTTCTCTGGGCTTAATCTTCTGTTTTTGGCACGAGGCCTAGGGAAAGTCCCATGAACTTGCCAATTAGCCTTGACCCTCGTTGAGTTGACTGTATTATTAAAGCAGTTTGTTGTGAACCATGTCAGTTACGTGTAGAGCAATTGTGTTTTGTTTTGTAACTGAATAGTGACAATTTAAGCTCCGAAGATTGTAGAGATGTTAGTTTTAGCGCTTATAACTATTCATACTGTACTTAAGAGCTCTGATATCCAACCCACAGGCCACTGCGGCCCTCTAATTAATTCTCCTTTTAATGTCCTATATCCAGTTAGTGAAAAAATAATTTAATATAATTAGGCAATTTTTCTTACCTGAGAATGGACTCTACCAAGAGTGGACCATTCAACCCAGGGGCCAAGTGAAGCCAGGAGGCAAGCGAAGCCAGGGTGCAGCTCTAGGAGGAATGGAAAAAGACGCAAAAAAGAGTAATGACTCAAAAACTTTGAATCAGAGCAGCCTATGATTCCTCCTTCTGCCTTACTTGCCGTCTCTCCCTGGCAGGGACTTCTGATTTTACTACCACTCTTACACTGAGATGGGACAGAAGTAATTTAGAAGTAGAATTCCTGGTGAACTTTGTAGACTGTATAAGAGTTTAAAATGTTGTTTGTATTGCTTGATATCACTGTGTCCTGAAACGTAGCTACAATAATTACAAAATAATTAGTCTCTGGAGCAGCCCCTTGTATTACGTTAACACAGCTGTCTGTGATATTCCTAAATTATTGATGTAACCATTACGGATACTTGAATCAAAAGATGGTGTTCTTCGTGACAAAAGTAAATGATTCATCTAAAAGTGTTCTAGAACAATGAGTTAAACACAATATTTTGTGTATTGCGTACCTTTTCCACTTTGGTCATCTGTGCCACGTAAAGGTTTAAGGTCTGTAGAGAATAAGAAAGGCCCAGATGTCTGCGGCCACAGGAGAAGACATTCATTGGACTCACAAATGCTTCTGTTTTCAAGAAACACCTTGGATAAAAAAATGTAAAAGGAGAGAAAATAGACCAGTCCAGCTGGGTTTGGACCTCATCGTGTCTCAGTGCATATGTGTTTTCGGTGTGTTTGACCAAACACAGATGCTAAGGTGTGGGGAGATATTCTTCCGTCAGCAGTATTGGGATTTTTGAGAGATCAGCGCTGTATCGGCAGTCTGTGTTTTAGGAGGACTACTAAGGCTGCCTTATACAGCTGGACACTTTTTTCCTGTTCGTCTTGGGAAAACAGTGATTGAAAAAAAATATATGTGAATTTATTGCTGAAAAACTATTCCTGTATGCCACATATTGATCTTGAATACACAGTTCTGGATGTTTTTTAGTTTTTTTTCCACACTTCTGGGAGGCACCATCTTACTTTTCTAATACACCTCGTACGATGCAGTTCTCGTGGTGATGTACCGGTCTGTATCAACTGGGAGTTCATTGAGGGAAGAGAGCTGTAAGTCATACTTCGCTTACATGTACTTAGTCACATACTTTTCTCTCCCCATCTTCTAAAAGGACCCCATAGCAGTTTCTTATATATTAGTATCTCCTATGAGCTGGTTCTGTAGGTAGAATGACATAACTCTGTCCTTCACAGACCATATCACATGCGGCTACATGCCATTTGCATACCTCCAACGTTCCAGGTGGCAAAAGTGGGGCAGCTTTGTGGGGGACATAGAGGCGAGCTGGGGCAGGACCATCTGCCTTCTTTACCTGTCCAGCAGAACACCGACATATGTCATCAAATTGCTGCGGTACACCTGAAGATGGCCAAATGGAATCTGCAAAAGAAACAGAACTCAAATGATTTCATAGCTCAGTGGAAACTCAGGGGAGATATAGAAGAAATCATTACAACATTTAGGTTTTTTTTTCTTGTTCACCTCATGGTTACAGAGAGAAAAGGCAGTCTGTGGCAGAGCCAGCAGTTGCTAATCAATGTCTTGTCCTGAATCACTGTCCCTTCTCCTAACCCACCCATATAACCTCACTGCCCAGGAAGGCAGAGTTAATTTAATGGGGGGGGGATAATCATGCAGATCCCAAATAAAAGGGTAAGCCCTTTCACCATGAAGAAGCATAAGACAAAAAATTGGGGCCCACTTGTGAGCTGTGTTAAGGGCCCTCCCTCTCATCCTAAATAACGTTTTGTAGATGTGGATGCCAGTGCCTCAGTGTGTGAAGTTATGGTGGTTTTGCACATGAATAAGCGAGTGATACTGTAACAAACACCTTAAACATGCACGCTGATGGACATTTACACAATTATTTATTTGGGTCAGCATGAAAGGCTCCAGTTGGGCCTCAAGAAACCTTTAGGGGTCTCCTAAGACCTGAGCCCTGCTGCACAGATCTATGTTGCACCCCTGTCCCATATATATATATATATATATACACACACACTGCTTGTTTTTATCTGTAGACATGGGTGCGTTTCGTGTACAGAACTGTGAGATGTGGAATATGGGGGGATGACAGATGTGCTTTAATGATTTCTAATGCTTTGCCTCTTTGCTTCAGTGGGCTTGTAACATGCTTCACATACTTTAATGGAGACCATGCAGTTGTACGTTTATAGTCCAGCAGGCGTGCATTAGAATAATGAGTACGGGATGTATAAGGGTTGCTAACGTTTAGACTGACCAATGTGATGTCGCCGCAGATTACTCAAATTTGAGCACTTTCCCTGTATTTTGGTTCTTGGGATGTTCATTCCTGGATGCTGTTCTATTTTATAGACCATTTGTGTTGTATGCAGGCTTCTACAGCTGTGTCCTTTTTCTTTGTCTCTCACTGAGACACCTATTGTGTATTTAAAAAATTACAAGCTCTTTGAAGTTAACAGAGATGATGCCACTGCACCCCCCCACCACCCATACGAAAAGTAGATTAGTTAAAAATGGTCGATTGGCACCAATGGACGTAGTGGACAAAGCTTAGCACTAAGCCCCGCTCCATCCCTTTGCCTTCCATGGTGCTCCAGACACTTCAGGTCTGCCTTACAGAAACATTGTGAACCGTGCCGCGCTCAGTATGCACATATGAGGAATCTTGTGACCACCAGTGCCAGCAAAACCATGACAGTACCCAAAAGTCAGGACTGCAAACTGAGACAGTTGGGAGGTATGCATATATATGTCTGTAACGTCAATATTTAGAAACGGTTTGGTCATATTGTCTGCCAAAGATAGGTTTGGGTGAGTTACCCTATAAAGGAACATGGTTTTATGTCATCACACTGACATTTATTGCTGAAAGCATAAAAATATATGTAAGGGGGCCAATAATCAAAGTTGGCCTTTGGTCCCATCAGAGTCAGACAAAATTGTATTTTCCCATGTCACACATTTAATAAAATACATTCCTTGATATAGAATAGTATGTGTTTATTGTTCAAACTCTTCGTCCTCATTATCTGCTCTTTCATAGGAAATAAATGCGAAGGGTAAAATAAAGGTCATGTATTTTTTTTTACACGCATGTAATTACGCAGTGTCATAATACCGCATGGATTCTGGATGACACATTTAAGACTTGACATGCGCTTTGCCAAGAGGAATGTCTAGTTTTGAGTTTCTTCTTGGTTTCCTGAAACTTTTTATTTAAGATCTCCAAGGATTAGTAGTTCTCAGAGCTCCCTGGCTGTCTGGAGACAGAAGCATAACCTAATACAGCTCTTCCCATGGTACCTGCAGTCTCTAAGGTTTATTGATATCCAATAAATCACCTCTTTATTACCCAGTATATTACTACAGTATGAGTTTACCTTCCAGTCTGAGAAACAAGGGGGTTTATCAAGAAGCATTGGATTAGGTCTTTGTTGCCACAGCAAAACTGTAAATAAATCATCATTTTATCTACAATAGCAGATCACTCCATCTCTGCTCTTCATCTTCTGCTACACCAGTGTCTTTCCTAAAACCCAGCTATAGCTTTAAATCCGCTCCTCGGTGTGTAGGATGCTTACCTGCTTATTGGAGATCAAAAACATCTAGCAGGGAACCTAAGCTTATGGGAGATGCTACCCAAAATCATGTCGCATGCAGTGTATTTGCCAATATTTTCATTCTTTTTTTTGCTGGTTTGGCTTGTGATACCTGTACAGGAATACAGGAATATAGCATGATCTATTATTCGCACACTGATACATATGGCTATACAACTAAAACGCAAGAATGTAGAACATGTTGAACTCATTGTGGGGGGCAGTGGTTGGGCACTAAGCCATTCCTGCTTGATTAAGAGTTATTGTTATATAGCTTCAAGGACAGAACCATCTTATCTGCAGTATCATGGAGGGTGTCTGTCATATTCCATTGGGTCTTCGGACTAGTAGTAAAATTGAGTACAGGAGCCAAGCCATGTTCCCTAGAGCCCTCCATGGGGCTGCAGAAGCACAGCTCCCCCAGCCATCATGTTACAAGTCTCTAGCTTTGAAAGCAATCCATTGATATTCAAGGTAGAGATGTAGGAGGGGTACAGCGAAGTGGGACCTCGGGGGCATTCCGGGTGAGCCCCATACACCTAATACCTTGAATACCTTGAATCTGTCCTGTGCGGCTGACCCAATGTCCATCTCGGTGAATGAGGCCTCCTTAGGTCATCCCATTGTCTTAGACCTTGACTCCCCGAGTGAAGGAAACTTATGTGGGACAGATCACCAAAAGAGTCTTTATAATTCTCTATTGGAAGAGTCAGTAACACGGTTTCCACGTTTGAGGTGAATTCAGTGTGACAAATGAGGTTGTGCAGGGACCTGGCAGTGATTACTGTGTAAATGTTATCTCATGGCTGGGTAAGATTGCTGGAGGAATAGCTCCTGGAGACAGGGTGGTCCGCCGCTTCATAATATGCAAAAACAAAGCTTTCAACATTCTTACATCACTTGTGCCAGTGCAGCTTTCCTTCCAGTTGTCCTTTAGTTTTTAATGATTTATGTGTCTCGGCTTTTACAATTATGGGCAATCAAGTCTATTTTCAGTCTTTGGAGCTGTGTCAGTCTAACAGAGAAATGTGTTGCAATAGTTGGGGAGCTTAAGCCAGAAATAGGAGAAAACACACACAAAAATGTGATTGTCTAGACCACATCAGTTTTAAAGTAAGCATTAAAAAGCAAACTCACACAAAATAAATAATAATTAGTGCAGTCTTTCAGCTGCTACACTGTATTTCTGCACGTTAGAATGTGACCGGGCGTCCACTTCTTATCAGATTCATTGTTATCGATCAAGGCAATTTTAACACAAAAAAGTAATTTTCTGGTGCAGTTACATTAAGAATGTAGCGACTATCTCACATGCAAAGATAAACGAAGAGCTTCAAGAAAACTTCCTATTAAAGGGGGTGTATCAAGGCCCATATAAAACAGTAACCATTCCTTTCCTCTTGATTAGTGTGCCCCCCATGTAATGCAGCTGAACGCTACGAGTGAAATTAGGTTTATTAAAGTGATTATGTAATTCATGAAATTCTCAAGAGTTTTTTTGCAATTAAATAGATTTTTCAACTCAGCAACCATGTGCCAAATACAATAATAAATGAATTAGGTATCAAAGTATCCTGCAGTCTGATCAGAAGCACCTAAAATTTGAATACAATGGAGAAAACGTACATGATTTTTCTTGGGTCAACGAAAATGGCTGTTTCTCTCAATAGTTCCAGTAGAGTTACCAAGAGGATATTTTGACAGGAATAGTCATAACCATACCGAGGGTTTTTGCCCCAATTTCAGTAAAGGGACAGATTCTCAGGGTCACACAGTCTAGAGCTACCTAATTGGTGCCTTTACTACAGTATGTTAAAGTTGATATCCCTGCTTGAATGCAGGTGTCTCAAGTGTATCTTACAGAAAACAAGTCTAGATTCCCTTCAGGGTCTCTATTAGAGACAACATAGTATTTTCATGATGGGCTATTAAAAGGTTAATATTTCAAGAGTCTCGGGGTTGGATTTTTTAGAAAGTCCCAGGTATGGGCCATAACCTGTAATAAATAAATAAATAAATAAAAAAGACTGGGACATGAAAGATGGCATTTATAAAAAAAGAAATAAACAGAGGTTGTCATGGACCTGAACCCATAATAAATGCATTTGGGGCGAAAAATTGCGATAAGGTATTAAATAAGGTAACAGAGAAAGGTGATACATAAATTATATGCAGCAAATATGTTGTATTTACATAAATCCAGTTTATATTACTTAATGTTACTGGTAGGGCTTTTCATGTAATGGTCCGGATGGTTATAAAATAAAAGCTGACAAAATCTAGCATAAAGTGATATTTCATACATTTTTTTTAAATTCTAAACGAGGTTGTACAACAAAGGCCTTTTGATCTAACTTTACATTGTTATTAATGCACTGTGCAGAGGTTACGAGAAAAGTTATTTTGATGAAGCCAGGATATTTCCCCCATGGTACCATTGAATAAAGCAGATTTTCACCACGTAATACCATATTAAAACACACACGCACACACAAGCACATGACTGCAGTACCATTAAGGGCCTTTGTTTTGGCTAATATTTCCAAAAAATGTACCGCAACCTTTATTTGGGTTAGCCAAAGCAAATAAGCATGTTAAAGTATGACCTGATGTCACTCATTGGTTTGTAATATAAATGAAGGTACATGAATTCATAAAACTGCCTTGGTTAGGGAAATAAATTACGTCAACGTGATCTCTGGGAAAGAGGCAGTAAAAAGAGAAATTTCGCTTTCTAATGTGCACGCTAATACTTAGGTGAAAGCTTTTAATTACATGTGCCATATTTTAAGCACTTAGCAGAGACTCTGAACTTCAACTGTAATTATATATTAAAAAAAGAAAGTCGTGGAAAAAATAAAGAAGACAGTAATGTCTGCTAAAATCAAGCTGCTTTTTCAACAGACGGATTCCTTTATGTCTGACCCAGGGGAGTCCAAAATTGAAAATCCCACAAGACTGGGCATACTTGTTATGTAGAAGATGAAAAAATATTTCCTCCATCCAAAAAAATGTTACTTGGAATGATGCCTGGATAAACAAATATTTATTAAATCTTCATCAAGTCTGTGTGTCCAGTAACCAAATCTGCCAGTTCACTTAGGGAAACGGCAATGAAAAATACTCCAAGAAGGAGATAACATAAGTTTTTTTTTGATGGAAAATACAAATTGGATAAAGCAAAAAAAACACAAAAAACAACTTGGCATCTTCCTGTGTCTTTGTGGTGGACAGAGCTGCTCCGTCGATGTACTTTGTGCTAAGGAACTTTCTTCTGTAGGCAGTTCTTTCTCAGAAAAGGCTTCCTTGTCTAAGCAGCTGCATTTACTGTGAGAGGATAGAGTTTTATATGAGATCTCGCTAACATACTACGCATTAAGAAAATAAAATATATATGGGGTTAATATGAAAGAAGGACTCTTTCAGTGCATTTATATATTTTACTAATTACACATATCTGCTTTTTTCCCCGCCATAGACGCGCCTTGAACCTGGGAATTCTTAGGGATCCGGGATCAGAAGTCGAAGACCGACAGTACCAGCTTGACCTACAGTCTATTAACATAGGGACTGCCCAGTGGGAGCAACTGAAACCTGAAAAGGAGAATAGCAGCGGGGGTCATCTGACGGAAGGAGACAGGGGATCACAGAATCCAGCTTTGGAATGGAACATGGCCAGCAGGTAACCTATAGATTTAGTCTAGACCGTAGAGGTGTGTTGAAGGATTTAGAGAGTCATTGTGAGCAGTGTTCCTTTTATCGGCTGATGAGCCACAATCCATCATGTTTTCAAGCATCATGTTTTTCATGATATACATCAACACAACAATTCCTTGTCCTTTAGAGTAAACTATTTTCTTCTTTTGTGTCTTCAACTATTTTTGAAAAGAACTCCGTTAGGATGCCAGTTGCATCCTTGTAAAGGGTATTTTTTTAGACATCCAAGCTCAAAAGAGAAGTCATGTAGAGAAACGGTAATATTAAAATTATCATAAAAAATGCTTAACGTGTCTGCAGTGCAAACTGGGTACATCTTCACTCAAACCACGCGAATGCAGAAAGTACATTTGGTAAATATGATAACTTTATTGGCTAAATGACGTAGAATGGATTGGAAGCTTATAAGACTATCTAGGTCTCTTCTTACCTACTGTATACTATAATATTGTTGAAGTAGAGACCTTGATAGTCTTTCTATGGCTAACACTCTTATACACAAAGCAAGGCCTCCCCCTGATCATACCTCTTCTCATTCACTGGCACGCTCCGTATGCATGATATAGATCGCATTACATTATTTCACATTTATTTCACATTTATTTATAGCAGATTCCATGGAGCTATTACAATAGAACAGAGAAATATTAAAGTTGATAGTATTCAAAAACTGAAAACAGCATTAACACGTCAAGACATAGTGGTACAGAAGGTTAAGAGGGGTATTGCAATCACAATGTCATCAATTAAAATTAGATTACATTAAAATGGATATTGCTACATTGGACCTAGATAATCCAAAAAGACTAGTGATACCTTTTAGTGGACCAAGCTACATGAACAATGGTCCACCAAAGGGCATCACAAATGTCTTTGGATTATGAGATTTAGGGCTGAGAAGCAGATTTCTGGATGAGTTATTAATATTAAAATTAACACTAGACACGTAGACGGAACCTTGGATAGTAACTCTGAAATGATTTTCAAATTAACGCATACGTTTATTACTCATTTCATATTTAACCACACGTTCTTGTGATTTGACATACATAAATATTACTATAACTTACATTTTAGTGCGTTCATTTTATTTAACATTTTCAGTACATTTCAGAAAGAGAAATTTGAAGAATTAGTTGTAAGGGGAGAATACGTTGTGCGTTACTAATGTGCACATACAGTTCTAATCAGCATTACCCCGTCCCGTAGACATAATTATGAGCTTGATCCATTTCTAGCTTTAAATAAAGGTCTTTTTACGAGAGGTCTCGGCGTATAATAGTATAAGAACTTACTGCATATTTAATGCCCTTGTTGGTGGTCCGAGAATTGTCCATGACAGGGAGGAGCAGCGTCATGGCAGCAGTTTTATTTGACATGTAAAATGTTTTTGGCAATCCCCTCCATATTAGCGCAATTCAGAATTCCGTCGCCCGAGCCGAACGGAGCTTTCCGAATGGGATTGCTCTATCGTCCTTTTAAGAGTGGAAAGCAATACAGTTTGTTTGAAATTGCGTAGCTATGGCCATTAACACCCATGTGTAATGCGCCCCTGATTATTTGTTTTAGTGCTAACAAATGTTCCAATCAATATAGCAAGATTAACCGGAGGAACGTTAACACGGGAATGATTTACATTTTCAATTTGACTCATGCTTTTTGTATACATAACAGTGGTATGTTTATTAGGCTAGTTCTGCTGAATGTGATTGAATGGTGTAAAACATTCCAGAATACATTATCTTCTCTATGATGTGGAGTTTTATGCTCTGTAACCAGACAAAATCTATAACTTGCACTTTTATAAAAACAAACCACAGGTGGGCTGCTTTAATATGTACTCCGGATTAAACAAAGGGCTTTAAAGAGATTGTAAGTCGGGCTTCTACTTATCTCCCCTCGCCCCCTTAGCCGTGAGATATATTCGCGAAGGACATAATACTGCTGCTTGAACCTCACTTAAAAAACTGGATCTGTGACAGTTCAAATATACCGAGCATGCTTCTGCTTTCAAGTGTTATCTGGAAGGAACACAACATTCGGTCAGAACAAAGTAGCATGGGAGTGTTACTCAATCATGTATAGAGCCATGTTTATATGGATGTGTTGGCTCAAACAGTCCGACAAATTGTTATTAGTTAGGCCTTCAATGTCCTCCTCATCCATCCTGTTCCTTAGTATTAAAGGCAAACTTATTTAGGCAAAGGCGGTATATCACAGTTAGATAATGCAGCCCTAGGCCAGCTGTTCCAAGACTGTGCCAGAATATATAATATGATATGAAGCGGATATACACAGTGCTATTCCTTACGCCTTTCAAACATTCTAAATGTAATGTTTCATTAATATTGTTTTTTAAATTAGATTTCTACAGCACCATGTTGTGCAGCTCTGTATTTTAAAAGCAAATATTTTTAGGACACAGTCTACTAAATTGAGAATTTTAACCCCTTAAGGACAATAGGGCTTCTTTTAACATTTTTCAGTGTTGCTGTTTAGCTGTGATTTTCTTCTTTCTCATTTCATGCTCCCACACATATTATATATTGTTTTTTTCAGGACAAACAGGGCTTTCTTTAGATATCATTATCATATCATATGTTATCATATCACCTAATTTACTATTAAAAAAATGATAAAATATGGGTAATTTTTGTTAAAAAATTACTTTTTCTCACTTTTTAAACTTTTGCTCATCTGCAAAAACTAATGAAAAAACATTCTACTGATAAAAACATTCTACTATTTGTCCTGAGTTTAGAAATACCAAATGTTTTTATGTGTTTTTGCTTTTTTCTGCACGTTATGGGGCAATAAGTACAGGTAGAGTTTTGTTATTTCAAAACCATTTTTTCCAAATCTGGTAATTCTGCCCCCATGTGCTGTTTCGGGTATCTTTGAAGCCGGCCAATACAATCTACCCCATCAAATCATGTATTTTTAAAAACTAGACACCCCAAGGTATTTGAAATGCTGGTATTTTAACCCTTTCCATGCACTTATTTTACCACCAGCCTTTGTGAAACTTTATGGTAGTAAATTTTTTTTGTATTTTTTTCACACACGTTGTACTTCAGGTATAAATTTACCGCTCCTGGTTTATGTCCGTGTCAAACAACACCACAATATGTGTTCAGTAACATCTCCTGAGTGCAGTGATACCCCACATGCATGGGTTTGTTACATTATTTGGGAGGTAAAAGGCCGCCTTTGTGAGGTGTGTATTTTTTTGCCATTTAGACATCTGATCCTACTGCCCCCATGTCCCATATTTGGGACAACTTTGAACCCGGCCAATTCAATTTACCCCATCAAATCATACATTTTTTGATACAAGACACCCTATGAGCATTTGTAACGCCAATATTTTAACTCTTTCCATGCAGGAATTATTGTGAATATAAAGTATTGTAGGCTTATTATTATTTTTTGGTGACAGTGGGGATTTTTACATGTTACCATATTTGTTTTTTGTTTTACATTTTTGAACAATCATTTTATTTATTTTTTTTACTAATCACTGTGATTAGTGAGCTAGGCTCCATTGACCTTGCATGGTTTGATGCAGTACCTGCATTCAACCTGCAGGAGGAGCTCGAGAGAGAGAGAGAGAGAGAGAGAGAGCTGTGAACTCATATCTATTGTTGGTGCCATCCTGTGAATGACGGCAACGTCATTTGCATGATGGCACTTGTGGCTGCTCTTCGGAGCAATTACAAGGATATCGGGGTAGTGGGGGCAGTGTGGCTGATATGCCTCGTTATCGAGGCATGTCAGTAACACAGTTTATGCTTAGGAAGCGATTCCGATCGCTTCCTAAGCTGTTTTAGTCCGCCGCGATCTTTGATGATTGGCGCGGCGGACATTTTTCTTCCGGGGAGGGCTTTCCTCCCCGGATCCATGGTCAGCCTCACTTGTGAGGCTTCCGTGGATGCTGCAAAGCCGCCGATCACGGCGAAAACGGCGACGCAGCTATTTAACGGCAGCCCGTACAAGTACAGGCATTGTCGTTATCTTGTTGCAAGGCAACCCCGTACATGTACGTGGATTGTCGTTAAGGGGTTAAGTGACCCCCTGCTGCCTTGACCAACTAGAATAAATTAGAAAAAAAAATTTGGTCTGCTAGCCGAGTTCCGCAGGGGTTTTATTAATTTCAATTACAAGCTTTATAACAGAGCTAGAGGGAAGTAGCGGCACATAACTTCTAGCTTCATTATAAACGCCGCAGGAAACAGTGTTCATAAAAATATTAACTCTCTCTTATTCTGTCATGAAGGTCGGACACAGGGACAGACAGGGCATAAACGTCTAAACTCTCAATTGTCCTGAACTATAAAGTCAGTTTCCAGAACGTGCGGTCCTGTTCTCTGACTGGAACTGAATATATTAATGAACGCCTTCTTCTGTGTTGGTAGTGCGACTGCAGTATGTTTAGCATCTCTGGACAGCTGTCTATGCATTTTCCAATGGAGAACGAGCTGCTGACAGCGAACACATTTTTCTTCTGTCCGGAGTATCCACTAACGTCTACTCACTATATACTCAATAAATGCCGTGGGTGATATCTATAATGCATGCTATACAGTCTTCTGCCAGCCAGCACACTGACCGGTTCTATCTGGCAAAGGACAGGACTGTACTGAGTTCCTTAGACATGCAACTGTCCGAGAGTTAAGTGATGATATTCCTCTTTAAAGTAGATCTGTCCCGATTACCATAGAAAACCACCCAATCCATACTCTATGAAAGCAGCCATTTCATCTCTTTGACCCTAAGATTTGTATGGTTTTTCCTCCGTTAAGTTATTCCTCTCCATTTCCAATTATCTTTCTCACAGCCTTTGTAAGGGTCAGGTGAGGAAAAGGGTAATAATTACACAACATGACACTAATTATTATGTAATATAATTAGTTTAGCCACATATATACACTTAATCCAAATGTCTCCGTATTGATGGCATTCACTCAGTGTGTCCTGCTGAAGCCGGTGTTGCTCACTCTCCTGGTGCTGAGAGGGTATTACCTGTCCTCGCATGTCCTTTAATAATCTTTGTTTTCCTTTATCCCGTCTCCCCGTATTAAACATGCAGTCTTGCCGCTCTCCACTAGCTGGCTTGCAGCTTTCAAATTCCAACTTGGTCATAAACTACCCTGACATAAGTGCTGTAGATGGACAACTTTATGATGTCACTACTGCTCTTGGAAGGCTCTTGGTGGTCACTGTGCACGGATTCCATCTCCATGTGCAGTAAAGTACTACTAAACATAAAACGGCATTTATTAGAGGATTAAGTTTTGTTAGTTTGCGAAAGTCCATAAACGTAGGAGTCCCTGTCTGACTCCAGTAAATCTTCTGCTTTACTTGGAAGTTCCCATATGTGAAACGATGGAAGTTTTTGCCTTCTGCAGGCAGTAACTCATTTCTCCTCCTTCTTAGAGCAACCAGACAGTGATCTTGATCTTTCGTCTGACATAAGGAAGAGCAGTCACTAGCATGGATTCTTCTTCCCCTGCCAACGCTAGTTGTTTCAAAGAAAGATTTGCTGGCCTGAAATACATACTCAGCCCCTGAAAAATATATCTAACAGATGGACTCCGTCAATGCGAAACAGTAATGCTCTCTTGTAATTGGCCATGTCATACTTTAGATCCCTATAAAGGAACAAGGAACGTCAGCTCCCTGTTCATTTTCCTCCACACCCTCTCCGTTAACTCAAGCCTTTTTTTTTCGGCCTTGCTCCAAACTAGCCACAGCAACAGCTGTGGCCGTGGTATTTTGTTTTTTGGGTATAAGCAGTTGAATTGTTTCCAGTCCCTGCTTTTTATATTTTTCTCTGCCTGAAATGAGAAAAATACAGATGTATAATGTGCCTTGAGTTATGTTCCATTGCAATAGCTTGTGGGTGATAAGGCACTGTACCCCATGCCTGCCAGCACAACTTGTTCTCATTGAATACACATGTCTATGTGCTTTATACATAGTGCGTGTGCGTTAAAAGATATTCCACCTCCTGGGGAGTAACAGGGTGCCGGAGAAAGAGAACGGCTTACCTAAGTGCCACATTTAAAGTGGATGGAATTTATTGCAACATTGCACCGAAACATTCGGAATATCCAGGGTTTTAAGAAGCAGATATCTGTTGACATTCGACTTTATGATTTATTTACCTTTTTTTTTTTGGGGGGGGTATGATTTTGGAAAAAAAACTTAAAATGGCTAAAGAAAGCGGGCAGAGAAATTGCTCTGCTTAATTCTGTGCTAAAGACCATCATAGTGGTAAAGGAAGAGCTAGATTTGTATGGGTCTTAAACTAGGCGTCAAAGTAAGACAGAACACACAGAATTTGACCATTCTAGTCTGCCCGTTTGAATTAGAACCATCTAGTCTGCCCGTATGTGTTCTTACTGTATAAACCTCGACATTTATTTGCTCCTCGGTCTTGTCTTATATTCTTGTCTTATATTTCACTGCATTAACCTTGACCACTTCTCCTTGCTCATGGATTAAGATGAGTATGTGTGGACCAGCGGGCAATTTTTGGCTAGGGTAGCATGAGTCAGAATTGACATACAATTTATCCATATTTAGCAAAGAAGAAAACTGCTACATAATTCAAATCCAAAAACTATAAACATTTACATTAAATAAACATGAGGCTTTGGTACTGTGTTTTGGACAAACCACACAAGTTCACCTGTAACGTCAACACTCCCCATGGAAGCTGTGTCTTCAACACAAAAGTGAATATCAGCAATAAGAAAAAGGATAAGCTTTATACGCCTCAACCTTACAAGCACGCTTACACCAAGAAGAAGGGACGTCATATATCTTCCAACACATGTGTCATTACACAATTCAATAAAATATGTGTATTTTATGAACATTGGGAGGTTGATGTAATAAGCTTACAAACGGACACTGGGTTCAGCAGAGATCATGGTATTGGAATACCCTCCTCCGCAAGCTATGCAGTGGGGGGGTTCATGTTTTTTATGATCTAGGTCAATTATAGGACTGCACATCATAAGTATATCAGGAAGTTATAATATAGTAGCCATAAATCTAAACTAATAATAGCTATAATAGTTGTTTGTAAGGATGGGTTTTCTAACTGTTCATTGGGTGTGCAAACAAATTTCCATCTAATTTTAAGAGACTGTAGACGGTGTTGTTGTATTCCAGTATTAATGTCTTTCTGCAGGAATTGTGCCATCTCTCTGGATCACGTGTAGAAGTCTGGGTTCCCATGTGGTTGTTCCTTCTATTGAACAGAAAGCAAGAGAAGTCAAACCTAATGGCACAGTCAAGTCTGTGTAAAATCCTGAATAAAAACTTAAGCATGCACCTTAAAGACATTACAGGATGTGAATTGTAGGTCGTACAAGAAACAAACAGGATAAAAATACAGCGTTTAATGGTTTTTTTGCATTATGCATTTAAATGTTATGGGTTGGTTGGGCAAGGAATAAGCTTACTAATAGCAAGTTGTATATTTTCACCTGCCACACTTTTTATATATTGGCTTCCAGTTCACCGTACACATAACCCAAGCTGCCATTAGATTAAAAATGTAATGGAGTTTGGGGCTAGAAAAATATTCTGTGATTAATGGAAGGAATGAAATTCCTCCCCCCATAATATTAATGATATTGTCTTTTATCTTTCTTTGGCCAGAAATATTCTATGAAGCCTTTTTTAAATATTTATTTGGATTTCTCTCTATAGAACTAATTTAGTTTGACAGAAACCGTATGTTTTATGAGGCCGTATCAGACATTTTGGCTTGGCAGAATATACTGTTATCCCTCTCTTCTCAATCACTTTAAAACTTTGGGAAAATTAGTTGAGATATTGTGAATGAAAATCAGTTTTTTTCTCTTTGGTTAATATTGAATTGTTTTAGGTAAGTGTGAAAAAATACTGTAAAGTAAGAATGCTTTCAAAAATAGACATGTCATCATTTAACCCCTTAGTGACAAGCCTATTTTTGTAGTACACTACATAACAATGGCTGTTTTAACATTTTTGAAGTGTAGTTTTCTCTTCTCTCGTTTAGAGTACCCGCACAATTCTTTTTTTTCAGGACAATAATTTTATCAATTATTTTGATCATATATAATTTATTATAACACAAAAATAGTAAAATAATAGATTCTAAATTCTAAAATTTGTCCTGAATTTAGAGATACCTAATGTGGCTCTCTTTTTTTGTTGTAGGGCAATAAGTAGAATTACTATATTCTTATTTTAATCTGGTCATCCTGCCCCCATGTCCTATTTGGGACATCTTTGAAATCAGTCAGTTTAATATATATTTGAATGTATTTCAAATGTTAGTAATATAACTCTTTCATGCACTACATTTTTTTCACACATATTGTACTTTAAGTATGAATTTACCTCTCCTGGTATATGTCACTGCCGAACAGCCAATATGTATTCAACAAAATCTCCTGAGTACAGTGATACCCCCCATGTATAGGTTTCTAGGGTTGTCTGACAGCTAAAAGGCCACGTTTGAGACGTACACCTTTCCGTTTTTAGAGTGAGATTTTGACACCTAGCCTGCCCCCATATCCAATTTGGGACATCTTTGAAGCCAGCCAATTCAAACCATATATTTTTGAAAACTAGACATCCCAGGGTATTTGAAATGTTGGTATCCTTCCCATGCACTTATTGGACCACAATCCTTTGGCAAAGTTTGTGGTAGTAATTTTTTTTGTGTGTTTTTTTCACACACATTGTACTTAAGGAATGAATTTCTAGCTCCTGGTATATGTCATTGCCGCCAATTTAATTTACCCTTATCATACCTTATATTTCTGAAAACGTTTTATTATTTTTTTGGAACTGGATGGTACCCCGATGGTGACATCACAATGAGGGTGCCACAAGGCGTACATTACATGACCCTAAGGATATCTGTCTGAACTTCTCAGCATTGAGGAGATCATTAATCCCCCCTCCAAAATTTTCCACTCATTTGGAGAAAGGAACATCCACCCTGCTTCACTGTTGCCTACAAACACTCATTCGTGTACCGCTTCTCAGCCCTTTGGCCAGCAAACTGCCTTCACCGACAGCCAAATATTTAAAACTTTGAATCATCAGTCCAGAGCACTTGCTGCCATATTTGTATGTCTTGTGTTTTTATTGAATAGTTGGGCCGCTTGGCCTTCTTTCCATGTCGGAGGTATGGCTTTTCAACCGCAAGTCTTCCATGAGGAGCACTTTTGAGTGGATTTCTCTTTGTAGTAGATGGGAGTACGGGTGTACCGGGGTCCCACTGTTTTCCTCCAGTGCTGAGTTGATGTCACTCCTAGTTGTTTTTTAATTGCAAAGGGAAGTAATCATGGTGTGCCTTTCGTCTGCTGCAAGTTTCCTTGCGGTCCACAACATTGCCCGTTTCTTTGTGCTTCTATAAAGTAGCTTGGACAGAACATCTAGAAAGCCATCTGTGTTGAAATTGCTACCTGTGAGAGACCTTGCTGATACAGTATAACTACCCTTTGTCTTTTTGCTGTGCTCAGTCTAGCCATGCTATATGCCTACAAAATCCCTGACTTTGCATTAGTGTGCCTTGATTGTATTATTGATTTTATTTTGATTTGGAATATGATTTTAAAAAAAATTGGAATATGATTTAAAGCATCAATTGAGCCTAAGGCCTGTCTGAAGAGGGTTAATGATGACAATATATAGAAAATGTCTGACTTTTATATACCGTATTTGTTTGATTATAAGACAAGGTTTTTTTCATAGCAAATGCTCTGAAAAATACCCCTTGTCTTATAATCGGGGTGGTCTTATAATCAAACCTCAAATAGAGGTCTGACTATGAGACTAAGATCCAGATCCCCCGCCCCCACAGCTCTGCAGGGGACCTGGATCCTCCTGTCTTATCCCCCCATTTAACACCCCTCCCCAAAACTTACCGGTGCTTCCGACTCCCTGCTGTGTAGCGGGTAGACTTCTACACGATTCGCGTAGGCAACTTCCGCTGCAGCTGGAAGGAGGTGCGGTTAGCAGTGGGGGTTGTCTGCGTCCATCGCGCAGACCTTCCCCGGCTGTCAGAGAGGAGAGTTCCCTGCACCGGTGTGGGGAATTCACCTCTTTCCGGCTGCAGCAGAAGTTGCCAATGCGAATCGCGTAGACGTCCACACGCTGCCCCGGCTACACAGCAGTGAGCCAAAAGCACTGGTAAGTGTGTGTGTTTGTGGGGGGGTGTTAAATGGAGGGCATATAAGGCATTTCTGTAGGCAGAGTGTTCTATGAAATGCTCCAGAGTGGCACATAGGGGCATTTAGAGGGTTAAAAGGCATATCCATGGGCCACAGTGCCATATAGGAGTGGCAAGCCTGGGGGCAGATGTGCGTAACCGGGAGGCAGGTTGGAAAAAAAATATTTTTCTTAATCATAGCTTTTATTAAAAAAATATATACTAGTAAAAAAAAATTTATCTATAGGGTCGTCTTACAGGCTTTTTCTTTTTTTCCTAAAAAAGTATTCAGATTTTTTGGTCTTGTAATCAGGGTCGTCTTATAATCAAGCAAATATGGTAAATCAACAGAATTCTCTCCAGCAATCAACAGAATTCCCTAGTATGCTAAGCAAACAAACCTCAACAGTTTTGTGGATGTATTCTTTCCTTTGGAAGTTTAATTCCAACGAAGAAACCTATTGCAGCAACATTTGCAGCAGTGTCTGCTTTGGTGTCACATGACAATTAAGTGTCCTTGGCAAATTATTAGTGGGGAATGATTGTACATGATGAATTTTTTCTGCGAATGGTTTAGACATTCAAGAGCACTATGAATGATGCATGTAATTCTGCGAATGGTTAAGTTACTTAAATTGAACAGTGCTGAATTAAACAGAGTAGATGGAACCACACCTTTAACTAGAATTCCTTGGCAGATGTTTTTTGGGGCATTTAGTGACCATAGCTTTTGTTCCAGGAGCACAAAAAAATAAAAAATGTGACTTGAAAAAAATGTTGCTTGTCAGAAATAAATAAATAATATAAATATATATATATATATATATATATATATAATATATAATATTATAAACACAGTCTGAATATGATATATGTTATTTAGTTTTGGGAAATTGACAGAAACAAAAAACAAGTTTGCCAGCTACGAGCAAATATATAAATAATGCATACAAAACGTCTGTAGTTATGATATCTCAAGAATCACTAAGAATTTAAGGAAATTTGTTGATGTAGGTGTCATGTTATATAAGAAACCACCATACTTCCATGCTAACAATATATAGTATCCTTTTCTTTTTTTTTACATATAATGACATAAAACAATTCCACATGTATTTTATTTTTGCTGAAATTATTTCCCAATATGCCTGTGAACCCTCTTGCGATTGTTTAAATCTTTGCAGCTAACACAGAAACCAATACTTAGCTGGTGGATTTACTAAATGCCTATAATGCCCATGGCATGAATTTCTAGTAAAATATCTTATAAAACCTATAAAACCAACTTACTATTTAAATATATAATTTAAAACATAGCCTTGTGACTGATGAATGTTTTTTCAAGTTTTCTTTTGGGAAGTATATGATGAATGAAATGTCTAAATCTGTGCCCTATTTTAAACGTGTCCTCTTTTTGACTTGGAACTCTATCCACTATTCTGTTCTGCTGTGTTTTCCTTCCCAGGGTCACACTCGCCAATTAAACTTCTTTGTATGATATTTAGAATGAAATGTAACTCCCAGTTGTGTCACTGTTACATCTTAATTCAGTGGGCTGCCAAGGTAATTGGTATAATTTGGGGATAAAATAATAATTGAACGGTAAGTAAACCAGAAAACTAAAACCTATGGGAAAATTCTTATGGTTTATGTTCCTGGTTCAGTGTTTTACTACAGTTTTGTTTTTTTTAAACAAGATGTCATATGTCATTGGAAGGTTAAGTAATTACCTAGCTAGTCCTGTGGCCCAAGATCTCTTAACTGCAACGCTCCTGAGAAAGTAATATGTGATGTGTTCTCTTTGTGTTCTCAGCATTAAGCGTCATCAAGAAAGGAGAGCAATACTCAGTCCGATTTTAACCGATTTCACGGTTCGTGTAACCGCTGCTCCAGCTATTATATTCAGTAAAGTTTCCCCTGAGAATACGCACACTGAGGTGGGTACGGACTCCATACATCCATCAATGGTGCTCACTTCTGTATTTTGTTCTTGAATGTATTAAGAACTACAAACAATTGTAAGATCCACAAAACATGCATTTGTAGGAAAAGGCACATGGTAGTAAATTAGCATTGCTCCTCGCTACAGATTGAACTGGATGGTAGTGTGTAGTTTGTCACACCAGGCTGACCCATTGTACATGCTCCACAATGTTTCTACTTTGATCACTGGCACTACACATGTTTCTATCGATGACTGAGGATACAACTTCCTCACTCTCTAGTTTGCGGGTTAGACACAGGCTTTGATTAATGGGACGCACTATATTGCGCTAACCAATGTCATGTTATCCATGCCCTAATATTCTGATTAATGGCGCACTCATATACCCTCTAAGCAACGCTATACTCCCCACTCCATATTACTATAACTTAGGGTACACTACACACCCTGTTACTTTGCGCTATCCCATACTACTTTGTTGGATATATCTAGTCCACATTATAATACACTGATCAAAGGTACACACATCACAACTTATTGTTATAACTGATACATATTGTTCATAATTATGGTGATCTCGGGCATGTACCGCACACCTTAGTGTTCTGGGTATTTGGCTATACTAAAAATAGAAGAAAATGCCTCTAAACAGTAATACATCAATGTAAAGAGAAGGACAAAGGGGTAATGAAACTCCAAATTAACAAAAACAAATATCCTACCCTTAAAGAATAAATAAAATCCAACTTGTATTTCAGATGTTAAAAAGTAAACACTGAAGGGCTGAATATTGCTATATGAAAGTAATAGATGTTAATGGGTATACTGTGAGCCTAATAGAAATGCCTATAAATAAAGCTTTGGATCTCTTATCCATATGTAGATTAACCCTATAAGTGCAGCCAAAGACCCCAAATGGAATCTAGATAGTAGCCCTGTATACTACTCTAACCTCTGGTCCATACTCTGTACTACTCTGTATATTTAATTTCATATGAGTCCTATAGTACTGTGTGATACATAGCATCCAGTTCTAATGAGCGGTGTACAGTCCACTTCCAATAATGAGTTATAATTGTGGTGCGTTGTATTTAAATGGTTTCTTCTCAGTAGAGTAATGAGAAGAAGCTTAATAATAGTTCTGCATACTTGCATCCATTTTTGCCATGTGCCACCTATTTTCATGCTTATTCCACCCCTCTGGGGTCATGCTCTGCCCATCTTCACACAAAACTTTTCTCGCTGGTGGTAGGATGTATTAAACTAAAGCACTGGCTTAATAGAATCCAAGTCCCGGCAAATCCAGGCTAGTTGGTAAGACCTATATGCAGGGGCCATTTCAGCTGTTGTAAAACTCCCCTGGCACATTAAAGGTTAATGAGTAATGTCCTTGCCATTCCTCCGTTTGGCCGTATTATGTTCGCTTTTGTAGATTCATACTGTTTTTCGGGCTATTTGAAATGTATAAAAGGGAGCTTTTCTCAACATGTGAGATTTGCTCGGTTCTGGAATGTTGGTATTGATTACAAATGAAAATAAACTGCGTTTGAAGAATTTGGCACCCGCTTGAAGGTATTTCAGGTGCAGTTGATTTAAGACATGTAAGACATGGGCATTTTGTGAGGTTTGTTTAGTCCCCTGAGCTTAAGTAAACACAAATGACATGAGATCTACCTTTTCACCCCAGGATATTTTAGTGTGTGGCCATGCCTTGGAAGTGAACGTTACCACAAGCTTGGACTTCTTCCTAAGCGTGGCTCAAGTACAACTTCTTCAACAGCTGGTGCAAGCGAACGTGGTTGGATTTGAACAAACAAACATGGCTGCCGAGGTAAGCGATGATCTCAACCTGCATTACAGACCCCGCTTAACCCTTTGTCTGCCATGAACGTGGCAGTATTACTAGCTCACCTGTGCAAAGCTTGATTCGTCAACATTTTAGGGAGAAAAAGACTAATTATAAAATTGCCATATGTTTTGCCTTTTTTTAAAAAAAATATTCTTGGTCGTATTTATCTCGTGTACTTTTTGGAAACTGAAATGAAATATGTTTGGTGGAGCAAAAGAATGTGAAAAGGAAATCAGGAAAAGGAAATCAGGCTTCTGTCTGATTTTATAACATGGTATGAATGTAACGGTCACCTGTTACTATCATTTATATCGCGTCAACAATTCCCGCAGCGCTTCTCACAATACATACTTTCTAAGACCCAATCTCTCCAGAATCTAGAGAATCCGCCGCAGATTATGGGGGTGCTTTCTAACTAATACTTTCTCCAAATGTTCTCGTATGTATATGAAATAAATCACAGGAACGAGCTGATTCTTGGAGTAATAATAAGCAGAGCTTTTCACCAGATGCCCAGCTGCAGTCATACCGCCTGGCAACCCATCATTTAAGGTGAAGGTCACTAAAACAAATTGCTACATTTCATATGATAACAAAGCAAAAGTGGTATCCAAACGCTGCTACTTTTCTGATTTCACACTTCAAAGCCATCTATTTCATAAACTGTTTGAAGCCGAACTTAGCGTACTGTTCACTTTCAAAGAACAGGTGTCCAGTTGAACTAACGCTGGCCTTTAACAAAATTAGTTTTTTTCCATGTTATTCCAAAACATCGCCTCTTGAATAGCCCCTTGTATCAATTAGTAGCAAGCTTTAGGGTATACTGGGCAGGGGTGATACTTGGTGCCATTCACAGAAAACCTCCGTGCTTAGGATAGACATTCCTCTACCTGACCCAAATCCCTCTGTCACTCTTTCCTCCTTCCCAAGGCATATAAATTCATTTACAGCCCTAAACATCATAACAGTGTGTATTTTAATAGCAGAAAATGTTTTTTAATTAGATCTTCTAATTCCTTACCGAATTGTTAGTTATCAATAGGTCTCAAAGTCCTATAAAAAGTCTTTGTATATGCCTGCCCTCTAGGCCCGTTTTATCTACACCACCTAAAATATATATATATAATTTGAAATGCTGGCAGCTATGTTGTTTTGGCATTAGTGAGAGTTAGAGAGTGGTTTTTGCATGTTGACCCAAATTTTGGGAAATTGAATTAGTCACAGGACGTGCTGGACGTGCATGCAGAGCTAATTCTCGACGTGGAATTCTCGACTTTTAGATATACCCACGGACCTATGGGGAACGCGAGTCATTAATAAAGAAATCCAGCAAATTCAGGGTGGTTGGTAAATGTGTAAATATGTTCTATAAAATTACTAACGGTATGGTATTTGTTTTATACAGCACAAAGTTTCGGGAAAGAAGGTAATCTTTCTGGCCATTTTATTGTTATTGAACTGCCGTTCTCCCTCCATAGGTTACACTTTTCCTAATGAACATACAAATTATAGAGCTCATGGAACCCATGGGTCAGGAATCAAAAAGTGACATATTGTCCATATTGACATACAATGGAGAGGCTTTTATCACTTTGATCCAGCATAAGAAGAGGCTTATGTTGGCTAATGATATCAACTGGATGTGATCATATTTTTCCCATTGTAGACACATCAAAGATGGTTAGAATCAGTAGATGCTGCACTTTGATGTCATGGCTTCTGCTGGGACACGTGTCATGGTCTGAGAAGTTACTGTTCACATTGACCTCATGTACCTGGCATGAAAAAATGCACAAGCGATGCAGGAATAATTCTCATGTGAATGATGCTAACAGTTGACTGAATTATGTGAAACGATCTTGCAGAACAGAGATGTGTTTGGGGATTTTCAGGCTTCGGTGGGAACAATGTTATTCTAATTCTTTATTGTTTGCGTCCTTAAAGAGTATGCATGACAGACTCCTTGTGGTTTTCAGGAAGTCTCCATTTTATGCTTTGTATGTCAGCGTGTCCACAGAGCCTATAAATTTAACGTACATGTTCTATAATAGAAAGCCCCGCTGTTCAAAAATGTTCCTTTAGCTCTTTGTTTTGCAAATTCTGTAGCTCCATAGAACATAAATCACATCAGTGAAAAAATAACAAATTCCTGAGGCCATTGTCTTAAAGATGTAGTCAACATTTTATGCCTTTTAAGTTCACCAGATAGTGCTGATGTGTTTAACTTGTTAAGCTTAGGATGATTACACATGGATGGATTGCTGGGGTTTTCCTGTTCTTGTTATAAACAGCTCTATACAGGGCCAATGCGACATGCAGAAATAACACATAGTTCCAGCCAATTCCTCTTGATATGTAGGACCAGTCATATGTATCTAGAATGCGCTAGTGTGAGATAATCCAGTTCTTCCTCAGCCTGAATCATTCCTATGTTCTTAAAGCACAGGTGAATACTTTGGTGTGAGGGTTGTTGTTGAATATTAAAGGGGTCTATTCACTAAATATTTACAATACACGATCAGCTCCAGTGAGCTTCTTCTGCTTGAAGAGCTTGACTGGTCCTTGACAGGGCCAGCTCAGCCCTTTTTGCTGGAGGAACCTGCCAGTGTTGGCTCATCATAATATTGAGGTAAAGGCGTTGAAACCACAACTCTCCTGATAACGCTCACTTTAGTGAATAGACAATTGTGTTATTGTGTTGGACATACCAAGTCAAGTCCTGGTTTTATCTCATGTTGAAAGCTTGACAATCTTTATTAAACAAGGAAAATTCTGGATTAGAGATGAAGATTAAATACCAGTGCAGTGAAGACTGGGTTTGTTTAGCCTGCGCTGGCATATTGAAGTCTAGTGCTCATGGGCTGCAGAAATGGCTGGTTTCAGAGAAACCTTTTAATACACTGCTTCATGATAAATATACCCAAAGTTCCCTAAATTTTCTTTGGATACTCTAAATATGAGATCTGATTCCTTCCTATCCCTTTATCCTGTAACTGGGGAATGGCCATGCCTTCCATGTTTGGCTAAGATCCTCCGTTTCCCCCTATGGAGGAAAGCCCTGTGGAGCAGCTCACCACCAATGTTCAGATGAATGGTAATAGACAATCTGAATTTTTAACTAAGGATCGACTAAGACTCCAGACGTACACAGTTATAATTTAATATAATCAATGCCTTCTGGTTTCATTCCAGTGATGTTTACATATCCCAGGTTGGGTGGTTATTATTATTATTATTATCTTTTATTTATATAGCGCCAACAGTTTACGCAGCGCTTTGGCATCTGACTGAAACATTCTTTAAGTTCCTTGATTAGTGCACCCCCACTTTACCCACTCATTCAGTGGAGACACAGTGGCCCAAATGGCTACTCATGAGAACCCCAACATTGTAGATACATCAAGTGTGCCGTGCATGTTTTCAACAAAGTTTCTTTGTTGTTGTTATTGTGGCTTTGAGAGCGAGTTGTGTATTTGTTTCCATTTATAGTGAAAAATAGACCCAAATATGGTTCGTGTTTTGTGCCTCATTCATTACTTCTGGCTGCATGAGTGACATTTGGTCCTTGTTTGTTTCATAGCATGAGGTTTATCGCACATATCTGTCCTATTGTTTCCATGCCGTTTAGCAGAAGTGGCTTCCCATCAGATAGAAAAAAAACAATCATTTTTCAGAAAAGATCATGAGGCATTAATATATGCCACACTTGCCCCGCGGTGCATTAAAGTGACCTATTGAACTCTACGGAAAGGCATCGCTGGGCAATCTGTGTACATCAAATCCTATGACTCGAGTGTTATTGTAGTTTAACAAAACCTGGTAGCGAGCCACAAGTTATCAAAGCTTCAACCACAGCGGATCACCCTCTGGGGGTTGAGGGCCACCCTTTGTGCCTATGCCTGAACTTCTGACACCTGAGTTGCCCCTCAGTGTTTTTGCTTGTTGCTTGTTGCTTGAGCCTAGCACTAGCAATTAGCATACCTTCCTATGGCCAAAGAGGGACGGTTTTGCTTTGGGGGGGTGGATGGGGTGCAGTTTTTATGTGACTTTGAGACATGTTGATAACTATGTCAGTAAAGCATTTAGAAGAATAATACATTGTAGTTATAGGGTTACATATATATATATATATCTTCCATAAGTACATTTCCATCTATCATGCAGGTGAGTCCTCATATATTTAAGTACCAGATATGCAGTTCATTTTTGGCAGTGGGAGGAAACTCAGATAAAACATAATTTTTAAGAACTGCGGTAAGAACCCAGTCTTCCAGCTGGCATTATGTTCGTTTTTGGGCTTTTAGGTGTCATATCTTTAAAACATTGTAAATCACGTTGCCTTTGGCAAATCTTCCTAAGTCAGAAGCAGTATGAATAATGTGCGATAATCAGTAGGTGTGCATTTACTTAATAGCTGATCCACTCCATGGCATGCCAATATCAGTGCCCATAGGAAGTAACAATAGCCACACATGTTTGGGGACATGATGCAGGGATACATTATCCAGTCCTCAAAGCTTTCTAACAGGACAAGATTTAGTAAATACTTGACGCATCCATAAAACCTGCACTGTCGGTGTCCCTCGAGGACTGGGTTGGGAAGCACCCTATTATACAGCTCCTATATTGGAGAATTTACACTGTATAGGGGGGGGGCTTCTGTAACGCATAGCTTTACCCATCTGCCTTAGGTTTGGTATGCATATTCTTTTTGGAAATCAGATCTCGAACACTGCCCACGTTAATCCTTATTGTCCGCTTAGTCTTGTTCATGCGGTCTGATGTGCACAGCATGGCGTCGCTGACCCAGGGCACTGCATTCTCCTGCCCTGTAATTATGATGTGATTATTGCTGACACAGAGGGGCTTTAAATCTCATGCTCCAACGCCACAGCTCTTTCATCATCCCAGAAAAATGCAAGAGATCAGTGCTCAGAACTCCCCTGTTCCATGATCACGATGAAAGGTGAGGGCAATTTACTTACCCCCTTTACATGAACCACGCACGGTCTGAAAAGTTGTATATCTGTTGATGGTGGGTGTACATAATTTCCATTCAACCTGTCTCAATACTGTAACATGCGCCGTTTGCTGCTCTTTGCCATATTTTACCATTGGGCACATCATCTTTAACCTCAAAGGGTTAAAAGAAGAACTGGATTTTTTTCCCTCAGAACTTGTTTGGTTCTCAGGGACTGGTAGCACATGTGATAAAGTTACTGATCACAATATAGTTTCTGGAACTATCTACACACTGTCTAGTGACATTTGCCCAACGTAATGCATTGTTTAAAGGTGAAGCGGGTGTCAAGGGGAGCAGTCATTCACTAGGGTTGTAAATATTATCAAAACACATGAAAGACCTAGGTGGTCTATGTCAAGTACACACAGACAAATATGCGGGTGAATTGAACCTAATTGGAATTTAATTGGAAAGGTTACTGCCTGACGTGTGACAGATACACAGCTCGTAACCCAGAGGTCATGCGTTATGTGCCACTTAGTCACTCTGTGCTTTATTAAAACAAAATAAAAGGAAATATATTAAACGCGCTTTGCTTAAAAATAAAACATTAACCATTGCAGCTTTTTTGGAAATATGACCATTTCAGGAATAGTAAAACCTTTAAATGATGACCTGTCATGATGCCCTGATAAATCTGAAACGTGTATCATTTTATTCTGAATCCTTTAGGATAATTACAAAATTATTTGGGGTTCATGAGAGTTTGGGTATTTGTTCTATATATCCGGCCATGTATTTTACCCCCAATACAGTCGTCCATCTCTGGAGTCCATTCTCACCTGCATCCCTTATTTGACCAGCTTGTTAATGGGGGGCGAAGTCCTTTTGTGCTCAGGAATGACATCATTGCTTTCACTATTAAAGCTTGGTCAATATGCATGACCTCAGAGAAGCTGGGCAGGTGACATATTACCCATTGTACAGAGCTGCAGAATGTGACGGCACTATATAGAACAATAAATAATAATAATTTAGGGATAGAGACATCTGTGCTTCTGCATCACTAGATAAATTAGTGCTGATTAACCCCTTCCTATTCTCTGGGGGTTTGCAGTCTGTTGTCCATTAGGTACTCTTGTAAGTACCACATTTTCAGATTTTGATCATACGTATGGAACATTTGGAATTGGCTTGTCTTATTGCCAAAATATAGGAATTATAGGAAAATAGTTATTTGCATATTAGACAGAAAAGCACTGAGAAATGCAGAGCTACAAACCACGTAAGCCATTTTTACATTTTATTTATTTTACTATAAGTTACACATTCTTCTCGGTTGCTAAAGGTGTTCTCCTTAGAGCTGAAGCTTGATTCAGACTTCCTTTGATCTAATGACTCCATCAGTACGGAGTAATTTGCCAGTTGGCTTAAATCCAGCTGGCGGGTATCATGTGGTACGGTGTTTAGATGGTGCACATTAAAGAAGCCCTTTGATGGTCATTGTGAAACATTCAGGAATCAAAGTGAATTAATTTAGCAGCAGGACACGTGATTAATGGTTATCTGTGTAAAAGAGATTCTTAAGGTTAAGTGGTTTAATAGTGGATCGCAAAGCTGGCCGTATTCAGGTCTATAAATAAGAATATTTAACAGAGAAATGTTTTCTTTGCTCGTTCTGTACGTAACCATTAAACTATTGCGGACAGGGCTATTTATGCACAGTAGCATTATGCTTAATATACAGTAATATTTTTAATGTTTAATTGTAAGCTCTTTTGAGAAGGGCCATCCTTTTGTTTCTGTAAGTCCGGGTTGTTATGTCCTCGTTATTCTACAGTGTTGCGTTATATGATGGCACTATATAAATCAATAATAATAATATTGAACCATAATGGCAAATACAGGGTCACATAAAGTTTTTTATTCTGCGAGGTCGCATGGCTTGCTAAATCTTTGCACATTATATAAATGGGACATAGCATTGTCTTATTAAAAAAGAAAACATTTAGTTAATGTGATATGACATTTGCTTTTATGTTACCTGATTTTTTTCATTTCTACAGTAGAAGATATATTTCTTTTTGGCTAAATAGGATACACATTTGTGATTCAGATATTTCTTGTAGATTATTTTAATTGCCATCACAATATATCCTATTTCATAAACTCTAATCTTTCTAAATATCTTGGGATGTTTGGGCGGCAGGACGCTATATTTTACCGTAGATCATACTCGTTTTTACAATACATGCCTCAAATGTATGGATTATTTTTTTTTCCTTCTTGTGTGTGATGTTTACTTTTCTAAATCTAATTCATATAACTTTACGTTGGAGGCTGAGTAAACCGTGCCGGAAGTCCTGACGGAGGATTAATTTGTCTATCTGATCTAGAGAAGAATTTTTGGGTTAGCTCATTGGGAAATAAATCACTCCCAATGCTTCAACTCAGAGTTTGTGTAGGTAGATAACATTTGAAACCACTAAACACGAATAGTTTTCTTCATTTTTCTTTTTACATCCCTCCATGTATTTGCAAGCGGGTTCACCTTTATACAAATAAACCTTCGCAAATCTCTCGTTTTATTCTTTACTCTTTTTTTTTCTTTCTCTCCTTCTTCAAACAACCTACTCTCCACGTGTGTCGTTATCGCTGTTGACGTATCACTCAATATATCCTCTTTCTCTAGTTACTCAAATCCAACATGCTTCTTTTATAATGTCAGACATAACCAAGCTTTGGCCTTTCCCGAAACCGGGTAAAGCGGCCTATGTAGCCATGAATGATGGCAAAGCGTTGCATCAGGAATGACCTTCGGAAGCGTCTGCTTTCTAATAGGAAACTATATTGTAAACAGTATCCGTTACTTGATTTGCAGTAGTGATGTTTTGACTTGCAAACCACATAATTCATAATTTGAGTCTGCAGGCTCCCAGCTGATAGGAGCTGCTCTCCCTTTCATTGAAGAGAAGCAAAAGCAGCTAATTTTTCTCTGTGCGTTTGAAGATGGGGTAGACCTTAGTCAAAGCTCGGCAATCTGCATCTTCTCATTTATTTTAAGTGAACGAGTTTACAATGGGGGAGACAGATCAGATAGCATGTTTCTTTCATGCTTTTAATCTACAAAATGCTGCTTCTGGCATACAGCTAGTGTTTTCATTTTAAAGATTTTGCTCGAGTTCATAAGTTAAGTCATTTTTTTGTTGTTTGGATAACAGCTCAATCAAGTTTAAAATTCCCCATGCAGGTATTCAGAGCTAGAATTGTGTAAATATCCCATAACTTTGTAGAAAATGCGGGTTGCTTTACAAAACAATAGATAGCTGAATACCTTGAGATCCGGTATGTCCATGAGCCCAGAGCTGGACTGAGCGCTGGCATCGAGTCTCTATGCCGGTAGGTATGATGCGTCACCAAGATGCACCGGCCACCAATGGCTCGGAACTGGCTGATGGGTCAGTCTGATGGAATTATTGGTCATTTGGGGGTTTTGTCTTCACTGACAAAAATATCAATCTATCACAAACCCAAATGGTCCTTTCCCAGTAGTTACCACATCATACGCAACCTCTGCCCCATATGAGTGTACAGAATTAGCTTTAGAGTTACACACCAGGCATCCCGTAGCCGTGAAATTCTGCACGTTTTCTTTAAATCCAGCCGTTATCTAAATGTGGATGTTTAAGGTTACTATTTTAACTTTCCTCCTGAAAATGTAGGGAGGAACACTGTAGTCGAGAGAATTTTGTTGGCATTGCAAATGGAAGATGAATGAACGGGTAGCTTATTGCTGACCATCAGGATTAGTCTTTGTTTATTCAGAATGCATAAAGTACATGGAGGTTGCTTTGGAACAGTTTTTCCCCCCATATCATGTCACAAGGCCGCAAGTGTGATTTGGCCGCGTGCCTATTGCACTCTTACTGTGCTAGGAGTTCTTAATGGAAAGGTAGGATGGTCATTCATGAAGAATTTTCATCCTTTACGTCATCCTTTACGACCAACACGTTTTAAAGGGAGAACTGCCACTGTCACAGCTTTTACTTTCAATGAATTTGTTGAAACTACATGTAGCTTTGCTTTTTCTTTGTCCTTATGCTTTAGTTTCCGTCATACAAGCTAAAATTGGAGAAGCAATCATTATGTCATCCATTCCCTGTCTCGTAACGTATCTCCCTTCTCCTCCATGACACTTACAAAGTCCGTCTGAACCAATCACCAAAAATCAGCAATTTAATAATAGGGAGAGATGAGTTAAAGGGAGGAATAATCCTGAAGAGGGAGTTAAGATGGCCGCCCCTATGCTATACACATAAGGAGGGGTTCTTATGTATTTTTCATTTTTTTGTCGATAAACAACATTTCATAAGTCAGTGTAGAAAACCTTAAAATGCCGGTTCAACTATAAGAATCTCCTTTAAAATCTTTCTGACCTCTTCTAGTCTCTTTCTTTAGGTCTGATGGCGATCAAATTGGTATTGCTTATTTTATGGGCGTATATCACAGACATATAATAAGTAACTGTTTTCCTTTATAGGCCTTGCGTTATTCCATTCCATGGTATTTAGGGGTCATCTGCTTTTTGATGGAGAAATTCTTTCCCTTCTTGAAACCAAAGCCCAGTTAACGCAGGGATTTGTATAACCGCAGATAATTAGTTTATTTTAATGTAGTATGTGAATTACTGGCATGTGGTGGGAGAGCTAACACAAAGTATTTCAGTTGGAAATCTCAGGTGGCAAATTTGATGTACCGTAGTTTTCTTTATCCGCTCTCGTAATTAATATTTTGTAGTTTTCAGATCTTTGTGTGTGTTGGCAATCGAGCAAAAGGAGTGTCTGAAACCAGATAGCCTTTTTATAAATGAATGTGGGCAGAGAATCCCGGGCTAGCAGTGAGTCACAGAAAAACACATTTATATGCATTTCATCATGGATCATCTGTACCTCTGTTTATTTGTTCAGATGTATCTTTTAGCTGTTATTTTTTTCTTTCTGCAGCCATTATAAACCCACTCTGAAGGTATCCAGCGGCAATCAACGAGTTGAATAACTAAATAAATAAAACGCATCAGCTGTGTACTACGTGTAGGGATAATAGCTGGAACACACCTGATTGATGTATGATGGTGTGTTTCAGTGGATTATCACGCTATAGAGCACGTATCTTTCATAAGTGTAACAATTATAACTCCTGGTACATTTTTAGACTTTTTAGAACTTTTAATTAATGGTCCAAAGCTTGGTTGGATGTATGTTAATCATCTGTGTGTTCGTTTGCACTGATACTGTTCATCTAGGGCATGCTAAGGTCTGCCAGCGTCTGAAAGGAATATATACAGGAGCAACGAAGCAGACAAACCGATGTTCACTGGATTAACCGTTTGTTAACAAATCCTCTGCAGGTCCTTGGATCTCATCCTAAAAGTGGTATACATCTATTTAAAATCATTTTAGGTGATGCTTTTGTAATGGTAGAACACAGAACTCTCCATTCTACCTAGAAGCTTTATGTTTAAACCCTTGATTTGGGTATTGTGGCACTAAAATGTGGAAATTGTTGCTAAACCCTTTAGAAGGTACCACATGGTGATCCGACTGAAATGAGCGGCACGAGATTACAGGAATAGTGCGCACTGCCTTCCCACCGATGATTTTACTCGGCAACAGAGTTATGAGAGGAAGGGAATTAATTAACCGTGCGTCTATAAGAAGAAAATATAGCCACCAAATTATGATCTTTATAGTTGTAACCCTTCCAATACATTCCTCTTTGTATTTTAATCTAAGGGACAAGTTCATCCTGTCTTTGCATTTTTTCTGTTTTTTTGTTCTTTCGTTTCTGGTGAATAGATGTTTTTTTATGGAAGGGTTATTAGAATACCAGGAGCTTGCACGGCTTAAGAGTTCCAATTAGTATCTGCTGCCCGGTTTCTGTTAGCAGTCATCATCCACTTATTGACGTATTATGTCTTGAACCAGCGTGTACTCTGTGTACTGTGTGTTTGTGTGTGTGTGTTGCATTCCTCTTGGCAATAGTTTTTTCTTGCTTTTTTACATGTTAATTCCTTCTTGACGTTATACTTATTTGTAGTAAAAAAAACAGTTGACGTTAATAGGAATAAATCCTATGATCTGTGCCGTGCTTGATGGGGGTTCTGTGCAGATAGGCAGCTGCTTTTGGTGGCTATAAAGCAATACCACGCGTTCTTCTGTAATTCATCAGCATATCGCCAATCTTCTCCTTACTAACGTCATCGGCCACTTCCAATCCTTACAGCTATGTGTGTCCTCTTTCTTCATCTGACACAGCTTAAAAACAAAAGACTTGGATCAATTGGAGCTACAGCCTATTGTGTTTTCTTTCTTCACTCGCAGCATCAGTTTACCAGCTTAAACGGTTCACCCTTTTTTTAACATTTAAAAATAAAAAAGCGCACAGGATTGCTTACAGTTATATTGGCCCCAGCTGTATTGGGTGATTCTTAGAACAAGCCCAAGCAGACTTTAACTGCATCTCGAGCCACAACAGTTTATCTTGAAACATCGTATACTTTTTATGTTCATTATATTCTAATTGGCCATCATTGAACCGAATTCCCCTTTGTCTTAGTTCTTTGAATACCGTTTAATTACCGTTATCATGCCAGCTATCGGAAAGGTTACTTTACCAATACGGTTTGATTTAATGTACTCCATATGGAACCAATAGCCCTGTTTCCTAAAGTGAGTGCTTGGAAAATCTTACATTCATATGTTAAGAGTACACATCCTTTCCTCATTAGCTGGAAAGCAGAGAGATCTTGGCACGGCTTCTACGTGGAAGCATTGTGCTGCTTTTATATGGATTTTGTTTTTAGCCTTTGATGACACTGTTTAGAATAGGAAGTATCTAATAAGTAAAGCATTTTGTCTAATGTGTTGCCAGTGTGTTTAATATATGCCTGGAGGTCTGAAATACTATCTTCTTCACTACAGTAATATGCATTTAATTCCCTGAAAGCAGAAGGTCGATCTTTTTAAAAAGAGACCCAAAGTACATTTTCAAATGGAGTAACTTAAAACATCTGGTCAGGGGTACAGGAGTAATGTACAGTTGTTTTTTTTTTATGATTTAGTCATCATCGTGTTAATCCATGACGGTAGCTAATTAAAAAAACTTTTACCATTCTATTTAAATAGGTTATTCGTGAAATTGCTTGGTGAGCTCCTTACACGACAAAGAACGACTTTAGCTCTCGCTTAGAAAGCTTGTCACGTAATTTCAATTGAGCTACCCCAGTCAATTTATATATTCGTTTGTAAATTGCTGTTCATCTGCTATGCTTTTATTCTTTTGCTGTTGTGCAGTGGTGTGCCTCAAAGGGTTAACCCTTGTTGTGTGGAACAGGTGATTGTGATTTACAACACCCCGACCCAGAGCCACGCTTACAGGTCTGCATTTTCCCCTATTTAATATCTGCGGGATAACGGCAATGTGTTCAATTAGTCACATATGGCTTCAGAATTAGCATTCCCGAACCCACTCGGTATAGCGGGACATGAAATGATTGGTTTCTGATAAAATCAGAGTGTAAGGAGGTACATGGTGGATATTTCACGGTTTGTTAGGTACAAGAAAAATGCGCGCTAACGAACACAACAAATTGTATCACGCACTTACAACAGCCCCCACTTACATTTGCCTTTATGGCTAGTAACACGCCATTTTCTCCTGATTAGTTGTTTGTGTATACATCATTTCAGATGCAGATGTAATGTGTTATGTCTCCAAACTGCAGGCTTCCAAACAAGAGCAACAGAAACTGGATTCCACGGATGGTCGCACCATTGACACATCGTCCCGATACAGTGGTGCCCCGGATAGCGGGATTGGAAGTGACAGCGTGAAGATAAGAATAGTTCAGATTGAACAGCAAAGCGGCACTAGCCATCACAGAATAGCCAGGCCTTCCAAGCAGTCCTCTATTGTAAAGAATCTTAACTTCATCCCTGTTGATATCTTCGTCACTGCCAGTCGCATATCTGTGATGACCTACTCTAGCACTGCAGTGCCCAAACTGAGAAGCAATACTGAAGGTGAAACAGGAGGAAAAAATTCACTAACTCTTTCAAATGCCGAAGCCGACGGAGTCCACGACAAGTCAGCACAGTCTTGCATCTCCACACTCACGGCTGAGGACCTTTTGAATAGTAACACTTCTTCTCCTAACAGCGGTAGAACTGGAGTCCTTTCTCTTGAGCGTCTTCACGCATCTACGAGGTCTTCTGCCCGCCAAGCCCTGGGCGTTACAATCGTGCGGCAGCCCGGGCGAAGAGGGACAGGGGACTTGCAGCTGAACCCATTCTTACATCTCACAGTGTCCCAGCCTTCTTTGCTGGTGAGCTGCCATCACCGGAAGCAGAAGGTGGAAGTGTCCCTGTTTGATGCGCTCCTCAAGGGAGTAGCTCCTGAATACAAATGTTCCGGTAAGAATGTCTTATACAATTTACCATAACAACGTTACCATATGTTTTTTTAAAATCCATAAATGACATATTATATATACATCTTTTTGTTCAGGAATATTTTATTTTAAAATTATAGAAATACAAAACATAGTAGTTATTAGTGCTTATATGTAAAAACAAAAAAATCTATACTAAAATAGAAATATTTTTTTGTAATTTGGGATTACTTCTACACAGTAGGTGCCATTGCTGAACAAAGGGATCCCCAACATCATTTAGCCCCCTAGCACTACAAGTAAAAAATATTTTAAACTCCCCAAACCAGTAGTAGTAAAAAAAATAAAAATCCCTTTAATAAAATGATTTAGATTATACAAAAAGTTGCGATAGAGACAGTTCCCTTCGAGGTCCTCATGGAAGTCAACGCCATGTTCCTGGGTGCTTTAAGGGGCAGCTATGCGCGGCTCACGGTACAGCGGCACCATGCCCTGTAACAGGTAGCGATACTTGCGTGTTCTCAGTACGTGACAAAGCAAACAGGAAAACATATCTATGATTCATTTGGCAAAAGAGGCCTGAAAGTGAGCTCACATTGTTCATTTAAATGGATTTAACCACTATGGGCTCTTTAGATTCCGTACATTTATCACACAGAAAATGTCCTATCGATAGAGATAAAACGCACACTATTACCTGCAATGAAACAGTCCCGACTCATGTGTTTTTCGTTATGATTTTTAAAGTGGATGTAGATTACACTTATTCAAAATATCGTAACCTAATATGCAGTCTTTAAAAGCTTGAGGAAGCAAATAGTTCAGGAAGGATAAAGAGATCTTACTCACGACTACATTACTTTAAAAATAACATTGTTCTAGCAGATTATCTTGTTAGGCCAGAGCATCAAATCATTGTTTTTATTTCCGTTCCAATGGAAAGATTACGCCGAATTCTGTATATAGTGTTTTCGAAGAGAGGCGGGATTTATCCCTTAAGCACGCATAAGCCAAAAAGCTATAAGACAATCGAAAGTTTACCTTGCTGTGAAAGTAGCTGTCGGGGAGCACTGATAAAAAAAATAATAATAATCAGTGTTTCCATGACAACCTCAAATCAAAGGTTGTTGTAGTGACCCGATTGGCCTAAAAACAGATAAATATGTAGATAAATGATTTATAGGCTATATATATTGTATATATGTATATATATTCTACAGTGCTGCATTTCACAGCAGATAAGAACTATCTAGCCTCCTTTGTATGGAGAGACTCAAACTTTAATATTGGTCTTGTCTTAGATTATTTTAAATTCTCTGACTGGATTAGCCTCTACCACTTGTGCTGGGAGGCTGGTCCATTTATCTACCACACTCTCAGTAAAGTAAAACTTTACCTCGCCAATATGCATTCTTTAGCTGTCAAAAATATTAAAAGAAAACCTTACCAGTAGGTGAAGGTTCAGTGGCATAAAAAAGTGCTCCTTCTATGCATGCACATTGAACACTGACGATTAAGACAGCACAAGACGGTGGTAAATATGTGTGTTTTTTTAGGGGGCACTCCGGCTATCGTGCTCTTACGTGTGTGTAATATGTGGATTTCCACTTTTTGGTGGCCATGTCCATTAGTCCTGAAACGGGCTACATGCAATGAATCCTCCAGCACTGTGTGTATCACTGTCTGTGCTTAGTGTCTTGGATTCAGCCATATGCTGTCATATCCAGAAATCCTTATCCATACTAATCAGCGTGTTTATATCCTGCTAAACAGCCATGGAATGTGACCGTTTCCCCCACCCACAGCGGCTGCTTGGATCCATCTTTGATGATTTGTATCTGCAGCCCTGTCTGTTTCAACTTATTATTAGATTTTGGGAGATTGAGGTGTTTTGTTCATTGACACTGAAAGAAAGAAATACCCTTTGGCCTATAGTTTAAACATGGAGTTGAATTCCATAGATAATAATTCCAGAAACAGCTTGTGCGCGCCTGACAGTTAACATATGTACGATACTTCCCTGCGTGGGTTCTGACCACGTAACATGTTACTGAGGAACGGACAGCACTTATACAACAAATCACTGGAGGTCCTGCTGAAACGCCGCCGGATGGTCCGTCCGTGCGTGTGACTTTTCATTTCATCTGACCTGATACTTAGATGAGGGTTAATAGCCACCAGTCGGACTGCAACTCTCATCCCCAGCCAGCTAAACATATTGTTTGGTTTTGGAGAAGTACTAATTATTGATGTTCTACAATACAATGGCAGGGCTTATCAAGAGACACAAAGCAGGCAGCCACGTCTCCTATGATTTTACTCCAAGGTTCTAACTAAGGGTAACAAGATGGGGAGGTGTATTTAGGCTAGGATTGCTCTAGGCTTGACCCAGGGCAGTTCCCCAGCATCCCACAAGGTCTCTGCACTGTGGTCGTGTCTGCTGATTGCCAACATATGACGTTTTATCCTGGTGCTTCATCTCTTAACGAAATGCAGTGTTGGTGGCGGATTCTATGGAGGTTGTGCTGGTTGCAGGGAGATGTCTGAGAAAGAGTTGGAGAAGACCTCAGAGAAGATTAACCACAAATGGCGCCATTGTACAGTGCTATGGAATATGATTTTGACAAGTGGTTGGATTCCTATGGGGGAATTAAATATGGATATAGCACACCCAGCTCAGCAGCTCTTTTCATGACAGGTGTTAATGCTTTGAAGTTGAAAATATTATTGATGTTTTCTTTGTTAAATATGGCAGCTGGAATCGTGTTTTCTCCAAATACTTTGTTGTTTAATACGGGGGGATCTGGGGAAGGCATTGATCACAGTAGGATCCAACCTTATGAGGATACTAGTGACTGTCCACCGGGAAGAAATGCATGCTTTGATGTTTCTGCACTTTGTACATTTTTTGATGTTTTTACCTTTAATCACTGAGTGGGCAACTTTTTTTTGGCAGCTTTTATTTGGCCGTGGGTAGTGTCCTATGAGTTATGCCACATTCTGCACATAGAACTTCAGATGAACTCATAATAATGCGACTCCTACCGAGATAAGTCCTGTTCCCAAACTTACTACTGTTATTTTTTGTTTTATGGAGGTCAAGAGGGAGCCTCAGAAGCCGTTTACAATTACACGTCCATTATTGTTGCTAATAGCTCCTGGTGGCAATGTATATTTATGTGGAGACTCACCCCTGTTACAGTTGTGATAGCAATACTGTCTTAATGATATCTGTGTTTTCAGAAAGCTTTCTTAGTGGTCTGTTCCTTTCTTAGGAAATGTTTAATTGAAGACAGAAAATGATATAAAGAGTGATTGCTATACCATGCACTCTTTAAAGATGAATGGTTACCATCAAAGCCTTTGGTATAACTAAATACACCTATTAAAAACAGCTTGTGCATTATGCTTGGTAATTGGTTTGGATTCATTTAGTTAAAGGCTGCCTGACCAATCGATATATAATACAGTATGTAATAATGCAGAGTTAAGTTGGCTGCTGACATATTGTGGATGGTATATTGCCTAGTCATCCAAAGCTCCACGGCTCTTCTGTCTTTCCTAATACAATACACTTCCCGCACCCATCCAACTAAACAAAATTATTTCGGGTGCTTCTGCTGAACTTCACTGCCAACTAGAAGCGGCGCTGCGACCCATCTGAATTAAGTCTCCTTGGGTAATAAGGTCGCTGCTCATGTAAACCGCCTGTGTAAGCTCTTGGAGAAGGATATCATGCAAAATAAAAGAACAATTAAGGCCTTTTCTCTGCCTTTGAATGTTCCAGATCTTTTTGTATCCTAATGGCTTTTGGTCTCCCGTATCGTTCTCTACACTATATCCTGAATACTCTATATACTATATACAGCTGACACAGCACATTTTCTAACTGGAGACTGTTAATTATACTAATGTGTTCACTGATGAGCCCCGGTTCCTGTACTGAGTTGTCCTGCAAAGATGGTTTGTTCTGCTTGGAACCAAAAGGCAAATGCCTGGATAAATAAGTCATTTCTTTGTGTAGATAAACACTGTACAGATGGCAAAAACATAACTGCAAACTGATACAGCCTTTTTCCCAGGAATGCTGGTGGGGAATACAAGAAACGGTAAGGTTCTTTTTGGATAGGATTATATACTGGACATTTCATGCATAGTCGTAACCTTTTAAAACCTTCATGTCGTTCCATACCGTGGGGTGGCCCAAAAACCTATGACGGCATAGAACATCATGAACAGGCTGGATCGCAGTTCTAAGACTTTTTCTAAGGCAGTCCACCACCATTCATGAACCCCATGTGAGATTTCCTTTATGAATGGATGCCTCGCGTTCACAATGAAAATGATGCTCAATTCATCTGTTTTGCTGATCTGTCAGGAGCCCCAGAAAAGTAAAATATATATATATATATATATATATATAAGTTAAAGTTAATAAAAAGTATGCCAAAGTGTGTCAGCTGATCTATGATTAGATCATGCACCAAGTGGCTCCTCATCTGGGCTCCCACATCACAAAGCACAACAAGTACTGCGTGCATGCTGCGTGAAGTGCTGACACGTACATAAAAGAACGATATGAGATAATGTGAGACTGCTGATGTGTAATATAAGTATCAAAAATTACTGATTAATGCAAAATAGTGTAAAAAATTATAATAGCCATATAAGGTTATTTAAAAAAAGTCATGTGAAAAGAGTGTCTGAAGTTTGAGAGAATAAATAAAATATTAAAATAAAATACATCACTAATGAATTGTAACTGGATGTGCAAACAAGAGGTTCTGTGTGTATCCTTACATCACGCCAGCACCGTTATACTTCGCTTCCATTTTTCCAGCACTACCTGCCCTTCAGCTGAAAACCACTTAACATTTTGTGTTTTTTAGACCGCGCTCTTATTAGGGATAACTGCTTTGCAGGAGAATGTGTGAGTTTTCCATATCCGCGTGAGTCTCGACACACCCATGGAGGATGTCTTCTGGGTTGGTGCTCTAATTGGATATTATTACACAAAGCAAATCCCCGCTCTGGAATGACGTTTGATCTCGATATATGTATATGAAGGGCTGAGGGCATGGTCTGTTGATTTTAATATTTTCCTCGAAATCACATGAGGTTTATATGATTCACATGATAAGGTCAGAAATACAGAAATTCCAGAGCTTGCTTAAATGCCCAATCCACGTATGACACAGATACAGCTCCGCCATATGTTCAGTGTAAAAGTGGGTGTAACGTGCTTACAGATTGGAACAGGAATCCGGCAATTAATAACCGCCGGCGTAAATAGCTGTTTCTCGAGGACCGTGTATTACAAACAGTGAAGAAAAATTAATTTCACATTTTATCTAGTTCAATGGTGTTTCTTAGCAAGAAAAAAGAAAATTTTGCTACCAGCTCTTCTGTATTTCGTGCAGCTGATGTTTGTTTCTCCTTTTATCTGAGGGACTCACTAATTGCCTACTTTGCCTAGAAAATCCGGCAACAATCATTCTTATAAAGGGATGCAAGACATCAGACATCCAGAATAGTTGTGATTGATTTATGATTACAGAAGCACTCATACGTTTCTGAAATCACATTTTCTGAGAGTGAAATGTAAAAAAAATATATATTTTAAAAATGGCCTCTGAGACACATTAGATGCTGAAGATACCGGTTACTTTTAGGTCATGTTAATACTCTCTGCATATCCAACAAGAGTTTCCCTAGTCGTATAGGATTAGGAGAAGAGTGATGGGAACCGTTGAATAATTATGCTGAAACTAAGATTGTTTATGCGTGAATTCCATCCAGTGTAAAAACTTTTCTGACATACTGTTCCTTAGTTGCCAGAATTAGAGAAATCCAAATATTTGCAAAAATGTTTATAATAAGACGTACCCAAATCAGACTTACAGCTAATGCAGGATTCTCAGGGGCTAAAAGCGGAGCTTTCCATGAATATTATAGGATATAAAGAACATAATTAATTGACTCCAGAAGGCAGCCATTCCCATTGAGTCCCGCAAATCTGAACAGAGTCAATAAATAACACACATAATGATACTTACTCTGCAAATAAATTGAGGACTCAAGATCTACAGGCAAATTAATCCATTTAATTTAAATATTTACATGCAGTATTGGTAATGGGGTTTCATTTCAAGAGCTTAATAAAGTGGGGCCATTTCCAATGCATTTTAGTGCAAGGTGCTTTCTGGTGTTTGAATGGAGTCACAGCTTCTCTCATTCATTTTGGCAAACGGCACCGCAACTTTGAAGTTCATTCACTACGTAACACTAAGTGGATGTTGGCATGGGTAGGATTAGTGGGTTAAATCTCACGAACTGATGACTAAAAGGAAATAGTCACAGGAATCTGTTCAACTTTTATTTTCCCTCAACATGTAATAAGATATTTCACATATTTAATCACATTTTATTGCACAGTGTTTAACATTAAGTGGATAGGAGCAGCCTGAGCTTTCATGCATGCTAAATGCTACCATAAAAAGGGAACACTTTTGGTATATCCCCTCATTGTATTATAGTTAAATTACCGATGGTTAGAATAAGTTGGGGGATGGGTGAAGGCTGGGCTTGATCAATATTCCCCCTTCTTTTCATTTTATTACCGTTTACATTTTTGTTTTCTTTTTTCATTTTGAACAATTCCTGTTATTTTGCATGTTTTACTGTCTGTTACTGCAATTGTTGTTTTTTTTTTACTAATAGGTTTTATTGTAAGAATATTTTGCATACCTGATCATATTGTACTAGAAAAGCACTCTGTGATCTGTTAAGTTTGTTTGCACAGGTATTCTGGTGACACAGAACCAATTCTTAATACATTTTAAATTGCCAAATTAAATGGGTGCCTTCTAAAGGGTATTGGAAGCAGCCATCTAAATGCATTTCTCTTTTTTTTCTTTCTTATAAGGACTTGTTGCAAACTGACAGTGATGTCTCACTGAGCTCTCTCTGAGAATCTGAAAAAGAAAGAGAGATGCAAATAGAGTGAGAAATTCCAGTGTGAGCTAGAGGAGTGCAAAACATACTTAAAAAATGAAGTAAAATTAATAATTATTCAGACCCCAGTGATGTCACCATAACATCAATAGATATACCATCTGGTTTCGAGAGAGAGAGATATCTACATGAAGAGCCCAAAGAGATTTCTAAACGAAAAATAACAATAAAGTGAATATAATACAAAAATAGCAAAACATGTCAACTATTATGTTTGTATGGAAGCATATTCCTCACCCAAAACTATGTGGGGGTATCACTGTATATAATTACCACCCCAAGCACCCCAATTACCACTACCTGTTCTACCTCTACCTTGTTTAATGCAATGGAAAAAAAGTTTTTCAATTTTTGACATGTATTTCATTTCTAATAAATACTATGTATACATGTTATATAATTTGTATAATTATTAGGACACAAAAAGGGGAATTGTGGTTAATATGTGGTTTAAAATTACAAAAACCCTCCTGTCTTTGGGATTTTGAAATATCGTTTGTCATGAAGTGGTTAAATGAATGCGATGAAGTGTTTCGTCGGAGCTCTGTGTCTGGTGAATGAACACTGGCACAGAAACACGCTCTGAAAGACGACGCGTGTGACCCGCACGCAAACACAGACACACCATCCGAGACGACTGCTCGCTGTAATAGGACACAAGGTCACTTCCATGCCTTGGAAAAAGTGATGTCTAAGGCGGCATTAATTGCTTTGATTTCTTCTATCAAATTGTTACAAATTATATTAAAAATTGTCCGATTCTTTAAAGAAAAAAATTAACTTTTACTATAGTTAAGTGCAGTTTGTAAGATATGGGACATAAAACCATTTGTATCTTCCGACCAGCTTGGGATATAAGTCTTGGATGAGCAATTAAAATACAGTCTATAACATTATCAGCAACAAATGTGGTGTATGTTCCAGTTTCTTGTCATTTGAGTTTGGGAGACCATAGGTTTTAGAAATTGGACAAGGACAACACCATGACCTACTCTCTATAAATATATATATATGGACTAGAAGACTGGAAAATAATTTCAAGATTACATTATATAATTAGCACATGTCCTCTAGCAAGACACATATTTATTGAGGAAAAATAAGGATAATTTAGACATTTTTATCTACGAAATGTAAAAGTATACATTTCACCTCAAGAAGATCATATAACCTTTCCTATGTAAACCATCAGTGTTCTTAAATATACTTTTTTTTAATTTTGATTATAGTGCGAATGACTATATGACTACTTACAAAAACATTTAAAAGACATGATTTTTTTCCCATGCATATAGATTTATAGACATGTTCTGCTGCTTTTATGCAGTTTATGACTTTTAAGGCCGTAGGACACTATGTTACACTCATAACCAGCAAACGTGCTGAGATTCCAGAAAAAGAGGGACATCAGGGAAGGAAAAGGGGTCACAATGTGTGGCAAACACATTGGGGGATAATAATAACAGGGAGTTTGCAGAAAAGTAGAGTTTTCGATGCCTGGCTATCCCTTTGCATCATGGTTCGTCCACACAGCGGCTCACTGGAGTTGCCCTTCATAGTGCATAGTACCGTAATATCAGGAAGTTGAAATGTTCAGTTCATCTACAGACTCCCAGGTTAGTTAATGTGCCCTGAAGTAAGCGTGTGTGTATGTGCCTGTGTGTCTGTCTGTGTGTGTGTGTATGTGTCTGTGTGTGTGTATGGTGTGTCTGTGTGTGTGTGTGTGTATGTGTCTGTCTGTGTGTGTGTGTATGTGTCTGTGTGTGTGCGCACCTAGTGCTTTAGGTTGGTTTGGGGATGTTCTGGGCATAGGTCACTGTTATTAATTGTTTTTTTTTAACTATGTTTTTTAATAAAATGAAACTTGGTTGGGTTTATTGCAGACTTATCAGTGCAACCCACGCTTTGCATTTTAAAAATGATCAACGTGCCTTCCAAAAATGTATAAAATGTACTGAAACTATGAGCTAATAATTATTTAGATACATTAATGTGATGATACCGGCAACAGGGTCACTTTAATTAGCTTTAAGTTGTAGCTCAGTCTATTTTGGCATATGACTTTACCCCAGTACTAATACATACATCTTAAAGGTCCTGTTCCACCTAGACAAAAAAACTATGGCCTTGTTTAGATGATATCAGTTAGCTGATATTCACCACAAATGCTGTGTAATTTGTATTGTGAAATGTAAATGAAGTTTAGAGAGTGGCGTGTGTATTGGAAATATTTTCTTTGTGTTGCAGATGCTGGGAAGACTCTGCCAGAAGGTCTCGATTACACCGAGGTTTGGCTACAGACGGTAGCAGGAGAAATAAACGCAAGAAGCGGGATCCCTCCTCCGTTTGTTACCCTGCAAATAAAAGATTTTCTTAATGGACCAGGTATGGGAAAGATAGTTTTTATTTTTTATTCTATGATTAACCTATTTCAAGCAGTTCTGTAAATAAATGTAACCATTGATAAAGTGGATCTGTTGTTGTAGATCAGTACACGCCAGGGCCCCTAGTTACACATGCACACATGTAAAGTGTCTCGCCGCTGGACACCAATCTCCCAACTACATATGGACCTGGCATCAGGGTCCCACCGCAGCTTGGGACTAATGGAAACTCCAGCACTGTTTTGATACATGGAAAGGTCTAGTTCCCTTACGTCTATGTTGTATTAGCTAAAATATTTCACAGATAATGTCGCCGTCTTGCCGGGTGGGTGGACTGTACACACGTATGGGTGCATATTATTTCTGCAGTGTAATGCATGATACAATATGAGGTCATCATAGAACTTAACTTCGAAGTTTTAAAATTGCTTCTTTTTTAAATAAGTGGTAGAACAGATGCAGGGAATATTGTCGAGCGTTTACAGCAGAAGACTGTATTACCCTTAAGTGTGAGCGCTCGAGCTTTATCTGAAGCAGCAGTACCACCTAGGGGTTCTTCAAGTCCTGGCGTCCTCATTTGTAGCGTTAAATTATAGCCGTTTTCTGCCCTTCTCAATGACCATAATACAGCACATGCTTATAACCTGACTGCATACTATATTTTCATACCGAATTACTTTTTAATACTAATAGTTATATAAATAATCTATTTTGAAGCTGTTCATTTAAATTACTTTCTGATTATACATATACCAAAACTCTATATTGATTACCACATCATTAATATTTTGTCTTAATTTACTGTTAAAATTATCAGTACAAATGCATGATTAACATTTAAATGCTTTGTACTTTTGTATTATTTTAGTTACACCAATGCCTATTATAACGTGGTTTTGAAACTAAATGTTTCGGCTTGACATTTTCAGAACTATTTCAGTATGGTGTAAATTTTGTTCTTGCCATATGACAAAAAATCTGTTTAGTTTAGTGTATATACTGTGTTTAAAAATACCACCACTACCATATAATATAGTGTCTGTCCCATTAGGGAAAAAAGCATGTATGGGGGGAAACCGAACGAAATACATTTTAACAGTTGTTTAAAAACAGCTCTGCTTTAAATGTATTTTTTTCAGCCAAATTAAATTATCAGCTTCTTTAATAATGCAATAATGACAAAAGAACATTAAATATCTGTTGCATTCTCCTTAATTCCAGTTATTACATTTACATCTGTCTTTTCTTTCTTTTTTTTTTACTTTTTAGTATCATGAACTACAAAAGAAAACAATAAAATTGCCGTAAATACATACAAACAGGCACTTCAAGTATTTTTTTTTTTACTTCCTAAAAAGCCAATTTCTCCATTTTCTATTTTTTTATGATTATTATAATTATTAGTTTTGGGCTAAGAGCAAGTGTTTCACCTTGTAAGTGGGCTTGACCTCTTTGGTACTGCAGGGGTTAAAGAGCTAACACTCGACTAATGGAATGAGGTACAGCAGCTGCAGCTCACATGGCCGCAAACCTGCTCTTTCCTATTGCGTTCTTTAGTTACCTCATAGCCGTTTGTCCACCAATATATACCACATAAAAGTTTCATCTGCCGCAAAAATATTTTGGTTAAAAAAAAAAAAAAAGGTGGGGGCCAATTACACCCATTAGCTTACCCTCATGTAAAAGGCAGGAGCGCTCGCAGGGACCCCGCGGGATAATATATCCAGCAGGTGATAGATTAGTTGAAACAAATTGGAAGCGTTGCACTTAATGGCTCCTGGTTTCCATCAAACGCTTTTTAAAATGTCGTCATTTTAGCAGAGAGCCGTGAGCCCCGTGGAGCGGTCCGCAGCAGGTTAATTTGAATCATATGATGTGTCACTGCCCTCAGCTGACATGTGGGAAGCCATAATAAATCCATTCCCAACCAAGGCCAATTCCCTGTGAGAAGGTGAACTAATCCGGGCCTCACACCGGCACGCTAGCCCTCCGTAATTGAAAGCAGGGCCACCTGCTCCTGACAACGCGAGCCCACGGCAGAGACCGGGGACGTGAGAGAGTGAGCGGGGGCCACGGCTTGTGCTTCCCGAGCGAAAGAGATTTACCACTCCATTTAAGTCAGACTCGGTTAGACTGCACTCGGCTTCTCAAACTGTCCTTCTTCCAACCCCTGCCTTAAATTATTCATTATTCCAACAACAGCCCTAAACTCAGTTTAACCAGAAACGCTAATTTATTGTCCAGCCCTGCCGTGTATGAGGGCGCTATATAAATCAGTAAATTGGAATAATAATGCAGGGAATGCGTTGTTTTAAACTCTTTTACTGTTATGAAGTTCTCCCTATTACAGGGCAGAAATATCCCCACCACGTACCCCCCCCCCCCGGGAAGCGAACGTTTTAATGCAATCCCGCTGTGCACGTTATCCGTAGACGTTCCAAGTTATGAGGAAATCGTTACCGTCAAACTATTTATTTCTATTATCACACATTAATTATTTGCTGCAGGATTTGTCTTTTCAGTCTCACGGTCTGAACTTAACAGGAACATTAAGCACCCATAATGGTTATTAACACTTCTGATTAACCAATTACCTTCTGGAGCTGCATTAAGATTAAAAATAAATAAATAAAACATGTAAAATAAAGGGGTTTTTTTGCTAAGTGTTGCTTACCAGTTTGATCCTTTCGTACAAATAAAAAGGCCGGGTATTTAATTCTCTTAGCACGACTCTGTGTGGGAACACAATATGCCCGCTTCATTCCTGTTCAGCAGATATGTAAAGAATGGTATTTTTGTAACTTTTGAAATAAGATTTTTTTTTTTCCTGGATGTGATTTAATGAGTCCTGACACGCGAGAAGTAGAGCTGGCTGAAGTGCAGACTTTTTTAATTAACTGAGGGTCATTTGCTGGAAAACACTTCAGCTTCATGATAGTCTTCCGTCAGGGCTCTGCAAACATTTTCTTTCACCCAGCAGCCGGTGTCATTGCATTCGCACAAACCGCAGACCCCGCGCTGAGCGTGACACACCGTGTGTACCGAGTGCCAGCCACCACCCTCGCGGGCCATACGTGACTCACCGTGTGTGCCAAGTGTCAGCCGCCACCACTCTCGTGGGCCATACGTGACACACCGTGTGTACCAAGGTGTCAGCCACCACCACCCTCGCGGCCCATACATGACACACCGTGTGTACCAAGGTGTCAGCCGCCACCACCCTCACGGGCCATACGTGACTCAGCGTGTGTACCAAGGTGTCAGCCACCACCACCCTCGCGGCCCGTACATGACACACCGTGTGTACCAAGGTGTCAGCCGCCACCACCCTCACGGGCCATACGTGACTCACCGTGTGTACCAAGGTGTCAGCCGCCACTACCCTTGCGGGCCAATTTCGTGCAAGTCCAGTAGAAGCACCGATATATAAATAAGTAGCATATGAGCACACATGCCAATTTTGCCCCAAAATAAGCGACCATGATTATCATGATATGAAGCACTGTGCACATGCCTGTTGGTGAATACCTGCAGCAAAGGTAATTAGCACCAACTTTAAAGGTCTCATGAAACCTGAAAACCTGCACCACTGGGGCTGGGGTTCCTATGTTTTCCTCTTCATTAAACCTGTAAGCCAAAGAGTACATTGTATTTACCATTGTTCTTGCTTTAAATGCCATTGAAGTTATTTAGAATGGTGGCAATATTTGCCTACCAGTGTCATCAAAATCATTCATATAAAGTATTCCAGCTTTCCCCAGATTTTATTCATGAAAATCTTTTCAAGTTAAATAAATACTCTTTTTATATAAAAGTGTTAGATCGCTAGAATAAGAACAATAAATGTAAATGCAGGGAGAATTATAACATCTTTATATCTGTTTTACTACGTCATACACCTCGAGATTGGCTGCTTGCACAAATATTTACCTTCTGCAATAAAATATTTTCACATGCTTGAACTATCTATACTAATGTTCAAATTCTTACTCTATATATATATATATATAATATATATATATATATATATATATATATTATATATATAGTATATATATATTACTTTGATATATTATATCAAATGTCTGCTCAGGGAAAAAAACACTTAAGTAGTTAATTGTTTGCAAACCACATAAAAATTGACAGATTTACTCCAATATTCTGTTAATTTAAACTTCAGAGAGGTTTCCTTGTACAAACCTCGACGTGTGACATCTTTCACATTGTTAAAGTGAATTTACATATATAACACTTTCTATAGCCATTTTTATCTTGATATAGTGAACATTTTGTTATTAAATTAAATTATTTCCTGCTGACTTCTGTCTATTTTTGGATTCCAATTTCATGACATTTCTGTCGCCGGCCGTAGTTTTTCGAGTCGTGGGACCAGTTTCTTGACTGTTTTGTAAAAGTTTAACAGCAAATCAGTCTTTTTCTCCTATCAAATATCTGGATTATTTCCAATGATCTGAAAATGAGAAAAAAAAGCACATTTTTCTCAGATTTGTTCCTATATCCAGCTTTTATATAATTTCTCAGTCTGTTCGGTTTTTTTTAATTTTTTTTAGTTTTCATCCCATCTGGTATATAGACCATACTCTGATTAATGGGTCTGTGCCAAGTGAGTAAGGTGAATGTAATGTTTGAATAATCGCTAAGTCTGGAAAAATAAGTTAGTTTTGTAACACTAAGTGTCTTTGCTACCCCGGGGAACATTTTCTGCTAACATTTGTTTCATATGTCTTTTTCTAAATTGGTCTGCTTCTCAGCTCCTTCATTTCCATTTGTTATACATTTCTTGCTTAAACAGGCGATGTCAAAGGCTCTAGAAGTGTTCTTTCTTTCTTCTTTTGCAGAGACCCTCTGATAATTCATTTAATGATGTTCATAAAAGGGACCTAAATTGAGTTTTGTAAAATATTTTTTTGTATAATGTCACTAAAATGTAAGTTGTTCATTTTACCCACAATCTGTGTTATTTTATATGGTATATTATGAGGGTTGACTTTTTAAGCAAAACGTTTTTTCTTTTCTTATTAAAACAGCGGATGTCAACATAGAGATATCAAGGCCAGTAAAAGCCAACCTGAGCTTCGTCAAGTTGGATCAAGTAAACCATTTCACTGAGAAGATCTTTATGAAAAACCTCAATGATGCCCCACAGGATACGATCGCGTTGGCCAATCCCGTTCTTAATACACAAGAGACTCCAAAACATGTATCTTTCCAAAGTAAAGAGTCGGGCGCGTCACTCAGCAAGGAAAATGTTAGAATCGGTTCCTCCCAGGACGATGTTTGGAGACCCATATCCTGCTTCCAGAAGATCTCTTTCCATACTACCCAAGTGGTGTTTTCTTTGGAGACAGTCCCACACCCCAGAAATCCCTGTATCTTGACATCCTTCTCAGATCTTCAGGGATTGCTTACAATCCGGCCAGGAAGCAAGACAACAGGTAAGACCAATGTCACCTCCCATCCTTGGTGTTACTTCAGGTCCGTAGGGCTTTGCCAATCCGGTTTGCCATGTTTAGTTATAGATGCTTAGAGCAAATCTGCATGGGTGCCTTTGTCTCAGGAATATATTCAGAATATCGAAGTGAGCCGCTAGTTCTATTCCTAGACATCAGCAATGTAATGGTTCATCCACATCCCTTACAGACATGTCAAATCAGAATTTACTACAAGAAAACTATTATAAAAAAACATTTATTTTACCACTGAGACATGCAGAGCGCAGGATACAACTATTGTACAGGAGTGAGGAATATGATGGTGTTCTATAAATCAAAAAAATATCAAACCTACTAAAAAGTGAAAATCTGAGTGTTTAGAAAGTGTCTCCTGTTCTGTGGAAATAGTAAATGTACCATTCATCAAGCGTGCCGCTCTTCCCTGGGAAACGGATCCTACTACTGCTTTATCCTCGCCTAAGGCTAAACATTCCCTATTTGTTAGCTCATAAAGTCGCATTCTTTCCTATTGCTAACTTATACAACTTGATTGCCGTGTAGGCTGATAAGCTTGCCGCGAGGCTTTTGTGTGTATCCCACTACTGTGTGGCCGTTACCCCTCATCATGAGCGGCTGGTGGCCTATGATGTGTTTTACTTACAACATGTGAAACAACCCGGTGTATGAAATCGTCCGGGTTTCATCCATACAATACAGAGCTCTCATTTATACAGTTTAGCACTTGTGTGACATGAGTAGAGATACTACGGTAAGATAGGAGGGTGGTGAATAAATATTTGGTAATACGAAACGGGTCCAAATAACAAATATCTCTATTAAAGTCTTTTGCTGTGTTCATGTTTAAGACAATTCCCCCAAGGGTATTGTTAAAAGATTTAACGAGTGTCTAATCGATTTTTTAGAGAAATATTTACAAAATGGAACAACTAATTGGTGATGCTGTGCCATTGACATCACTTATGTATTGTTTCTAATGTTAATTCTTCTTCACTTAGTGCAAGTAACATGTGTTTGTTTAACTGCTGGGATTTATTTTCCAAGATCATGACATAAGCTTTCATTTGTTGTTATAAGTAGATGTTTTAATAAAGCTACCAAGTTAGATTTTTATTGTAATTTAAATATGATCTTACCTATATTATAAGCTGCTCTTCTACCCATCCACTGATTTGAACACTTTTGAACCTTAATGCAGGATTGGAAATATAATTCCTAGTACTTATGTTTGCCAAAACTCTTCCGGGAAATAATTAAGTCATGTGAAATTTTGCCTTGTTAAGATTTTTTGGGGGAACCCTTACTTGTCATGTGGCACAAATGCCACCGAATATGAAAATCCCATTCAAAAGGGGAAAAATATCACAGATATGTAACATATAATGTTTGTTCAAGTGGAACAGCACCTTGAAAATACATGATCAACAGCTTAAGTGGTTCGATTTTTATGGAGCCATCAAGCAATTTCGCGTATGAATAAACAGTGCTGTGTTTATTGGTTATAATTGGTCGTACTCCTTATGCCCTGCGTAGTGAGACTGCCGAAATGTCTGCGGTGTTCCGGATGCTGGCGTGTTTTCGAGTGGTTCTGTTGAGATAGCTCAAGAAACTGTCTTGGCGCATGTTCCCTGTTTGCTGGAATTTCACGTGGCCTCCCACGAGAGCCAGCTTTTGGGTTTACTGGCGGCTCATCGTGCCTCAGCATAGAAAGTCCTCTGTAAAGACGAGCGGGGGGGAGAAACCAGTGGTCTGTAAGACATTTTGATTATTAATTTGGCAGTGCCCACAGTGCTTCCAACTTTTTATAATAAGACAGCCTTATAAAGAAGAATACAAGCTGAAACTCAGCATAGCAACATAACAGATACAGGAAATGTTTGTAACTGAGAAGCACACATTATGGGCCAAGTATAGGTGATTTATTTCCCTTTTACTTGAAATATTCTGGCAGAGCTTGATACAATTCAGCGCATTTTACAAATGCTTTCTTAACTCAAATGCAACATGAAAGGTTTTGAGAGGGCTTCAGGGCGGCGATCTTGATTTAGCCATAAAGACATCTTAGAAGAGTTTTGAACATTGTGCTCATTCCCACGCTTACCTTAGCTGCGGCTTAAAAGACTGAATCAGAAGTTAATGGCTACCGTGGGGATCATTGGGTTATTTTACATACAAGTACAGACCCAGCATAGATTGCATTGAACATCCCACTCCGTAAACTGTGCAGACTAAGGTATTTACTAAGGTACAAATATATAAAGGTATGTAAGCTTTTGTGATCTCTGAGGTCTATTCCTCAGATGGAAGCAGCTGAAGAAAAGACCACTGAGTTCCCAAAAAGTTATGTCAAACTTGACATCGTTTTGATGTAGGCCCAATACAACTTATCAACTAAAGACTTCGAAGCTTTCTCTGACATAAATATTGAATCAAGTAAAACTCATGCATAATTGTGTGACACAAAAGCAGGCACCAATATACAATATGTGACCAAAAGTTATGCGGGCAGCCCTCCTATTTATTGAGTTTAGATGCTTCAGCCGCACCCACTGCAAACAGGCATATAAAATGAATGAAGAATGAGGAATAATAATATAAGGCTGTTTTCAGGTTTGAGCCCCTTAGTTGCCTTAGTGAAAGGTAACTTCAATGCTGCAGCATACAAAGACATTTTAGAAAATGCTATGCTTACAACTTTGCGAAACAGTTTGAGGAAACCCATTACCAGCATAAATGTGCCCCAGCGCACAAAGCAAGGTCCATAAAGACAGGATTTGATGAATGACTTCAGGAACCCTGACCTCAACCACATCTTTGGGATGAACTGGAACAGAGATTATGAGCCGGCCTTCTCCTCCAACATCAGCGCCTGACCTCACAAATACTCTACTGGATGAATGGGCAGAAATTCCCACAGAAACCCAAAAATCTTATGGAAATCCTTTCCAGAAGAGTGGAAGCTGTTATAGCTCCAACATCATACTAATGGTTTTGAAACAAGCTCATATAGGTGTGATGATCAGGTGTCCACATACCTTTGGATCATGTACTGTAGGTTGTTGCCATAAAACAAAAACAATTAAAATAAAAAACAGATCATTAAGTTGAACAGCACCTTTAAAATTGGTGTTCTACATACTAAATAAACAAAACATATATTTAACCCCTTGATGACAATTGCCGGTCCTGGCACGGCACGTAAAAGCATGTGCTTTATGACAATTGATGTGCCAGGACCGGCACGTCATTAAACGGGTGCAGAAAGCGATCTGTTTTCGCTTTCTGCACCAAAAAAACGTTGCTGAATGCCTCGACCTCGAGGCATTCAGCAACGCCACGATCGGAACGAAGGGGCCATCTCTGGCCCCTCCACGGGGCGTCAACAGCCGCCATACTTTGTATGGCGGCGGACGCCCGTTTTAAAAGCGTTTAGGAGGCGATCGACGATCGCCTCCTAAACTTAAATGGTGTTGCTGGAATGCCTCGATCAGGAGGCATCCAGCGACACCAAACACTAACCTTTCGATGGGCTGTGACCGCTCCGGAGAGCGGTCACAGCCGCAGCTGCCGGTGATCGCCATCAAGTAAGATGGCCGCCGTTCTTTAACAGGAACAAACAAATTTTCAAAGTTTGCTAGATGGTCCAGACCATCTAGTGAACTTTGGCTCCACTTGCAGGTTGAATACAGGTACTGCATTCACCATGCAAGTCAATGGAGCACAGCTTTCTAATCACAGTGTGATTAGTAAAAATAAATAAAAAATAATAAAAAAAAAATTGATATATTAGAAAAAAAAAATAGTAAAAAAAACTAGTAAAATGGTAAAATATCAGGGGAAACCTCCAAGGAAAAAAAAATGTTTTAAAAAAAATGTAAAAAAAAAATAAATATATATAATATTATATAAAAAATATATTTTTGTGAGCAGGTCCTAAAATTTGCATATTAGCTTAAAACAATTCTCGCATGGAAATAGTTAAAATACTGGCATATTAAATGCCCGTGGGGTGTCTACTTTTAAAAAAGGTATGATTTGATGGGGTAAATTGAATTGGCCAGGTTCAACAACGTCCCAATTAACACCGGGGTAAGGATGGCCACACATCTAATTTCCAATTAGAAAAATGCACACGTACCAAATGTGGCCTTTTAGTTCCCCAAAAAAATGACACACCCATGCATGTGGGGTATCACTGCACTCAGGAGATGTTGCTGAACACATTATGGGGTGTCGTGTGACAGCGGCATATACCAGGAGCTGTAAATTCATACATAAAGTAGGTGTGTGTGGGAAAAATACACACACAAATACTACTGCAAACTGCTGGTGGTAAAATGTGTGCATGCAAAGAGTTAAAATACCAGCATTTAAAATACCCTGGGGTGTCTAGTTTTGAAAAATATATGGTTTTGTTGGGCACACTGAAATGGCCCGGCTCAAAGATGTACCAAATAGGGCATGGGCAGTGGATCCCCAAATGCCAAAGTTCAACATTGAAAAATGCGCATGCCCCAAATGTGGCCCTTTTGCCCCCAAATAGCCAGGCAAAATCATTCATGTGGGGTATCGCTGCGCTCAGGAGATGTTGCTGAACACATATTGGGGTGTTTTGTGATAGTGACATAAACGAGAACATTTTAATTCATACTTGAAGTAAAATGTGTGTGACAAAACAAATGCAAAAAAATGACTACCACAAAGTTTGACAAAGACTGGTGGTAGATATGGTGCATGGAAAGAGTTAAAATACTAGCATTTGGAATACCCTGGGCTGTCTAGTTTTTAAAAATATATGACTTGATGGGGTAAATTGCATTGGCCGGGTTCAAAGATACCCGAAATGGCACATGGGGGGAAGAATTACCAGATTTGGAAAAAATGGCTTTGAAATAGCAAAACGCTACCTGTACTTATTGCCCCATAATGGGTAGAAAAAAGCAAAAAAACATAAAAACATTGGGTATTTCTAAACTCAGGACAAATAGTAGAATCTATTTAGCAGGTTTTTTCATGACCTTTTATAGATGAGTAAAAGATTTTTCAACTAAAAGTTATAAACAGTCATTTTTTTCTAAATTTTTCACCATATTTTATAATTTTTTTAATAGTAAATAATATGATACAATCAAAACAATGTCATCTAAAGAAAGCCCTTCTTGTCCTGAAAAAAACAATATCTAATGTGTGTGGGTTCAGTAAACGGGAAAGAAGAAAATTACGGCTAAACGCGAGCAGCGCAGAAATGTTAAAAAGGCCATTGTCACCAGGGGAACAAACAGTAAAACCAGCCTTTGTCACGAAGGGGTTAAAGCTGTTTGTTCCACGTTATTGTTGCAAATAATGTTGCATTGGTCCACATTTGTTTTGTTACAAAGCTAACCTTTGTGTAGGACATAGTATACACCAGGGTGCAAACTAATATTGTACTGAAATGAAGCTGGAGAAGCCAGGACAGACCTTATTGCTTTTTGGGAAAATCTGCTTTTATTCCCTGCAGATTACCAGCCCCTCTCTACATCTCCTTTAATTCATCCTCCCCTAAAATCCCATTTTCTCATTCTCCACTCCATCCGTTTTGAAGCTCGGGGAGTAATACAAAATCTCACTGTTAGTTCACATAGGAAACCCATTGTGGGCTATGAAACATAATTGTGGAAACATTTTGCTAAGAACAGTTTGGCCCAAATAGTCTGCCCATTATATCTGTAAAGACTCAAACCTTAATCATAAACAGCCGATGCATTTGCCTAAAAGACACCACTGTGGGACATTGTTTTCCTGCGCTCTATCCCATGCTTTGTGTCTGATGTAGAAGCCATCTGCCCGGAATGATCATGGGCTTGGTGTCTGCTCAAGTTTATGTGTGCATAGGCACAATTTACTGCTAATATATTCACTTACCTAGGAGCTTTCACTGAGATCAGCCCTCACCAGGAAGAGGTCTGGTGAAAAGCTGTGATTATGGAGCCTCCAGGACAAACCTGGTGACCCCCTAGGAATGACATGCATCTACATACAGATGTACTTGACTTCTATGTACTTGTTTTATTGTCACAGTGACAATTTTTGACTACATTTTTGGAGCACAATTTGTGTTCATGTTAGAACTCCCTTTTTACTACCAGACAGCTACAACTATGGAACGTCAGGACAGTACCTGGGGTGGTTGTCCGTTGGGCTTAGGTGCATCTGGAAACTATACCAGTTAATTTGGTTTCTCAAATGTTTTGTTCTTTTTCATTTTTGAATTTTCTTGCGAAACTAGCTGTAAAACAAATTATCTGGATAAGATGAGCAAAGCATGTATCCAAATGTAAACTAGCTTTGTTTCAGGTCACCGATCATTATTCAACACTAATAAATGTCTTTGTCTAATGGATAAAAGTTATGATATGCAAGGTTTTGCTGTAATAAAACGTAGAGCATTAAGGCATTGTAAAAGAAATCAGAGAAGAGAGTCATTTTCACTAAAATACAGCTCTTAAAAATAAAGACCGCTTCAGCAGCCTGAAAAACTTTGGGCTTACCAAATTTTATGAGATTTAAAAAAAAAACCCCGTTAAGATGCCATTTAGGTGGAATTATTAGATGGCCTGAGATTTAGTGCATATATTTATATGTAAATATAAATCATGTTCATACAGCCTTTTTGTTATAAAATGTCTTATTCTGATGCCCTTACATTTTGGATTTCTGTGACAAAAAGGTCTAATCTTGTGTGGAACCTACCAAGCCACCGTGTGTAGGCCAGAAGAGATGTGAAATTATCCCACCACTTGTTGTAATCCTATCTGCTTCAGATATAATACCAGTAGTTTAATACAACCTTGCTTTATTGCTGAACATTACTGAATAATCAGGATATTAATGCTGGCACAAATATAAGAGGATCATGCCATACTGCATCACTGCTTAACACTCACTAGCTTACAAAATGGCCACCGTGCTCTCTCATCTGTGAGGCATTACTAGTTAAAGTGAGAGGGACAGTGAGATGCAGTATCCTACATTCCAGGCATAACACCTCCTTTCCAACAAAGCAAAAAACAAAAAGACAAGAGAAGAGAAAAAACAAACAAGCAAAATAAACATATGTCCCAATAACAAAAACAATAAAAATCCATCTGAACACAGTAAACTCATTCGGCTAGAAGAACAGGGCCTCATTTCCAAAGTAGAACACAGTGAACGGGCATCACCTATTGTGCCGGTAAAGAAATCAAATGGGGACTTGCACATCTGCAGGGATTTTCGCATGGTACTGGATTCTCAACTGGATATAGACCAGTATCCTCTACCCAGAGTAGATGACATCTTTGCCTCACTTGCCGGGGGACAGAAGTTCACTAAGATTGATCTCCGACAAGCCTATCTACAATTTGAGGTCCACCCCTCTTCCCGGAAATACCTCACCATTAACACGCACAAAGGCTTGTACGAATACAACCGTATGGTGTTTGGCATAACACCTGCACCAGCCATCTGGAAGAGGAAGATGGATACAATCTTAGCAGATATTCTTTTCACACAGTGTCTCTTAGATGACATGCTCATCACTGGCCGTACGGACCAAGAACACAAGCAGAATGTAGAGAGTGTTTTACAAAGACTTCAGGCATAACACCACTCTAGAACAATGTAACAGTGGCCACAAAGTCATAGGTAGTTAGAAGAAAACCTTAGAACCAAAATATTTTCTTTGGCTACACTATTTGTTCAGGTCCAATAGCTACTGCATCCAACAGAAAGAATAATTTCCCCAAAAAAGTCACCCAAGCAGAACATTAACTCTTTTGACACTTTCTACCTTCTCAAGCGTACTATCAAGCCAACACATCCTGCTTTCTGCACCTAACGTATAATTTTCATGATCCCATAAAAAGATAGTTCCTATGAAAAGGAAGTCCGGATAACATTCTAACGATTCTGTTTCACAAGTCACAAGTCTATTGTTCTACTCCTGAAATAAATGAAATCCAGTATACGTTTTCCCCCAAAAAAGTGCTATCTATTTCTTGAGCAGATACCGTCAGCATTCCGGATTCATGTCAGTATTTTTATAGCGTGAAACTAATACATGAATACTTGACTGTTTTCTTTGAATTTATAGTTGCTCAATATTGCAGCCATCTGCAGCAGCTGCATTTTACAAATTTCTTGCTGAACCAAACCGAGCATAGCGACAAAAGTTGTCATCTCAGATATACAGTTAGAACAGGAGATCGAAAATTGTTACTCTGCTGTACGGCCATCTGCTCTACAGATGTTATTGTATAGAATTACGTGAAATAAAATGATAGTAGCGTTTCTTTTTTTTTAATCAAAAACCGCAATCATTCGCACTTGTTTACTTAGATCTGCATAACTGTTCAATGAAACAACATGATACACTTGGGGTTTGGTTCGTTCTTCTTTTCCTTTGATGGTTTTTGATGTGCTGACTGTTATAAACACGCTTACCAATCCCATTCTGAGACCATCATGGAAAAATCTACAAAGCAATATGAGGAGAAGACGTTCTAATCCCTCGCTCTTTTGTGCACATGCTAAATTTAGTAAGAGAAAGCGTTCTTCTTTCTTACACATTTTATGTGACATTGTCACGTAAACAAAGTTGAACTGTTCTTTTCCAAATATTTTAATTTGGAGGCTGAAGGTACTTAATATGTAATCTGAGTACCAGTCCCTGCTGTTCGCCATTCCTTTATCTCCTTGTTTGAACACCGTGGTGTTCCTGGGCGGGTGGGGAATGGTTTCTCGAAATGTGATTTATATCCGAAATCTGAAAAGTGATAACTGCGTTATTTTTCAGTCAAGTATTAATAGAACAAAAGGAAATAATTTTCTTTACCATCAAAGATAGAGGTTATTCTGTTATTTTGTGCCATTCCACTTGGAGAAAATCCTCCGAAATTTTAAGTGCATAAAACAAGATAAGATGCTTTAAGAATCCTTTTGAGTTTATTTGGAGCAAATAAAGTATTTGTTTTTATTTGATTACAGGATTATTTCTGGAAACGGTCTGGACAGTCCTCACTAATAGACATGATGTTTCTAACCCTACATTTGGTTACAGAAGTGCTAAATTCAGCAGAGAGGGTAGAAACAGAGACACTGCTCTGCTTTGAAAACCAAAACCAACGTTATTTGATCCTAGGTCATGTCTTAGGATAGCCTTATGTCCATGCCGTGCATGTTTAAATACCCTCACTGTACTTGTTTCACTTATCTATCTTCCTCTCCGTGGAGTAATAATTCCTTTAAAATCTTACTAGGTTAAAATCCCCTTTATGTGTTATTTAAGTACATTTGATGTAATACATAATAGTTACTATCAACACCACCAAAAGCTCTAGAGCATGAACACAGATTTTGTGCTATCACAGTGCACTTATTAAATCTGATGATCAGAGTCGCCCTTAGGGGCAAATGTCCCCCGGGCCGGTCTAAAATTGTTCACAATAGACAGGCTCTTTGTGAAGAAATTTGGACATTCGCAGGCAGGTAGAGGTGCAGAGAGGTGACATGACTCTGACTCTGTGACATGACTCTGACTCTGTGACATGACTCTGACTCTGTGACATGACTCTGACTCTGTGACATGACTCTGACTCTGTGACATGACTCTGACTCTGTGACATGACTCTGACTCTGTGACATGACTCTGACTCTGTGACATGACTCTGACTCTGTGACATGACTCTGACTCTGTGACATGACTCTGACTCTGTGGTGAATGCAAGGCTGCTTCCACAGTAACCAGAGAGAAAGCTGCCAGCGAGATAGGGAGTATGTTAGAATGAGAATGTACGTAAAAGTCTTAAGATGAATGCATGCATGTGTGTGTATTAGCATGGGTGTGTATGTGTAAGTGTGTGCTAGCTGTGACAAACCATGTGCCATGAGGGCCATAAATGTCACTTTTAGTTGATTGGGTCCTGATGGGCTACCCAAAGTTATTAAAAGATCTCAGTACTAGCAGAACTAATACTAGCAACACCTTTAACAGATTTATTTAACCAATCGTTGTTCACGGGAGTAGTCCCAGAAGATTGGAAATTAGTGAACATTGTTCCCGTTCACAAGAAAGGCAGTAGGGAGGCCAGTGAGTCTTACACTGGTAGTGGGGACATTAATGGGAGGTGTTTTTCTATGAATCTCATTGCGTATGTTAGGGGGCAAAATACAGATGGGACATTTTGGCCTCACTGCTGGGCAAGTCCTGTGTGTGCCAGGGCTGGCCTTTGGGGTGGGTGACCTGTGAAATATGCCTGCAAATTAGGGTTTCCATGCATCATTTATTTGATCTATCCCTCCAATGCTGAGTTTGCATGTGATTTTTCCAGTTGACTTATACTGTCAAGGTTGCGTTTGTGTGTTATTTAGTTGCTCTGTACCTGCAGTGCTGTGTCTCTATATGTTCATTTGATCTATACCTGAACTACATGAGGGAGGAAATGACAGGTGCGGCACAGTGAATGAGGGGGGCAAAAGGACTCTGGGGGTTATGACTGGGGAGTGCGCCTGAACACCAATTTATCCCTGACAATAAGGTGTACACAGTAAACATCTCTTAAGTACATGATCTACGTGGCTCTGCAAACAGTTATACTGCTATAAACATTTGGGGTCTTACTGCAAATGTCTCAAGTAATTTTGGACACAGATAGAACTGTTAGAAGGTTCAGTAACACTTTTCACAAAGCTGGTTCTTCTGAGTGACCTCTAAATATATTTAAATGATACATATGTGATCAACGTTAGCTGTCTTTTAAGCTTTGATGGAACGTCTAACTTCGAACAGTGAGGATGTATCACACGAACATGTTTGACCTTTGTAAATATTGCATAATTTGTTATCAGAAGAGAAGCCAACAGGCCAACTAATAAGGCAGAAAAAACAATATGAAGATTAACCTGACATTCCCTCATCTTCTTCCTCCCCCTCAACGGGACAAATACAGCAGACAACTTATTTTAAATCTGACAGCCATGTTTTGTATGCCTTCTTCCTGAAGAGACCAGCATATGTGCTGCAGATGTATTGCTTAAGAAAGACTTTTAAGTACATGCTACTGGGTTTGGTCTGTACGCGCCTGGGCAGTCATTGCTATTATTCATAAACCAGTGCTGGTTACATATGGTTATGTCCTAATGCTTCTGACAAAGGCATGCCGTGTTTACGAATGAATCATTAATATTATTTTTAAAAATGCATAATCACGCACTTTATGGCCAGTAAGTTCAATATGGCAAATATGCTTGGATTACTAGATAAAGTTTAATTTACCAAACTTCTCTATGTTGCACATTATATACAGCACCCGCCACTAATATTGGCACCCTTGGTGAATATAAGCAAAAATGGCTGTGAAGGATTGTCTTTATTGTTTAACCTTTGGATCTTTTCTTCAAAAAATAAAACACGATTGTGGCACAACTATTGTGCTACCTCCCTTTACCAAGATAACAGCTCTGAGTCTTCTCATATAATGCCTGATGAGGTTGGAGAATATACAGCAAGGCATCTGAGACCTTTCCTCCATACAGAATCTCTGCAGATCCTTCAAATTACAAGGTCAACCTTTTTTGTTATGGGTTCTTATGGATTCATCATTTGTTGCCTGCAAAATATTTTAATGTATGTATTTTTGGAGACACTAGAATTCAAAAAATTCAAAGCATTAAGTGTCCAAATAGTGTCAAACAACCAATGGAGGAAAAAAGGAAGTAAAACCATAAATTGGAGCTATTCTCAAATATGTTGAAACAGCAAAAATGCAGCAGATAGGGACTTGGCATATTAGCTTGGTGCTGAATATACCAAATAAACCAATCAGAAGCTACCAGTCGCCTTAACTGATCCATTCTGCCAGAGTATATAGATGCATAAAGTAAAAAAGACATTTTAAAGGCAGTAAATATTTTGGACATGATTTACATACTAAAGTAACTGAACATTTGGAAATTACGTTTTTATTTTATAATCATTTTGACAAGTAGAATAGAACAATGTGTGTATTATTATTTTTAGACACCAGGTCTTCGTGTTTGTCTTCGGGGGGGGGAATCTTCGTATTCTTCAAATATTCGCCCGTTCCTGTCTTCTCTTCGGGCAAATATTTGTGGACATTGTTTGTGTTTGTTTTTTCCGGTTTGGTATAAGGGGTTAATATGGGGTTAAAGCGGTACGGACTACGCAGCAGCTCTGGCGCCAGGAGTTTAAATGTCCATATGAGCAACTCTATTGGTCGCCAGCAGGGGGCTCGTCTGCCATCAACCAATAGTTAATGTCAGACGAGCCCCCTGATGGCGACCAATAGAGTTGCTCATACGGACATTTAAACTCCTGTCACCAGAGCTGCTGCGTAGTCCGCTGGCGACCAGTAGAGTCGCTCGTACAGACTTTTAAAATACTGGTGCCGTAACTTGACCGGTAGAGACCACTGGTCTCCCTGTTCTATCAGTTAAATGCCTGTACAAGCGACTTTATTGGTCGTTCTTACGGACTTTTAACTGTTGCAGCAGGGAGACCAGTGGTCTCTCCTGGCCAAGTTACGGCACCAAGATTTTAAGAGTCTGTACGAGTGACTCTATCGAAGCAGGGAGACCAGTGGTCAGGCTGCACATTAAGCAGTTATGGGGCCGTGCGAGCGAGCCTATTGGTCGCTTGCACGGCCCTTTAACCTATGGATTTCCGCTCCCGTTATCTAACGCAGGGCCGCAGGGGTTAACTCTCTGGCATTAACCGCTTTTTGTGTTCGTTTTCATGTTTGCCCAGAGACAAATGCACAAGTCTAATTATTTTCTTCTCGTTATTTTCTTATTGATGCTTTAAATAATCTTTTGGGTGAAAATATATCTGACTATATATATATATATATATATATATATATATATATATATGGAGGATTAGCTGTATTCTTAGTTCCAGCAAGAAAAATCATTTTTTGCTGGTTACATTCCAATATTTTAATCATAAGAAATGAATATGTTATAGAAAATCTTTAAGACGTTGCACTCAGCGCATTCCTGCCCCCTTTTGGCAGTTAGTAGGTAAAGCGTATTATATGTATTATGCCGCATTTCCCTGCCAGACAGAGAACCTCCATTTTGCCAACATGATCTCCCGTGTATAAAGAGCTGCAGTTTCATGAAAATGATTTTGAAAGCCCCAAATTCTTGCCATTGGACAATATTTAATTTTGGATGAGATTCAGTTACTAAAACGTTATGAGAGGCTCTGGAGAGAACAGAGCCAAGCAAAAAAAATAAGAATAAGAACATGGAATGCAGAAACACATTGGCAGATACTTGAAAAATATATTATATTTTACAATATCTTTACAGGCACGGCTACAGTTAGGTGTCCAGAGATAAGTAACAGCACTGTTGTTATTATTATTGCTCTATATAGCGCCATCATATTCCCCAGTGCTGTGCAATAGGTAAACAGGACATAAGTAGTGCTTCACATAGTTTGGATTTACAGAAACAAGGGCAGGGGGCTCTGTTCAAACAAGCTTACAAACTAGAAGGAGATGAGGTTATATTTTATTAAGAGGTCAAAGTAAATGTTTGATGTGGACCAGCCACACAACATGCCAGTGTAAAGATGGTTTAAGTAAATATTATCACTAGGTGCAGGCTGAACACTGAGGTATGGACACCTGACGGCAGGAGTGAGGCAAGAGGAGGGTAACAAGTCAAGTGTAGGTAGAGTAGTCCTAAAGCCTTGAGGAGTCTCAAGACCTAATGTTGTTTTTATTTCTTGTTTCCCAGAAAACGGACAAACATTTTTCAAAAAAATAAATAAAGCCACTTCATGGTGCTCAGCTGCAGAGCATTGCAGTGTGGGAGCTGCAGCGGAGGTCTGTAATGCATCTGCGCAGACCTCCATTGATTTTACTCATCCCTGTGTCACTTAGTGAATATCAGAGGATCGCCCCGACAGCCTATGATCCCCACTATCCACAAAAGTGGAACAGTGCATGAAAACTGGTAGATACGAAAGAAAGTAACAGGATTAACAAAAATTGTTAAGAAAGGCAGTTCTACGTCCCGGCACTGGGTATGACTTCATAAATGGAGGCAATAGGTGGTGGTAGAGGGAACGGTCATCCTGCTCCATTAGCTCGACAGGAAAAGATTGTCTCCTGGCCACCAACCTGATTCACTCACTGGATGTGACGTTACGGAGCAGATACCTATTATTAATAGTACAATATACTACTACTGTGCATGAACTTCTCTCCATCAAATAACTGCCTTCATGTGCATTTCAACATCTGTTTCACTGACAGGAGGCATGATACGGCAAATCACTTTACATTCTGAAGACCCAACCCCAGTGAGCTTCTGCTGCAGAAAGTGCTTGGCTGGCCCTGTATAATGTATTGTTAAGTGAGTGAGATTTCTTCAAAATCTCCTAATTAAATTATACGTTATACAGGGCCAGCCCTTCATGATGGAGAAATATACCAGTGTTAGCCCCTCACAGTGAATAGTGAGGGAATGAATACTTGTGCACAATCTCCATAGTGTTTTCCCGTACTAGAATAATACTGTTTGTGTGATGTTGCTACCTGCTATTGACATTTAAATAGTTGCTTTATCACCTGGTGTAATAACGTTCACAATGCTTGATCTACTTAAGATGTATGTCTTGCTTTTATACAATTCCTATATCACAACTGACACAATTGTGAACACGCGAATGAAGCAATATCCAGACTATGTTACTACCCCATAGATGAAATGTACTGCATATAACATTGAGGGTCTTCTATTATCGATCAATGCAAGTACCTCCCAACATTTGGGGTGGCCTAAGGGACATTATATTTTTGGGAACATGGTTAGAACTTTTAACTCAGGGATGGGAATTTACTAGATTATTTAGTTTCCATTTAGTTAAAAAATATCGTGAACCGAAAAAACCAAAATCACGTGTCACTCAGGTAAGGTGCAATAAAAAACAAAATAATACTTCCCTAATTGGACCGCAGCTACCCAAACAACACTCTTCCTCAAAGTGTAAGAATGCAAACAAACCAGAAATGTATGGGGCGCAGGAACATATATAGGAAAAAATAAAATAAAAAACAACACAATATAGTGTAGATGGTAATTCCAATATTAGTGATTAAGTGGTATATTGCACTCACAAGTGAAAGAGGCAAATCCAACCCATCAACATGGACTGTAAAGAGGCTTTAATATTCTTCAATGAAAATCTAAAAAACAAACTTAAAATGGTGCAGTATCTTAGGTGAAAAAAGAATACCAAATAGAAATGCACTCACAGTTTTTTCATGCATAAAATGCATATACAGGCATAGGTTAAAGTCCAATTGAGTCTTTTTCATTTCCTAGAAAAGGAACTCAAGGATTTGGGTTCCACAGAAGGACTCCTCGCTGGCATGAGGGTGATAATAAAATGTATTATTATTTATTGTTTAATATAGCGCCATCAAATTCCGTAGCGCTGTACAATGAGTAGACAGGACATTACAAGGCCAGAAACATAAATGCAGCCTACATAGTATTCTCACAATTACCGGATTGTTGTCAGGTTATGCTATATAATATATCTATACTTCATCAGAGAATCATTGTCAGAGAGTAAATTACCCTTTCAGATATCCACCGGAGGTTTCCCTAGTGTTACTTCAAATCCAAAAGCCAAATCTCACAAAATATATCATAACACTGATGTCATTTCCAATATCGACGACATGTTGGCTACCTACCTATTTTTTTTAAAGCAGTAATTAATTGTTCTCCATAGTTTTATCGAATCAAGAACCGGCATAATTGTTTGACATCAAAAGTCTCTGGCACAAAAATATTCGGGGTATATTCCAAATAGTGATTTTTTGTAGTAAAGCCAATTGATACAATAATTGGTTGCCTATTCTACAAAATGAAGAAAAGGTGTATTGGAAACCTATGGGAAATAAAGCATTAAATTAAAAATGACTACCTACAATAATAAGCAACAGAAACTAGCTGTTTAAAAGACCCCAAAGGCCTGTTTAACTTTTACAAAGAAATAGAAAACTCTCTCCAGCACTTGAACAATAGGAAATGAAATCTCTGTCGAGAAAGCCAGAGGACAAGTTAAGTAATGTAAATGGCCAAGAGGGATTAAGGTGGAAGTGCGGTATGGTGGATAGCTAAACAAATTACCAACAAAGCCTAATGAATATTGGGTGTGGGCATCAGGGTTCTGTCAGAAATGACACCCTGACCCAAGTAGCGTAGACCAAACGCTCCAGGAAAGGTGGAGACCTCATCAGCTTTCTAACATCTGGGATTTTATTTGTCATTTTGGCTTTCTGTGCAAGTGCAAAAAAAAAAAAAAAAAAGAGTAAAAGGGGATTATCCTGACAATGAAGTGAGTTACTGAATCTTGTGATAATGAAAAGCAGAAGAATTCTAATTCCTTTCTATGGTCCCTGAGGTGAAGGTACGTTTATAGCTGAGCAGAAGTAAAAATGTAGGAGGGAAGAACAGATGGCCTAAAATCCATGAAACAAGACACCATCTAATCCCAAGGCTGAGTACCACTATTAATCCTGGTCAGTTCCCTACTGTTGGTTTAAAACAAGACTTCTCAGCAGCTACTGATAAACTACATGAAACTGCGCTCTTCCAACTTTTCACCACTTAGTAGCCTGTGGATTCAGCCGTATTTCATTGGCTGAGCAAGGAATGCTAATGGTGTTCTATATAAAAGAATGAATAAACTAAAATCCAATTTTCCCTGGGATTACTATAAATGTTTGTCCTTTTCTACCTCTCTTTGATAGACAAGCTTCTTATGCAAAGCTGCCTTTTTCTAGGGTCCACATGTCTGTTCTGCAGTAGCTGTGGCCCCAGCGGCGTCTATTCCTCGTAATATTGGGGGCTTATTAGAAGATGAGCAGTACCTGAGTGTCCCCTAGGTCTCTTCTTGGTTCATGTAACTGACCTTCTAACAAGCGTTATGTATGATGTAGCATCTGAAAACTGTATACTTAATAATTAATTTAGACACTAAACAACTGCTCTAAGGGATGGACAAGCTCTATATCTATACACCAACGTTAGCAATTAGAACACTCCTCAAACTGCAGAAACATGCTCGCAATCTCAAGTATAACACTGGTTAAGTGTTTTAGTTTTGTTAGTACTTCAGGTGAAACTTGTTTCCTGTTTTAATTATCGAGTACCTTGTAGGTACATGTATATGTAGCACCGGGTAGAGCTTGTAACGGCTTGTGGTGAGTGGCGACTTTACTTTACAAGTTTAGTCCCTCAACAAACAGCTTTGTAATGCCATCAAATGTTGATCTTAAACACCACTTTTCAGCCTTTTCACCAAAATCACTTTTTTTCTTTTTTACACTACTGTTGTCTTGCCTCTTGAAACCCACTTTATTTAATTGACAAAAACAAAGCAAATATGTTGTTAGGTCATCAGCAAAATAAAAACTTCTGATTTGCTATTATCACCTAGCGTGTGTCCGGATGAGTTGGGGGAGTTACATGTACGTGGGCACAGTACCTGCCTAGTAAGCAGGGATGAGCTCGCTGTAAACAGATCTTTGCATCTTTGACTCTCTTACTGATTCATCATTGACCTGAACTCGGAGTGAACTGTGTTTAGACAGAAAACAAGCAGGATTCCTGGCCTGAGTTTTAAAGTGTAATTAAGGCCTTTTGAAATCATGTGTACAGTATAGGAGCTTAACGCAACCCCCACTTTTAGCCTTACCACAAGCAATAAAGTTTAAGTGCAGGCACTGCCTGCGGTGGATAAGAAAGGTTTCCAGGCCGTACTTGTGTGTTTGAAATGTTTGATGGAATAGGCACTTCACAGCAAGTGTAACTAAATTCTACGAGGCATTTAATAATTTACGAATGCATTGTATCTGTTTAACATCATCATGTCACCGCACTTGTAACTTGTAAGCACACACGTATTTGATCTTGAAAGTAATTTTGAAGGGACAGTTGTTTAAAGTTCCAAATCTCTTCCTATGAGCTCAGAACAGTGACAGTTAGCAACCTTTACCTTCTGCATGTCCTCCCAAAAGGACCATCAAGGTAGCAATCTCCTCCTAGCAGACAATCATTTTCTCTGTTTTTAAGCAAGCCATTAAATCTATTAAAGAAATGGCTTGAAAAGACTTAATGTATCGATTGTACAGTGCTGGTGAATATGATGGCGCTATATCAGTGAATCGATAATAAATGTACTGTTGGTCTGGAATCATAGTATAGGAGCTACTATTTCATCTCTATGAAATAGTAAATACATAAATGTGTCTGTACTCATGAGATACGATTGTAGCTGCCCTTTCATACGGTTATAGACTTCTACAGCTGAAGAAACAAAGAATTTCCCACACTATCGACTAACATACAGGAGATGTGGCACAAGGGATACTGACATAGGATCGGTTCTCTGTTCTCTGTTTTGATACCAACATCTACATCTTCATGTGATTGTGGTCTAAGTGGATCCTTTCCCTTCTGTACAGTTATAATCTGAGGCATAAACATTGGGGATTCCGTCACACTTTATGACCATATATTGCTCAGCCTGACACTACGTCCAAGTACCCAGAGTCTGGCGAGCCCCATCTAATTTTTCATGACTCTGTTGATCACCAGTGGGTAACAAAATTGCATGTAATTATTTTATTTCAAGGTATCGTGCAATAAAATAACAATCAAAAAGTAGCCATCAGTCTGGAGAATGAAGAACAAAAACTCTGGTATGTTGTAAGTCTTGAAAATTTGGGGATTCTGCAGTCGTCACAGTTATCAAGAATGTCTGTCTAAACAAATTCCACATGGCGTGGTTCAGGGGGTACGATCAAGAAATATTCTTCCAATTTGTAGTCATTGTTTGATTCTAACTGTACATGAGTTGCATATTAATGGTGCTTACACATGGTTGAGAACAGTATGATTTTTAGTTTGCTTGTAGAATGATTTGTTTTTTGATGGGATAACGGTCATCCAATTGTTATTTGCAATCCATGTGAAATGCAGCCGGAAAGTATGAACGGTTTGTCATGCTTGACCTAGCTACCAAGTTTTCCCGGTTCCTTCTTCTTCTTATAATGGGTCCCACGAAATCCCTCACTCTTCGTTATAAGCAGGTTGCATCCTGCTGTTTTCCGTGAGTCCGGTGTCAGTACTGCTAATTGTTAATGTCTCTCTGAGGGGGGCAGATCCAAAATAAACAGCAGTATGGAAAGAACAGCTGAGAGAGATTATTTTCTTTCAGGTTGCTGGTTTATAAAATGTTAGTTTTGAAAGAGTCGGAAACAAATTGCACAGTATTCTCCCAAAGGAATCTAGCCAAGATTAAATGTACTGATGACTTACTTCCCAAAAGTCTAGTAGCTCTTGCACTCATAAGCTAGAGCCATCTGCGTTCATAATGAAAGGCTGAATGCTGCATTGATGAAGATAATTAAAACCTGTGCACGAAAACTGACTATTTTCAGAGTTTAAATGAGAATTAATTTAACATCACCTTCATATTTCAGACTGGATGCACGAAGCCCAAATCCATTTACATTGACTGAGAAGGTTGCCAATGTGGGTTTTATAGTTGTGGGAGAAATTTGTTATTCATTTGTGGTCTCCAGGACCTTAAAATGAGGTTCTACATATGTTTTTTGGAGAAAGGGAGAATGTCCGTCAAGGCTACAAATAGAGTAAGCCTTCTTACTGCAGTAGAGTTGTCAGAGCGCCCTTATAGAAGGATATCTATCCAGAGTGGCCCCAGACATACACATAGTTTGAGAACCTACGTGCTTTAGTACAGGACCGGGCTTTCTGGTTTGAGGTAAGAAGTAAAAGAAAAAATCAGAGTTGGGGGTTACAAAGAGTTGGACTTGTAAGATTTGGTAAGAGACACACATCTGTACCCGTGCCATATGTGTTATTGTATGTTTGTATTATTTAAAACATTGTAATCATTATTCTACACTAAGTCTCCTGAAACGAGTCTAGGAAACAATTTAGTGTTTGTGCTTAGATCAAGAGTGTGTCACAAATATTTTGTCCATATATATATATTTGAGTAAAAGTGTTCATTTCTAAGTGTCTTTGGTGCTGTGCGGACGTCGCTTTAATCTGGAGCTGCTGCTTTAAATCAGCTGGCTCTTAGATTTGGCATCCTGTTGCATTTTTCTGGAAAATGCGATTTTTGTTCATTGTATCTGTTTCAGGGGATTTTGTTTTATAGTGTTTAAATGATTTTGCCTTTGGGAGTGTATATAGTTAGAGGAGATTCACGCTCATGCCAAACAATGCTTTTACGCCTAATATAACTGTTCTCATGTAACAAGGATCACAAATCCCTGCAAAATAGTCATTATATCGAGTCTTGATCACTTGTAAGCTGTGTACCAAATGTGTCCCGTCCAGCTTGCAGGAACAGACCTCTTATCAAATTTTCAATGGAATTTTTTGTCTGGGTGTACAGCACATTTATTCGGCCGTCGGTTCAGCTTCAGAAATCATTCTCCTGAACTGATATCCTCGTTTAATAATGCCAGTGTCTGTCTGGCTTATACCTGATTAATACTCGATAGCCTGTACTTACTATGAGCATATACTGGGGGTATGATGGATCCCAGATTTCCCTGGGTTGGGTTTAGGGCATGAGGCACTAAGGGAGAAGAATTTTGTGAAAAAATGCATTTATTTTTACACTTGCATTTCCAGATGTGGCTACAGAGGTCTGCTGAAGTTAACCTGAAATTAGTTTTATTGTTATGTGGTTTAAGGACATGGGTATTGATGTATTAGTCAATATGTGTATGATGTCAAACTTTGTTTTGACATCACATACTTCTTAGCATTTCAAATGGCCAAGGAGGGGCACTTTTATGAGGTGTGGTTAGCGGTCCGACCAGGGACAGGGCTTTTGCCAAGACTTTTATGTTACTTTGTGACATGTTTGTATATAATTGGCCTGTAATTAACTATATGACTGAGCTTATTGCATGTCCTTTTTGTTATACTATAAATGGTAAAGTAATAAGTACATCCAATAGCGCTAAATAAAAATATACATACGTTCATGCACTCATACCCACCAAACAGTCTGCACTTCTACAGGAGGAGAGAGGAACAGAGGGAATGGGATCCCAAAGATGGACAATCCCTCCCAAAGAGTGTGACTTGCATGGCATTAAAGTGCATTTTCTTGGAACAAGTCTGATCTGAATTTGGTAGCTGCAGAGCGCCAATGACTTGAGTGGGAAAGCTTCTGCAGCTTATCTCAGCAGCATTTAACGGCATGGGGGACCTGGTTGCGGTGAACCCAGCAGGGTCCCAAATTCAAAAGGCCAAGCAGTGCTAGCCTGCTCATGTTGCAAACAATTTGCGTTGGTGAATATTCATATCAGATTTTTATATTTGTCACCGCTGGGTATTTTCAGTACCCCATTGACTTTAGCTTTTACAGCATTCAAGTGGTGATCATTTTGAGAGTATGGCTGTACCCATAATATATACGTTAACTAATTTATTTCATTTACATACCACATATTATGAATTTGTAAAGCCCCCCCTTCCCATAAGTCCAGCACGATATTTTAAGCATCTGCTGGCAATTTTATTACATATCGAGTCCTTTACCACTGGTGAAGCATGAAAAACAATCTCCATTCTGTGTATAGCGCAGGTGGGAAATTGGGCATTTATTGGTGCCTTTCCTCTGATATGCTTTTATAGCGTAGCCTTTTTCTCTAATTTTGGAAACTAGAAACATGTGTGTTCTGTATGTAGCCCCCTAAGGCCATTGTCTCTCTATATTATTTCAAGTTATCTTATTTCATAAGGTACAAGCAGCAGGGACGGAGTTCTCATTACAGCACGCAGGACGTGCCACGTGAAACTGTCATAAAACTCAATAGTTTTACATTTTTCTTACCGCTTACTGTGTGTTTAGTAAACCTAAATGACGTATGCTGAATTCAACCATCGTTACACAGTAACCATCGCATGTTATAAGTCCTCGTTATGCAAATGGCATGATAGAATCTGTCTGATCATGGGATAGGAAAGAATTTCTTCCGAGTACTGGCTTCCCTATAACACTGCCTTGTGTCAAAGACAATCATTCATGGAAAACGCTTTCCTGTTTTTCTTCTAGATTTTATTTCTGCGAACAGTGTGTAGCACCCAGCGGCGATTGTTAGCACACCAAAGAAACTGTTAATATGATATAAAACAAATTTGTCTTTCTAGATCCAATCGCTGGTGCGTCATGTACCCTGGACCTTAACGACTTTGTTCTGAAAACACGCTTGAATGAAAGAAACAGGAATCTGATTGGCCCCGTGTCTGGCTCCATTAACGTGGAAGCTAATTGGTGCAAACATAGTGGAAACCCCAGCTCCAAACTCACCTTTCCCAAAGTACTTGTTAATTTGAGGTGTGGGGTATTGCAGGTGAGTTGAACGGCTAGAACGCTTTCGGATTGGTCTCTCGTAATATTTGGGTCTGGTTTTGCATTCTAAAATCTTTAACGTTTTAATTTATTAATTTACTGTAATTAATCTAACAAAAAAACATTGATGTACACCAAATGTAGACCTTTACATTCAAGAGCTAGATTCAATATAATGAGGGAACCATATCTGTGATTTGTGGCCATGCGCAGGAAGTGTACCGAGGAATGCTTCCTGCTTTCAGAATAGACAGCTGGGGGAGGAGGTAAAGAACACAGGTGTTTCATTTTCTAACTAAATGACTAAAGAATACCTTCACTTACCTGGGTGCTGATACAAATTATATTTACGGTGGTATTAATACACACCTGATTAGTCGTTGACTCTGGAGAACAAATAAATCTCTACGCTTCAGAAGTTGCTTCATGAAGTCCCACATTTCTTGGAAGCATATATTAATTTCCCCACCCAGCAATGTGACTGTAAGAGGGGCAGTAGCGGCAGTGGATAGCACACAAAGGTGTTGGTACAAATGGGAGGCCTTCTCCAAGAGGTTACTCAACCTGAAAGCACTGAGGTATTTCAAATACTATACAGCGACAGGTTTTTCACAGTGGTAACATTAACATGTGTTTTAACAAAAGCCATACTGTTTTGTGGACACAAGTCGGAGGAAGTTATCTCTCTTGTTTTTAACTTTTCTCATGAACTATAAGTGAGCCTTTGCCAAATAAAATATATAATCAGCATGGATAAGTTGTGTTTAGAAGTTCCAGATTGTGCTTTCTGTAAAATTGTCTTTTTACCTTGAAGACCCTATCATTTTGTCTTCACAGGTTTTCTGGGGTCAAGAGAACTTAAACTGCTTAACACTTTTAAATGAGCTTCTCCAAGAATACTTAAAAAGACAGTCCAGATGCGACCCAGTGAGCTATGATCAGTCCCATTCTGTGACCTCTCCTGCTGTGGGGAAACCTCAAAGCTTTAAGACAGAGCAGAGCTCCGATGACCTGAGGACTGGACTCTTTCAGTACATACAGGATGCAGGTAAGATAAAATATATTCGGTGAATCCTTCTTCTTGACTCACTTTCTTCTACAGGCATTTGAGATGCAGCTCTCTCCTGGATCTCCTCATATCTGTCTAACCGTCTCTGTCAGGTTCTCTGGCAAGACTTCATCACCTCTTCCACTTTATGTTGTCGTCCCCCCAAGTATCAGCCCTTGGCCCTCAGCTGTTCTCTGTTTATACCTCATCAACTCATTTATCCTCCAGTATCATCTATATGCAGATGATACCCAAATTTATCAGGAGTCTTCTCCTGATCTGTCTCATGTCCTGTATTACCAATTGCCTGTCTGCTATTTCTTCATTCTTGTCACAACACTACCTGAAACATAATCTTTCTAAAACTAAACTCATTATCTTCTCTCCTTCCATATCCACCCCACTACCTGAATTCTCTATCACAATTAACAACATGACTATCTCTCCTACTAACCAGGCCCGATGCCTTGGGGTCATCCTTGAATTAAACCTTTTCTTCATCCCTCACGCCAGATCCTGCCGCTTCCACGTAAAAAACATCTCTCGCATCTGCCCATTCCTCACCCAAGAATCCACAAAAACTCTGATTAATTCGCTTATCATTTCCCATCTTGACTACTGCAACACTCTTCTGGTTGGCATTCCACTGTCTCGGCTCTCTCCTCTGAAGTCTGTCCTAAATGCTGCTGCTAGGCTTATCTCCCTTGCATGCCGCTCCTCTTCTGATTCCCCACTCTGTGAAACCCTCCACTGGCTCCCAATTACCTTTAGAATTACATTTAAAATCCTTGTTCTAAGATAAAAAGGCCCCCATAACACTGCTGCTACATACATTTCCCGATCCTTACTTTCTTCCCGTGGCTAAGGCTCTCCTCCTCACTTATTACCGCTTCCTTTTCCCGTCTACAAGATTTCACTCAGGTCGCCCCATATCTCTGGAATCAACTTCCACCGAGCCTTCAGCATTCACCCTCCCACCCAACATTCAAGAAACTTCTCAAAACTCACTTCTTCAGAGAAGCCGGACCATCTTAGCTGCTAGAACTTCCCTGTCCTCACCCCATTCCCTCAAGATTGTAAGCTTGCAAGCTGAGCCTCTCCATTTATATATCGGTTTGCAATGTAAATTGTTGTGCTATATAAATAAAAGATAATTAATGGACACCTTCTAAGATGTATTTAACATACGGCCTTGTAAAAAAGTGTGTTTTTTACATATTAGTATTGACCACAACAGGAGCATTTCATATATTTGACCAGTTGTTACAATGAGATTCTAAAACTGCTGTTTGTTGACTTTGAGAGTCATGGAAGATGGTGTCCAACATGGCTGGAGAGCTTCCTGTCGGCTTCCCGTAGCGTATATCAGGGATGTCCATCTCAGTTCCTGTTTCTTTTTCTTTAATTAACATGCGCTCTAATAACTAGCATTCAGTTTTTACCATTAAACAGTGGAGTAGTAAATCACCGGTCTAGCCCACGTTATTAGCTGAACATATGCCTGCTATTCAGTCTGAGAATAGAAAGATTAAATATTTATTGATTATTATTTACTTGCAAATGGATAATCACAGGTATTTACTTTCATGTTGAATACCCCTACGTCAGGGTGAATTACTTTGACCCATAATACACAGTATGTTTGTACATATTGACACTTCTTTCCTGCCCATCATGTAGCCATGTCAAGGTTGTCTTTACTTTCTCACCTATTAGATGCACAGAAACAGCCAAATGCATATGAAGTGGTGTTCTATAACGAGACAGAGGACAGTCCCGGGATGATGCTGTGGAGATACCCAGAGCCCAGGGTGCTGACACTTGTAAGAATAACGCCAGTTCCATTTAACACAACTGAGGATCCTGATATCAGCACTGCAGACCTGGGAGATGTTCTACAGGTATGTTTCAAAATACACAGTCGGTATTATAACCAACACTAACAATCATATTTAAAGTGGACCTGCCACCATCTCTCCGTTATTAGGAACACTGCATGTCATTAGGGTTAGTGTCTATCAAACAATAGCACCAAAAATATCTAAAATGTAACATTTACACTGTTACATTAACCAAAAGTTGATTACATTATTTTTTTATCATGTACAAAGGTCTCTAATTCACCCTCCCTTTGTTGCTGTACATCTGCTGAACAGTTACATTGGATAAATAATATTTGACACACATTTTCTTGGTTTTTTGCTTTTTTTTAATTCATTTTAAGCAAATGTTAAACCCCTGCTGTAAAGAACATTTCATATTGAAAGGGTCCATTCTATTATAATTAAAGCCCCAGCAACATGTAGCATGCCTCGACTTTTGTGTGGAAGAAGCTAGCATCCTGGCAGTAAAATATTTACAGCCTATAAAAATAATTATATTAAATGGCAAAACCTCTCTGTGTTCCTAGTTGTGTTGACTAGTTAAATAAATATATATATATATATATATATATATATATATATATATATATAGTTGCAGATCAGACCTCTAGAGAGCAGATTAAGATTAAGTAATGTGTCAGCATAATGTACATTGTATGATAAAATTTCCCCCAACGCACTGGATTACGTGAGTGGAGGGAACCTTTGACATATCTGCTGTTGGTGATTTCTTAAATACCCTAATCTAGAACTGTACAACAATTTGTTCAGTTGAATAATATTTGTAATAATAAATAGACCATTATAATTTTATGCACATTATACAAAAATATGACAGTTTAACAAACATGATAATTTAGCTTTTTAAATAACATATTAACCACTCAGTTTTGAAATTTTGTTTTTTGCTTTTTTGCTATTTACATATTATGCCTGTTGTGTATTTCCATGTAATAACACAAATTGCCGGCACTTAAGTAGAGAAATACCTGGAGCCTTTACATCTGGCTCCTAAATATTTAAAGTTCCCAATGAACATCATTTTAGAGTAAATGTAACACATATAACGTCATCTATATTAACTACATGATCCAACCATTTTTGAGCCCATGTTCCACCTATATTCTGTCTCTTCCCGTGGCAGTGTCACTGACTCTGCATATATTATAATTTTCAAGCAAGTAAGAAGTGCAATAACATGTGGAGTATGTACTATATTATCAAAACAAAAAACCAGCACACCCAGCGATGCCATTCAAAAAACACCTATCCGAGGCATAAATATTGGGGATTCCATCAGGCTTTATGGCCATATATTGCCCAACACTTCGTCAAAGCACCCCAAGTTTGGCAAGTCCTGTGTAATTTTTCATGGCTTACCATGCTTGCTGAATCAGTGGTACTGCTCTGCATTTTAACCAAAAAGAGACTTTCAAGCAATTGGACACCATTAATGGGGCTCCTGTGTGGCAGGAGGGCTGCTCAACCCTAAACTTTTGGTCTGAAAATATGTAGAATATGTATATATAAAGGGAAATGAACCACCTGAAAAGCATAAACATGAAATTCTTATACTTTCTACTTAAAACCGGCTGCTATATCATGAGGTGCAATCTTATTTCATTGATGTATGGATGTGGCACCGATTCTTTCTGGAATACACCCCCCTTCTTACCAGGTCACCCCTTTTTTGTGGGAGCAGGTGATGATCTAGATCTTTGCACCGTGTCTTACAAACCACGTAGAACCATAGATGTAGAATAATCTCAACGCCCCATCCAGGTAGCTCGTTATACACCTTGGTTCTTGGGGTCAGACGCAGTTTAATGTAATAGTCCCGCTGTGTGACTCGTGCGTTGTAAATTTTGATGGAGCGCAGCACACTGTGATTCTCTGGATCAACAAATCAATATTTGTTTGTTTGCACAGCTGTGGAATTCTTGGGTATGTTTAAAAAAATGTCCTGTTGGAAGTGAGAGCTGCAAAGCTGTTCTTGATATGTTATTACAATTATTGTTTTTTGTGAGGAAATGGGAATTTGATGATCCTCTCTGTGCTTGAGGGTCCTTCTTTATAAACGGCTCAGTAAATAACGTGTGTAACTCCAAGACATATCACTCATTTGTACTCAAATCCCAGGACTGTGAATGTTCCCTGATATCTCCACATTTCTCCAGTAGGAGTATTTCTCTACATATTCCAGAGGTATTACATAATAAAGAACTAAACCCAAAATACAGCTTAAAAATACATTTATGGAATGATCCAAATGATCATTATTTTAGCAGATCTGGACTGGAACCAGTTTTTGATAAACCTATTCCTCTTTTCACAGTTGAGTTTGTGTTCATGTTTTCACCATGTCATGTTTGTAAAGAGCATATCTCATGTTGTTGACATCTCTGAAGGCAACTTCTGAAGTTAAAAACATTCTTTTACTTCTGAAGCTCACTCTCACACCAGGTCTTGGGATGTATGATTACAGTTGATAGAACGCTCCTGAACACAGCCTGGAAATTGGTGGATTTTACCTCGCATTAATCTGGAAACAGTTTCATACAAAAGAAAGTTCATATTGAATTTTACACCATTTGGAACAAACATGCCATTACAAACAAACATACCCAACGCATCAACTGGCTCCTCCGTGCCAAAAGCAACAGCAAACAATTTGCACCATCATTTGAGGCCAATCTTCCTAGAGTAGCAGACATTCGGAATAAAGCATGCCTTACAAACCACAGAAAAGAGAAAAAAGGGTCCGCCGGGGCGTTTAAGTAGAACTCTACCAAGAAAATGACATCAGGAGAGGGCAGATACTTGCCATTTATCCTAATCCCTTTTAGCTGGGTGAAACATCTAACTTGTAAAGGCTGGAAAAACTGCCTAAGGTCAAAAAAGCAATTTCCACAGAAAGGCTAAAACACCAGAAAAAACTCCAGAAAAAACACCAAAACGCAGGACAATGGTGCGGCAGTTTTCTTGGTGTTTTTCCTGGCGTTTTTCATCAAGAAAAAAACGCAGGACAAAAATCCAAGTGGAAACCTAGCCTTAGAGGGGAAATCTCTTCACAAGATGTCATTCCTGATCAGCTTGGCCCATCTCAGAAGCTGGAGTCTCTCTTAACCTCTGCCCCCAGCATGTAAAATTGAGATTGTGTAACTGACTCTAAAGAGAGTGTCCATCTTCATGTCAACCCCTGTGACCAGCATCTTCCTTAAGTAATTTAAATGAATACTTTCTTCATAGATCCCACAGTATTTGTTGCCGACAAGAACGGTACGCGTTCACCTCCATTGTGACTGCTAGATTCAAGCTAAGTTACTTGCTCAGAGGACAGGTGTCCGCATCAGTATTCATCCTTCAAGCCCGAACACAGAAGCCAGGGATGTGAACATCATGGAAACGTTTTGGTCTTTGTGTGACAGACGGAGACTTCAGGCTGTTTGGCTGGGGTTACCGTATTATGGGTTGTAAATATACGGCAGATGTGAATTTCCAGAGACTGGAAAGTTAGTGTACTGCCCGCATAACAAACAGAAAACAAAAGTTTACGTAAGCAGGTTGAAATAAAGGTTCCAGCTATTTATAACTGGCCCGCAAGATCTCTAGCTTAAATGGGACCTACATGGAAAAATAATCAGAGGTGATCCGTGACATGGTTTGAAAAAAAAAAAATACGGGCAGCTGTGGTCTTTCCAAACTTCATAAAAGCTATAACAGCATGAGTGACACAATGGAAAGTGATGGCCACTTAAATAGAAACTATGCCCGAGTCATCTACAATCAGCCGAAGTTCTTCACTTCAACCAGGTAATCAGAACAGCATCAAATAACAGGCTTGAGTGCCGTTATAAGCCCAGTGGCCCTTTGTGCACTATGGCTAGTAGTGGCCCTTTGTGCACTATGGCTAGTAGTGGCCCTTTGTGCACTATGACTAGTCTAGGCTTCACTGCAACCTCAGATAATTACCCATTCTTTAATAAACCTCCTAAGCCGGGTTTTTAGATCATTTAGAGGTCTGTAAGATAGTTACATTTCCTAATATTGTGTCTCATACTTAGGAGTTAGAAAAAACTTAGAAAACGTATCTTTGAAAGAATTTGTTTTAACCCTTTAGAACATGTCGTTAATTGGCAGGAGGTGGCTATTTGAAACCTTGCCACAGCCTCCAAGGTAAAGCCCTGCATTTGATCCCCTGCACATTCTCCGTGGCTCTGCTGCCTGTATTTAGTTACTAAAGGTTATAGACGTTTCACTATATGAGATTTGCAGATATTAACTACAATCTTGTCTGTTTTACATCGCACACCTGCATCTCGCTCCGCTTAGGACTAACGCGATCGACTGATAAACTCAGGTCACGTATAAAAAAAAAAAAAAAAAAAAATAGCTGGGACCCCCCCCCCACAAGATTGTAATAAAGAAAAATAGTTACATATTTCATTGAAAAGGTTAAAAAGTATTTCTCAGGCATCTTGAATTACAGTGTTACAGTACCGAGGGAAAATAAAAGCTGGACAGAAATCCTTGTTTCTACTTAAAGGCTTTTCCAGACAGGAAGGTAATCTTGATGCAATACAGTAAGCCACAATACCAGTGGGGCAATACAGGTGAAACTGCCCCAGCTGTGCCCAGCCATACAACGCACAGCAGCCGTTCGGTGGGAGATTTCCTGGACACAGAGAGAGTTTGGTTAGTTCCGGTTCCCAAGAGTAGATCACATTAAAATGTTATAAAATCCTGATTTCCTGCACTTGAATGCTTGTGGTTTATCAACTGGTTCCAATATTACAAAGAATGGGGATTTTTATGGCTCCTATTAGCTGGAGATGTATGGAGCCTTCTCTAAAATTCATTGCATGGCAGATATAACAACACAACTTTATTTTAATAAGTTTTAAGGCACGCTTGCGTTTTAACACAGAGTGTTCAATATTTATAGGACACAGCAGTTACAGGGCAAGCAGCGCAGAGCGGATATACCCCAGTGACCGGGCGGGGGGGGAGGCAGAGGCTCAACACTTTCCTACAGCGTCTCATAACTACTGTTTAATAGGCAATGTCTTGGCATCAAATGGGAAGCTGTCATCATTTATAAATATATGAAGAAGGCAGGGAGGTACAAAAAAAATGTAGAAAATCTTAAGTGAAAATAACGTTCAAGCTGGAAACAAAGCCCCTTTGTGAGACCGTTATATTAAATGTTTAGCATTTTAAAGGGGGAGAAATAGTTATTTGTAATGCTCTTCCATAACTGTATGGTCAGTGTCCTGTGAATGATCCTTTCACTGATTCATATGTAAAACGCTTACTTTTTGCATAACGTCTGGATTATTTTGCCATATTGCGTAGGACCTTGTTACTTTTACATAACCTTGCCCCTTTAAGTAATTAAATGGTCAATCAGTATAAAAAATGCATTGTACTGGGGAACGTTTAAAGATTATAACTGAAACACATATCTCGCATGCAGCGCATGTCCTCCCTGCATCTCCTATCATAGTTATAGTTGTGTTTGTGTCTAGGACCTATTCCAGTATTGTGGTGGGGAGCTCTACCCTAGAACATGAAATAAATATTAATTTTAATTATATATTGTTTCTTGTTTTTTTATAATGTTTCCACGTGGTCCTTTCGTGATTAATACTAAAATTACTCTGATTCATGTTATGCCTTCGAATGACACCTCACAAAGTCCTGTATCCTGATGCTTTAACCGTTATTATTAGTTCATTTTTACTTGTTTGGACAGTAGATTATTTTAATGTTCTTCATCTGCTTGTAACATGCAGTTTATAGCTCTCTCCTTGTGAAATGAAATGGTTAACACTGCCTGAGGGTTATGGTAAGAATTACACTTGACAAAGCTCTAAAAGTGTGTGTAAATTTTAGCAGGTCCACCTTAACCCTGCTGGAGAATTGCCTTCAAACCCAAGATCTGTCAGCAGCTCTTCAGTCCGGAGTAGTTGGACGTTCAGATCTAGCAGATTAATGCTGGCGTAATTAAGTGCCGTTTGTGAAGCTCTGCTTTATTAGATCAGCTCTGCAATGAAAAGATGCATTCTGCGCTCAACCTTTTTGGATCCTCATCAGAAGCACTAATGGATTGATCTTGCAGATTGCGGCTGAGCCAAACTAGGGTCATTTTTCCATAATGTTCTAGATATCATCTTTGCCTGCTCAGGAGGAAGTCAAACAAAAGTAGCCAAAGCCTTGAAGGCGAGATGGTGCTGTTCAGCGCTGCGAGATTTGCTTGGCAGGTGCATGTGTTAGAACCTGAAATAATTGTAAAACTGGGTTAGCGATGCAGAGTGGGGGTCATCTTAGATCACCCATTGGAAAATAGAACAGGAAACGCTTTTTTTCCTTCCTTCGGGAGAGATCTGTTTGTCGTTTGCTTTCTGCTTTCGTACTGGAATGGCTTTTGACATGAGACTTTTGTCAGCTCTGAATTACCTTCAACAGAACTGATAAACATCAGTGTTAGATGAAAAATGCTCTTACTGAGTTACACACGGTTTGCCAAGATTTCCTCTGTTGCAAGACATGTGGACATTTTGTTTTCCTCCGGTTCAGTACATAGAAGATTTGTATTTTAAAGGAGCTGGCTATAGAACAGAAAATTATAAAGAACTACGATAAGCACAGTTTATTCATCCTCAGGAAGCCTGGGTTATAATCCCAGCATGAGCTGGCGTCCGCTGCCTCATACAACATGATATTGTCTTCTGCCTCCACATTTCTTAGGTGGCCCTGCTGAAGAAGATAAAACACGCACTCCAGCTTCCTGCCTCCTCTTCGCATCTTATTGTACGGTAGTTATTTCTGGAACAAGAACGATGTTCTCTCCGAGGAAAGCCCACCCTGTGTGGGGCATCTTCCGAAGAAGGTTACTGGTAAACGTTAACAAACGGGGGAGACCTCTTGAGGAAATAGACAAGGAGTTACACAGGAATCCAGCTGTGCGCGTCTTCCTATCTGCTGCGCTGAAGGCTTTTGATGAGATTCATCCCTGATCTTTGAGCAGGTGGCAGGATCTGGAACATTTTACGTGCAGTAATTATCAGTGGGTTCATTGTTACACACAATTCCAAAACCCTGTTTGAGGCCTTGCTACTTGTCTCTCTGAACTCTGCGGTTAAAAGATCTTCCTCTAGCATTTATGTTACTGCGTTTTTTTTTCGGATTAGTAATATGACCTGCACTACAATTATTTGCAGCGTATGCTAAAAAAAACCCACAGCAAAACGAATATGGTAGTATTGTTAGGGAGTCTTCATTTTTGTGTTCCAGTAATACAGAATTCAGGAGCAGTGGATTAGGTAGATACTGGGGTATATTTATTAAAGCGGTAGAGCTTTTTTTTTTTATGCGTGGACTCCAATAATCTCATTTAAATTCTTCCCGGGCTGCCTCTACTGGAACCAGCATGCATTAGACCATACACCTATTGCACATGCTCAGTTGCAGTCCCGTAGAAGTCTCTGAAGCAGCAGCCAATAGCATGTGTGCTTGCAAACAATAGTGTTCAGTTAGCATACTTGCGATTCGCTGGTCCAACTCCATTAGAGCTCAGCTCCCTTTAACTAGAATAGGAGTTCTACCGATCATTTGCTGAGGGACGTATACTGACCCTCTGCTTTTAGTCTTTATGGGAAGCTGTCGCCATAAATCTTACAATTAATTAATACAGCTTTAATAAAACCTTGTAAATTGTGTTGGTAATCGTAATTCTGGTCAAACACTTCATGTTCTGTCATAATCCTCATGTCATTTGGGAAATGTTATATTCTCAGAAAGAATATCATGGAAATTTGCAATATGATTTCAAAATATATTAAAAACCATCGTGGGTCAGCAGTTGATGTGTAAATGAGCGCCCTGCATTTTCCACTATTGTTGGGTCTTTAATACACATGCTTCCGGAGTACATTTAAGTATTTGAATCTTTTCTCTTCTTTTCTCAGAGCTGTACGTACTAAGATCCCTTAGTCTTTCCTGAAATTTATTATTCTTCCAACTATTTACAACTTAGATTTTAGATGTTAAATGTCTTCAAACGTTATTTTCTAAGTTGCCGGCATTCTTGACTTAAATTTGATAATGAATGAAAAGTCTCATGAGTGGTTTCCAATAACCCAAAAGACAATGTGACACTTAATGTAATTTGCTATGTTCCTTGATTAGTTATTTTTTGTTCTAGGATTCTTTTTTTTGTTTTTGTTTTTCCTTTTGTTAAATATATTCCATTGTGAGTCACTCCGCTCTGACTCACTCCTAAATAATGATTTCTATGTATGGTTGTGTATTTTTCATATTTATTTATTTAGACCTCACAAAGGTCTTTTAAGGCAAGATTTGCATTCTTGTATATTCTCTTGCATATTAAATTTTAAAGCCGAAATAACTGGAGTTTTCATTGTTTTTATAGATCCCTTGTAGCCTTGAATACTGGGATGAACTCCAGCGGTCATTCGTAGCCTTTCGAGAATTCAGCCTGTCTGAGAGCAAGGCCTGTGAGCTCCAGCTGCCTAGCCTTTCCTCTGTAAGCGACCAAAAGGAACTCGTAACCTCTGACCTTTGGCGTATCGTCCTGAATGGTAATTCCAGTGGAATCGATGACCAGAGGTAATCGGCCCAAAACCTCTCTATGTACTTTACACAAAGACAAGTGTTTCATAGAATTCTAACTGCCTGTATAGTTTTAGGACTTTATGCACCTGTATGCCAACCGGACATCCTTTGCTCTTTCCTTTACAGAATTTGTTTCCCAGTTCAGTACCGACTTTGTTCAGAGCAGTATGAGCACTTGAGTAACTTCTGCAGCCACTGATTCTAATTATCTCTGATTACACACATCTCTTGTTGGGGCAGCCCCGGTTGGTTCGAGGGCAAGAAACGGTGCGATTGTTCCAGGTTTTTCCTCCTTGCTCCCTTTGTTGTGGATCCAGTACAACAGTTGCTGAGGGCACAATAGTTCTTGGTCTCTGCCAATGTGGACTGGGAAGGGACCAAGGAAGAGACCAGTTGAACAAGTCCCACTGCCCCCTACATCTAGTTTAAGCATCCAACATAAGGCACAAACAGGGGGAATGTGAATAAGAATGAAGATCCATGTTATGGAATTGCTGATCTACAGGATAATAGCACATGGTTTACAGAATTCAAGGAGAGGAAAAATTAAAGGGCAGATGAAGTGTATATGTAATTTTAAAAGGAATTTCTCAACGGAGATAAGTGGAACAACGTTATAGAGCAATACAGAGAGGGAATTTAAACATGCATTAGATAAGACTATGCATAAGACTATGGTTCTAGGTTTCAAAATGACACATAAGGTATTGGGACTCCCACCAAATAGAATCAAGAGTATAAGGTGAAAAGAACCAGGAGACCACCTCTTAATGCGTAGGTGGCTAAATTGTTGCTTCTTAGCTATTTTTATCCTGCGTTTGTTAGCATTCTCAGCCATTCAAACCCAAGGGAACTAAGAATGTGTGAATTATGACAATCCATAGCATGTAACTAGAAAGCCCAAGGTTACTGGTGTGTGCAAATTGTATCCAGATAGTACTGAGTCTGCACAACCACGGGGAATCTCAACAGATGCATAAAAAGTTTTGTAATGGAGAAACTGTATAAGTAATAAGCAAGATAAAAAATAAATCCAGTTGGAAGCTATTACATAGACATGTTGTTCCCCGAGCAGATTTCAGTTGGATGTTGTCCTCCAGTTTCTAAGCACTCTGTGGAGATACTGTAGAAGGAATTTGGGGGGATTATATTTGTGTAGGGCTTGGAATTGACAGTGAAATTTGTCATTCTGCCTTAAATTCACAGAACTTCGTGAAAAGAATGGTTTCAATATCTCCATCAGCATGGTTTTCATACTATGCTTCTCTTATAGTTTTTTTTTATGGGTAATAGCAGGCTCCGATATCAAGAGTATCTGAGAAACAGGGGGACTATGGGTGGAGAAGAAAAAAAATCAATAACAAAATTGAACATCTGCTTTCAATTAATTGGACAGAGTTTGGCTTTATCCTTGATGCTAATTGTACGAGAATGCATTCTTGTCATTGAGAAGTTAAATGTTTTAGACAGGGTTAATTCTTCTGAGTGTGGGACCTTCTTGAAATTACCTTTTGTGGTGAGCTTGGCACCGCAGTAACATGAACGCTGGGGGAATGAAACATTAAGATAGTGGAAAGAGCATACTGTTTTGTGCTTAAAGTGCAAAACTAGCACATTGCAAAGCATTCAGCACATCAGTCAATTAGTGCACAAAATTATTGGGTTTCCTGGGAGCGTTATGCTTCACAAATAGGTTTTGTAAACAATATTGTCTATGTACCTATTATATTTACGGAACTTCTCTGTTTATCAATTACACCTACTGCACCTCTCATGTCATTATACATCTATATAATGTCTCTATACTTATAGCAGGTAGTGTACCTCTCCTGTTCAATTGTATAAGAATCCAATTTACATAACTATACCCTTCTATGCTGTGATGTCGGTATACTGATTACACATTCCGATAGTGTAAGTTCCTTACCGGTTCTTTATTCTAACCCTAATCATTTCATGCCTATTACACTTACAATAATCCCTAATTGTGAATGTCTGAATTCATATTGTACTCATTTCATAATTATAACTATATATATATATATATATATATATATATATATATATATACACAGTACTGTGCAAAAGGAAAATTCAGTAAAGTAAGAATGCTTTCAAAAGTACACATGTGAATAGTTTATTTGTATTATTTAACAAACTGCAAAGTAAGTGAACAGAAGAAAACTAAATCTATATTTGATGGGACTATCCTTTGCCTTCAAAATAGCATCAATTCTTTTTAGGTATATCAGGGATTTTGTAGGCATATAGTTAAACAATTATACCAACCAGGTACTACTAATATGTAGGTTGAAACACAATCATACAATACTATCAGGGAGGCATCTAATAGGCCCCAAATTTATTGTGCTGCATGACAACAACCTCAAACATACAGCCAGGTCATTAAGAACTTTCTTCAGCGTAAAGAACAAGGAGTCCTGAAACTGATTTATGGTCCCCACCGAGCCCTGATCTCAACATCAATGAATCTGTCTGGGATTACATGAAGAGAGCGAAGCAACTGAGGCACCTAAATCCACAGAAGAGCTGTGGTCAGTTCTCTAAGATATTTGGAACAACCTACCTGTCGAGTTCCTAAAAAAAACTGTGCAAGTATACATAGAAGTACTGAATCTGTTTTGAAAGCAAATAGTGGTCACACCAGATATTTTGTTAAGTGATAAATATAAACTATTAACATTTTTTCACACCTGCCTTAAACTTTTGCACAGTATAATATAAATACATGAAAAATGATCTGGACAATTTTTTTCGTATGATTCCATTTCCTGTCCATTAATTTTGGGCGATGATCAGGGTAATCTCGTTTTGTGGGTAATCTCGTCTGGTTTTCGGAGATTCATACGAATTGACGTAATATGCAAATTTAGCAAATATATACCTGTATGTGTTCTATAGGAAAGCTCTGTTCTTCAGCTGAAAGGCAACTCTTAAGGGCCTTAAGTTGAGGTTTACTGATTAACATTTTGGTGACCCTTCTGGAGATCAGCTGGGAAAGCGTGGGGATTACTGGGGATCTCCATGTGGCACTGGATACACTGGAACAGTGCACATCGGGACAAAGTCTTCAGTGGCTGAAATAGCCTGACAGGTTTAATTTCACGCCTCTGGAAAACTGATGATGTTCACGCAAGTTGTGCGATCACTTAATGTGTTCATTAATCATACAAACGGCCCTGCATTAGGAACACAGTGTTATCTAACTCATTATAAACATACTTGTGTGGGGAGTAAATCATATTTCACGACCCAGCTAATTTGAGCCGAGCCTACAAGTAAACATTTCACTGCGGAGTAATTTCAGCATCATAGGTTGGGACGCAAGTGTGAGAATATAAACAGCATTCCCAAACTGTGCCGGGCCCTAATGACCGTTAAATGCAATTTAAATTGAGGCTGTTGTTTATACTGGCCTAGTACGATAGAAAAGAAATTATTATGTAGAATTGTGCGCTTAAGAAATCTGTTCTTGGGGTCAAGAGCTGATATTAGCCTGAATAAACCCAGTGGGAGCCTTCAGCAATCAAAATAAATTCCTGGTTCCCATTTCTGATGGCCCAATGAAGGTACAGCAGCATGAGGACTTCTACGTGTGGTCTGCAAAAGTCCTAAAAGTGATCAAATCTAAAAGAATGATTTTAATTATTTAATTTAATTATAATGATTATTATTACGCTGCCCCTGTGTAGTGAGACCTTGGGTTGTCCCTTATTAGCATCTTTTAAGGGACCGCCAGTCTTCCAGGCAAAGTATGCATATAACTTACTTTTTAAAGAGGTAGAATGCATAAAAAGTGCCTATTTTGGAACAAAAAAAATAATCACATACCTTTAGTAGACGCTAAAGTTCCAGAGCTGCAGCAAAACACCTCCTCCAAGGGTTAGTGGCACTAGAAAGCGCTTGCCTTGAAATCAATGAAAAGTGTGCAGAAATTCTGCGCATGCTCACAGTGACCACTCAAGCGAGCGCATCTCCTGTGTGACAAATAGCTGGTGGAAGGGGCAAATGCATATGGGGGCAATGCATTGGGAATAAGGACCTCATAGTGTCATTTAATAATGTAATTAGCACAAAATAAACAACCAGGAACACATATTTGCTCCATTTACAGTGGACCTTTTTAATATTGGTGATCCTGGTTAAATCATGGTTATTTTTATTTATTTGTGCCCCAGGTGTATAGTGAATACAGATGATACTGTTACTTATTAAACAAATAAATTACAGCTGTTGCCTTATTTCTACTTCTATCATTTTTTGGCTCACAAAGTGAAGGATTTTTAAATTCTAAATAGGAAAAAAATAACAGTATTAGGATATAATTATACAATGCAATGCCACTTTTTCCAGATAAATATTTATGCAAATCCTAATGCTCAGATGCGAAATTAAATCTAATTATTTTGGCTGCTCTTTCAAGAACATTTTGGGCACGTGGACAAAACCGTCTGTACTTATATAACATTTTATAATCTTGGGATTGTGAAATAAAATACTTTTCTTTAAAAATGTATTTCTCACAGCTCTGAAAGCGAATCTGGCTCGCAAAGCGCCTGTGACCAGCTCGTAACTCCCACAGCGTTGGCAGCCTGTACCAGGGTGGACTCGTGCTTCACCCCATGGCTCGTCCCATCACTTGGAGTTTCCATCCATTTAGCACACCTGGAGCTACACTTGTGCCATCACCTGGATCAGTTAGGCTCAGGTATATCTTTGCATCTCAGTAATAATGACAACCACGACATCTGAATTTCTGCTGTAACTCTCAGCCGTGGGGATCTATTCACTAAATGTGGCGTTTGCAGGAGAGTTGAACATTCTTTTTGCTTTTACTGTGCATTGCGAAGGGACAATCCCATCGAGGTTTTCTTGCAAAGAGGCATAGTTGGTCATGCGTAATGTAAAGGTAAATTGATCAGACGACGTTGAAGTAATTTCCCCATATTAAGTATACTTTATGCAGGGTTAGTTCAGTTTTGTGTGCGTGACGAGCCCATTGTGCAGATCTACACAGCCCCTTTTTTAGTGAGTAAACCCAGTGGTGATTTCAGATCAGTAAAAATGTAGAGGAAAATATGCCTTAAATGTCACATGGTGACATGATTTTGGCAGCAGATAATATTGTGCAGGACAGAGTGCTTATACCTCTGAAATCAAGATATGTTTGCCCCGCTGCTTAGATAAAAGGGTTATGTATCGTTTACCTCTCTTGCGAGAAAAGGTTTAATGACCCAGAAACGTAAAGATGCGTAATGATGCATACAGCAGTACGTGTGATGTCACCAACTACTTGCTGTTGTCTTCATTGATGGATCCCCAAAATACACCTTTAGCTATCCAAATATTGGGGAGCTAATTCTCCGTGAGCTCCTATTCCCCATTCGTATGGCCTCCTCTGACCCTTGCTGCTTTGCCCTTAAACACTTAAAATCAGCAAACCACCCCTTAAAACTCTGACATTAAATTAACCTCACAATTTGTCATGATCTTCGACTAAGTGTTTATTTTGGAAAACAAAAATATAAAGATCGTTTTTACTCCTTGGAAGGGAGAGTTTGATCTTAATCCATCCACTTCATGAATGTTTCTTGAAAGTAGTTTTTGACAGTAATTGTCTCAGATTAAACTATTGATGTTTTTTTCCATTTTGTGAGACAGTATTTTCACTCTTTTTTTTATAAAGTACTGTTTCTTGTAATGTTATTTCTCTCATTTTTTCTTCTAGTTCCACCCAAATGCTTACACCCTTTTAAGTCAGATAAGACCATGCCAGGTGACCTGGAATACATGGTCATCTCTTTGAAAGAACCTCATATGTATGCACGACAATGGAGCGAAGTGTCTGTCTGCAAAGAGATACAGTTCTCGACTACGGCAGACTGCAGTTTATTGGAGTTCCGTAACCTCACTATGAGGGAGCTGGTGAAACAATTTCACATCCAGGGGCAGGTGGCCATTTCCGACAGTGCCCTCGAGAAGATTCTGAACGTCACCGTCTTGGTTGATCCAGTATTTGTCAACTTCGGACAGCATTCGGTACAGTCCATTAACACAGCAATTCAAGCTTGGCAGCAGGTAAGAAACCGGTTTTAACGAATATTGACAGGAGTGACAGGATTTATAATTAATGGAAATAAAAATGATCATGTATCTCCACGTACAAGGGGGTAAAATCGTTATCTCCATGCAAGTCTCTAATGTCATATGCCAAGAATGTACTTTTTGGTCTTGGGGAACTGTTTTTGCGGCTTTGGACATTTTAGGTACATGCCTCACTATCACCAACTGACAAGCTTCCCGGGGTCTGGTCTCCACCATTTAAGTCTCCGTAGATGTAGGAGTCAAGCATTCAGAATCAGCATTAAATCATCTGTTCAATCCAACTAGTCCAAGTTACTTTACAGATTGAAATAATCTGAATGTCTAGTGGCATCCGGGAAGTACAGTCCCACCAGCGCATGGCGTATCAATATGTCCTATTGAATAGAACATGGGAGAGGAGATTCGTTCAACAACCAAATTGGGCTTCTTGGGTTTATCAACGTCTCTGGTGTCAGGATTAAGAGCCATGTTTACTCAGCCCTGATAAATCCTTCCAGAACATTTTCCAGTTTGTTTGTGTGTTTGTTTTGTACTGCCGAGGAATTAAAGAAACCTCGTTAATGTTTTGGCATCAAAGCTTTCATGTCTAGTGGGGCCTGACTTCTCATACTATATCCAAACAAACATCGGTTTGCTGGTTGTGCCGAGGATCATCTCACTCACAGATTCTTCTGTAACAGCATGTAATTATAACAGCATGTTTCAAAGGAAAAAATCCTACATGATCACGGACCTATATTAACCACTTAGACAACCGTTACACGTGACATCGCTTCTCAAGGACCACGGGGATACATTGTTTCCATGTTAATACTTTGGCATGTAGTTTTGTGAGGCGCAATGCTGCATGTATCTTAAATATGAAAGGTCTTTACTATCAATAGTAATGGCATACATTCAGTCACATACGCTCTAGTGATACACTGAACTCTACATCAGGCAAAAATATCGATAAAATATCGATAAAAATTACATTTTTGTCAGCGACTAAATATTTCTCATTGCTAAAGGGCTGAGTAGTACCCGGCTGATTCCTAACTTCCATCCAGCCTAGAAACCCATTAAGTAACCAGATAAAGGAGTCTTAAACTATGTGAACGTTCTTGGTGACCCTCAGAGTATAGCCAAGGTTGTAAAGTTGTGGGGTTTTTGCTCTTTTTTGGCTTATGAACTAATCACGTACAAGACGTGGGTTTTGTCCTGTCCACTCTATGGCCTTGTGCTGTGCCATAGCGGTCCCGTCCTTCCTCTGTTTCATGTAATACATTGTACGTGTAACATCGGGAGCCAGGATTCCGAGTTGGAAACCCTTAGCTAATAAAGTGATCTTCTCTACCCCCGGGGGGTTACTGCGCGCTCCTCCCACGAATTAAGTTAAGGAAAACAAGTCATTTTTATTTATACTTCTAGAGATCCCTAGAAGCTGGATTAATTACCTAACATGGCACTGCAGCAGCAGCCCTAGAAGAAGATAAACCATCTGTTTTATATCAAACATTCTTTTTTAAGGGCATTCCACGGTTTTCTTACTGCAGGAGGATATTCATAAAACAAGAGCTGGTGTGATCTAAACCCCTACAGCTGGTTCAAATATCATTCTGAAGAGAAACAAAAAATCATTGCAGCTCTGGATGTCATGTTTTGAACAATACATTGAAAGGCATCATACAGAAAGGATTTCTTCATGGTTCATTGAGACAAGATGATCTCAGTACTATGGCTGTGACAGATAATAAAAGCACTGGGAGATGGATACATACCAGATATTAAAACCCCCAAAATATCATATAAAAGGATAATATAAGGATTAGCAGCATGATATATAGAAATACTAAGAGCATTGTATGATCATAGATAAAGTTACGTGTGAGTGTGTGTATGTGTGTACATGTGTGTATGTGCATACGTACAAGGGGGGCTTTAATATTTCACAGTGTGGTTTCTCCTGCCAGAATGGCTGAGCTGGCCCTGTATCATGTATAGATAACGTGAGAGAAATTCTTGAACGTCTTCTGATTTTGTTATATTTCTGCAGGAGAATTTCACTGTATGTCTGGTCCTTTGTAATGCGCAGTGATGGTCCTTAAATATTTGGGGTAAGACCCCCTAGGCAGTGACATATTCATGATCGTTTCTGCTCTGGCACGTAGCATGCAGCTGCCGTTTTTACTGCTGAGCGCAGGGATAGGACGCCCCGCCGCAGAGTGCCTGGCACAATGCTCTGAGACATTGATAGATAATATGATTTAAGGCATATATTTAGGCATCGTTCAGATGTGTTTGAACACAAAGAGCCATAGAAAGGATGAGATTTCTGTATAAAAAAAAACCAAAAAAAGCAAATGGACTCCGTTACTGAATACGGCTGTCTTCTCTGCAAAGCAAGTATTTCATTTAACGTGAGCTGGTTATTCATCTGTTATATTTCCCTTCTGGAGTGGTTTAGAACCCCAGCCCCCTTAATATTTGGAATATGACTCTTCCGCTTTCTTAATAACCAAAGGTTGCTGAAGCTTAAATAGAATTTTGAGAACTTGCTTTGATCAGGAAAGAGTGGAAGTTGTGACTTTTAGTGGCAAAAATCCATTATTTGTCTGCAATGAAGCCATTTTGACACAGACAGAGAGAAAAGTAAATGAGGCAGATTGATAAATGAAGTCGTCGGCAGGTAGCTGAAAATGAAGCTGTAAGTATATAGCGCAGGTTGAAAATACTGGGAAGCTCATTCATCCGCATCACGCTCCTATACGGCGCGAACGACACAGATGTGTAATAGCTGCCACACACAAAAAACATACAACGAATAAATGTTTAAGTGTCTTAAATCCGCATCAACGTGTCAATGAATAACTGGCTGACATGTACATTCTGAGAATAGTCCTGATTTCTAAGTGGATTTAGTGGTGTTAACACGAGTTCCGGGAAGACATGCTTGTGTAGTTTTCTTTGATAATTTTCTTGTTTCCTCTAATATTGAGGTTACTTTATAGCACATGTACTCACTGAATATATTCTAGGTCCAGTATTAATGAAATAATTAAACACCAAATAAACAAATCCCCAATTTTCTTTTCACGGCTTTGTTAAAATCCAGGCAGACGGTTAATCTGCGTATGAGAGATGGGAAAAGGGGGGGTTCCAAGGTTAATAGAAGGTGCCCCGGAGTTCAGTAAGTAGAGAAGCTCTCAGTGAACCTTATATTATTCTTGGAATAACCTTTTCCCTTTGGCAAAGAGGTTTCCTCGCCTACTGGACATCTATGATCAGTATACCCTCATTTTGTGTCCTTTGCTCTTCCGTAAGGATTTCGGTAACTCATTCACTGATTTCAATTATTTCACAGCAGCTGTAAAGCATGATGGTCGATGCACTGTCTGTACAATGATACAGGCAGCTATCTGGGGCTAATGGGAATTGTAGTCTAAGGCCAGCTGTATAGATTTCTTATCTTATTGCCTTTACTTGACTTTATGTGTAAATGCAATTGGCAGATAACTTTCTGGAGTTGAATGCAAGGGACACATAGAACATTATTTTGGCATTTTCTGTATTAAAACATCCTGTTCTTTTGTGTTCCAGAATCAGTGCCCTGAGGCCGAGGAGTTGATCTACAGTCATTTTGTCATCTGTAATGACACGCAGGAGACGCTGCGGTTTGGCCAAGTAGATACTGATGAGAATATAGTGCTGGCCAGTCTCCACAGCCACCAGTACTGCTGGCGCTCACACAAGTCCCCACAGGTACGAATCAAAGGCTTTTCCAGGCCACCAATCCATCTGATTAAGTCTCGCATATACTTTCTCATGCTTTCATTTTTAGAAATACCGTAACAAAGTCAAAACAGTTTGTTTCCCCGAGTGAATGTGCTGATCCAAAACCAAGAGAACCAAAGTGTACATTATACTAAAAGGATGCAGAAAATAAACATATCCTAAAGCAGCCTAACTGGAAACACAACCTCAACTCTGAGCTCTACTTTACAGGGGCTAAACCATATTGATTTTAGGGTTCTTATGAAGTCCATCCTAAACATTTTGTAGCAATGTGAAAGTAATATCCCTTTAAAAGAATCCCTGTGGGGTGGGCTACCGTACACTTTAGTTACCCCCTGCAGGTACACACACGCACACACACACGCGTACACACACACGCACACACACAACTCTACCCTCTCAGGACCCCCCCTTCTTTTGGCTCTATGTAATCCCTGTCATTTCTGTTTCTTTCACTTCAGTGTTAATTTTCTTTTCTTCGTGTTTATATCCATTCCTTTCTGGTTCTCTGTGTATTTCTCTTATCTTTTTGTCCATGTTAATTTATCTCTCTCCTTCTTCCTATATTCAATATACTGTGTGATGTCTATTCCACCCAAACGCCATCCATGCCCCTACTCTTACTCAACAGTAGTAAATGGGCACAGGGCATACAGTGGGGGACTATTAGCCAATGCTCAGATTAATAGCCAGCCATAGTGTATACAGAGCCATTGATCACTGCATATGACTAAAGCTGGCTAGTAAAAAGTATATCTTACAATGCTTTGCGTACTACCACATGTGTGCGTGTCTGTTGTCTTTTCCTCCTCCCTTCTCTGCTTCTTCTGAAACAGAAAGTAGACCTGAGTACACAGATTGCGTGTTACTGTAAGTTAGGGAAGACTAGTTCCTTTAACCAATAAAGCATGTAACATGTACATGTAGCAGCAGAGGATGACATGACCAGTATTTGGTGGCTGCAGCTTCTTGGTCAAGGACAAGCCCTTGGTCAAGAACATTGGCCAAGGAGACTTGAGCAGGGAGCTTCCCTGAGTGATGAGTTAAACACATTAACCTAGACTGTAGTCGGTAAGTAAGGAGCTGTCGCTCCAGGTTAATATGATGTGTGGAAGTAAGAGTGCCTGGAACAGAGTTCCGTGCCGTTTATTTGCTAATCTGGCCTAAATTTAAGAAAATCTACTCTGAAGCAAACAAAGAGATTAGATGTTTGTAAGAGAGTTTGGAACATGAAGTAAATCAAAGCTAGTCTAAACTAAACATGAAACCAAAACAATGGACATACCAGAATGAGGGTGTTTTATCAGATTGTCGAGGAGAATGCTTTAAATCACCTTCTAAAAATTCCATGGCTACTCTTAGTTTCATAAACACCTCATTACACCAAACTTGCATTATACAAAAAGGTTATTTTCATGATGAAACATTATGGTTTATACAACTTCATTTCATAGAAGTCTAGTGTATAAAACAAAGGTTCTGGCAGGAATTGTTCTCTTTAACTCTTTACTACCAGAGCTGTGCATCTTGAAGAACAGATCTCTTTGATATATACAGTGAGCTAACCCCAAAAACAGTTAATTATTGAGCCAATGTGGTTGCCTGATAGGTCAAACCTTAGTCGTGTAAGAAGTGAAGCCAGTTTTGGTAACTGAATTGCACATTAATCAAATTTGTGGCAAGCAGAGAGCATTGATGGAAACTAAAGCTCACCAGGTGACCACCTTTGTATTGTAAGCCTGTGATGTGTACAGAACAGTTATCCCATAATTAAAAAAGGTACATTTTTGAGTCTGTTTCCAAGAGTTATTCAACGACATTTTTTAGAAGCTGACTCCTTGTCTGTAACGTCTTTCCAACAAGGCCTGAATACATAAACTCTCCTAAGACGGCTGCATTACCCCTAAATCTAATGTCCATACAACAAGATGTTCTTACTTGGAATCAGTATTATTTGTATTGGCTCCTCTCCATCAAGAAGATACTTCTAGCTTTCTTTTCTAGTAGAAAAAATCAAAACCCAAAAGCCTTTTCTAAAAATGTTTAAGTAATTTTATAAAATATAAATAAAAATATTTTTTCATTAGTAAAGACAATGGGAATGGGCAGTTCAGAAGTATTCACACAATACAGTATTTATATAACATAAGGTTTGAAGTATGTTACATACTAAGATGATCTGGCCAGTGGCCATGACATGTTAAAAGTGAATGACAATTTTCTTCTGCAGTTTACTGTGATAAAGTGAGGTTTCTTTTTTAGTACATAAAATATATATGAATATAATATGTCCACTAGTCCATTCACCTGTGATAAGCAGGAACATCCATCAGACAGAATGTATTAAAAGAGTGGGCTATGGACTTTTTCATCCTAAATTCTTCATCTGGCATGACCAGTTCACAATATATTTTTATATTTTGTTATATGTGTATAATAGCAACAAATGGCAGGAGATCATTTTCTATATTAAATGGCGTTCTTGTTTGTACTACTAAGGCATTAAAAGCCATACAACCCGGTAATGAAATAAATAACCGCAAGCAGATACGTAACACAATGCAAAGAGGTGGACGGTATAAATCATTTCTTTTTAATGTTAATGAAATCCTAAAACTGGCTGGTTTGCAGCCCTTGAGGACAATGTTAGTGCAGCATTTTAAGTGATACGTCCGCTGTGAACAATGCCATCATTTCTATTTTAATTTTTAATGTTCCTTTAAAATCGGAAGGCATTAGTGTTTCTGGTCCCAGCAATATTTGCTATTTTTCAATTTTCCACTTTGCATTCTTGTTGCACATTCAGATATTTGATATTTTAAGGCATTAAACCGACGTCTAATAACATTGCCTTGGTGTTGAGACTGTGAAGGGAAATACAGATTATCGCCTATCCGGTATATATTATGAATTCCACCCGACACATGCAGTACTTGTGGTTTTCCTTCCATGCTATTATTTTTCCTCTAAATAATTTCCATGTTAAATGAATTAATGAAGTGGGATTACCTGTAAGTCAAAACAGTGCCCTGCGAGTGTCAGATTTATGGAATTTAGGATGATCTCATAGTTATGAAATTATTTCATTTCTCATGATAATTCCCCATTTGCCAAGTTAGTGAATTTTAAGAACTCTGAGAGCAGATTGCGAGATAAATGCGAATAATCCATTCTTTTGGAGTAGTGTGCGTTCCCCTAGGCATTGCTTCATACTTGACTTACGTTTGGGAATAAAATAAGATAGGGCAAGTTCTTACACACCACATTGTGTTACTGGGTAAGCAAACCATCTTACTTCTGCGACTGGTTCATATTTCCTATCGCTCCAGCCGTAAGGGTCCATGGCTGCTATTGAATACTTTGTTTAACCTTTATAGTGTTTTCATAGCTTGAGAACACAGTTCAATTCGATGAAAATAGTTTCAATGCTGTCACTTTTCTTTTACCTTTAGATCAATTAACCTCCCTATTTCCTTTTTTTTTGCAATTAAAATAGGTATATGGAATTTCAAAGAGCAATTTGTAACAGTCGGACAATAAATGCACAGTAATACATTTATTCAGCTGATTTGTTCAACACTGCAAAGTTGTTGAAGAAAGAAAAATAAGATTATATTAAGCCATGCCGCCAATTATTTTCAGTGAAACATTTTAAAGGAATGTTTTCAACCTTAGGAACATTTTATCTTGTAGTTAAAATAACAGGAGGATTGTGCAGGTTTCTGTAAATGCCTGAGCCGGAGTGGATTCCTATAAGGCATATAAGACAATTTATATAATCTACATTTACAGATGTTCACTAGGCTTGGTTAATTATTTCCTGGTATATTTGCTTTCTTGACCCCAAAAGCTTGTTGTCATCCCATGACCACTTCTAGAGCCTTTCCAGCAATGCCAGTGCTGCGGTATCACAATCCCTTTCTACAAGAGGGCCGTGAGGGCTAATCCTGGGTTTTGGGAGGCGAGGAGCTTAAATTCACCCCAACACAAGGAGATCGAAATGCTACTCTGAAGACTTGTCAATCAGCTGGTGTACTAAGAGCTCGACACTAAGATCAAGATCAAGTTTCCAAAAAAATATATTTCTAACGTTAAGAATCTGTCAGCTGAGACAACTATACATTAACTATAACTGGAAAAATAAAATAATTATTGTCAAGCTTCTAATCATTATGGATGAACTGAATGGGAATGCAACATTCAGTCTAGTAGGCAAGTCCAACCAAGTGTTTTATTACTCTAGGAAACCCCTGGTGCAAGTATACTCACCAAAAGACTAAGGGTAGGGTTGGAGAGCAACTGAGAAATATATCAATTGATATTTATCAGGTTCAGTATGAGTGGAGTCATATGAAACTCAAGATAATTAGAAACATAGTGCGATTAGATATATAGTCCCTTTTACAGGTTTTACTGGACCTGGCGGTCATTCCCTGGTTGACACAGGCATTGGCCTGCACCATTGTCTAACATCAATATACTGGCAAAATTAATGTTGGGGTTTTCATCATAAATGGGTAATTTACAAATATAATTACGCGATTAAGGCTGGGGTATGGATATCCTACATAATGTAACACCGTTAAAAACTGTACATAGAACGTGTTATGGGTTCAGTACAAATGGTAATACTGCAAAATCCCCCAGCCCTTCCCCTGAGTCTCAGATGTTTTAGGGTCACACAGTCTGGGGCTCACTCTTTTGTATTCTACTCTGATTTAATGCTATCTGAGTGTCCCAAATAGTCCTGTTCTCACGGCTGCAGTGTCCCTGCTTACATACAGGTGCCTTCATTGGAATATGCTCAGCTCCCGCTTTTAGTCCCGTTTGCTGGCCACCAATAAAGAATTACTACAATAGAAACTTTCTGATGGTCTATTAAAGGGCTTAATATTAAAAAAGTGCCAGAATCAGTTCATATGTGACGTCCCCATTGGCATTTATATAACGGTGTTCATGTTGGACCCTTTTTCCCTACCTATGTCCACTGCCAAGTTTAAAAACGAGGAAAAGGAGTGAACACATTTATCTGTTTAGCTGCTAAAGATATTGAACGGCTCTCCATTCGAGCTCTTCCATATGTAAATAGTAGAAAGTGGTGTTTGAGCCGCATAAGATGTCATCCTAATAAAACCACATGATGTGGAGAAACTCACAGCAGTGCATAATAGAACGGACCAGATCAAAGGGGATCTTACGGATTAAAGGGTATTGCTACATTAAGTACATTGTGCCAGGACACTGCTTGACAAGCAATTGTCATTAAGACATGGGAATTCTAAGACTAAGCTGGAGTACTGTAATATCTGACAGCATCCTGAATTATGTGCATCTTCCACTACAGGAAAATCCAATCTCTCCAAATGTTTAATGCATTATAAACAGACTAAGTTCTTTATCGTAACCTATTATATATATGTGCAGATCACATGTAATAGTTTATTTCGTGCCAGTTTGGCTATAGTGATTACTGGCACCTTGATCTGAAAATATCCTTAGCAGAACAAACCTTGGTGGGTCTTTTTCTTTGTTTGGGGCATCAATGCCCTGGCACTTTCATTGTGCGCTACATATGGCTTGCAGCCCCCATGGGTGCATGCCCATAGTGCCATCCGTGGTACTTCATGCTGGCTACGGCACATGGTGCTCTACGCACATTGAACGGCAATTTAATCTGAGTATTACTTCAGCTTCGGAGAGATTAGCAGTGGCTGTAAATACCAAATCAGGACAGTATGTTATAGTATGGTTAAAAATGAGTACTGGGATTTTTTTGTTTTATATGGTGGCAGTAATTCTGCCTCCTCTTGTGGATTCCCATCTTTCTGCTCTTCCTGCTAAAATCTCATTTCACCCAGTCTTGCAGAGTATTGTCTCTTTTTCCCCCGATTAGCCCTTGGCCTTTCCCTGTTTCCTTTCTTCCGCGAACCGTGGAGTCACAGAAGCATTAATCTTTATGATGTATGGAGGAAGCTTCTGTGCCAACAACTATGAAATAAAGTCTCACAGATGCGGACCGACAGGCGTATTCCTCCATGACACAGACTCAGCGAACACTCTGTTTATACATTTTTCTTGAGCCGAACTCGTACAGAAAAGCAATATGCCTTCTGCTGTGTTTTACCGCATGATATTTATCTTTGTTATCTCCGAGTTATTCCCTGAAAAATCTATCCATCACTTTCGATAGACAAGCGCTGGCCGTTTCCTAGATGGATATTATTAGCACGCGGTTGAAGTAGTTGAATTATTAGTCTGTTTTGTTGTGTGTGATCTTTAAGTGTCACATAGTAGTGCGACCATTTTTTTAAAAGGCTTGGTTTCGGTTTTTTATCCTTGTCAGAGGGGTAATTTACTATCCTTCCATTACATCCAACCTTTTCCAGCAAATCGTATAAACTGAGATGCTATGGCGGTTCTCAGGAAATCTATCCCATTACATGCGCACATAAGACCCCCGGACATCCTTCGCTGAGCCAATGCTGGAGCTGACTGGCGGTAGGTATAACAGAGCCACGCGTGTCCGACTCGGCATTTAACTCGAGGGTCTAATGCAGGTCACCATGGCGACTGATAATTTTGTCCTGGCGCCTAGGTGTTTGTGAGCCATACCTATAATTGGGTTTAGGATCCAGATCCCCCGCAGCGCTGCAGGGGACTTGAATCCTCCTTTCCGGCAGCAGCGGCGTCTGTGCGATGCAGACAACCCCGCTGCTGCCGGCGGCTCCACCCACCCTCCTCACTGAACGGGGCTGGCACCGCCCACAAAGGTCACTGAGTCGCGCTGGCCAGCTGACTCAATTCTATTTCGGATCAACGGGGACGGCTTCTTAAAATGCCAGCCCTGTCGATTCGAAATAGAAGTGAGTCAGCCAACGCCGCTCAATAACTTTTCGTGGCGGCATCAATGCTGCTCAATGACCTTTCTGGGCGATGCCAGCCCCGTTCAGTGAGGAGGGTGGATGGAGCCGCCGGCAGCAGCGGGGGTGTCTGCATCGCACAGATGTTTGACAACAGGAATCCATCGGGGTCTTCTGTCAGGTAAGTTGAAGTAACTGGGGGCATGCTTGGCAGTGGGAAGATGGGACAAAGATGGCTATGGGAGACTGGGGCAAAGGCAAATTCTGTCATCAGTTTCCCATCTTTGTCACTAAACATGAGACTATGGGACGCTATTTAGTGACAAAGATGCCTATGGGAAACTGGGGACAGAGTTAATTAATGGGATTTTTAGTGCTTTTTAGTGTGGTGTAGGGCGAAAAAGAAGTCCTGGCTCCTAACTTTTTTAGCTGGCTCCTAGATTTAAAAAAAATTGTCAAGCCCTGGTCTAATGTATATGAGGGATTCTCCATGATTCTCTCATGTATTTTCAAGGGGGGTGTCATGTAGATTTAAAGGGACATGTACTCCTTAAAGTACATTTGATGGCTGGAGTGTCCCATGTTCAGTAAATATATATATATATATACGGTAAATGAGGTCATTATTTGTCATTACCGAGTATTCACCTCTAACACATAAACCTTGGCACAATATATATTTTTTGTGCTTTAAATCGCATTGCTTTTTACTGCCTGAATCCTGGACGTTAAATCTTCTTATTACCTTTATAAGAATGCAATAAAACTTTTAATATCTTTCAGTAGAAATGAACATTGCGTTCCCTGCTCTCCCATTGGTCGGCTCGTTTAGAAGCCCCCCGCTCTTTGTTTATGTCTGTTCTCCGGTTGATGACAAGGACATCCCCGGCTATGCCAGGTCTCCGAGGCCACCACGTTAACCCTTGTGATAGACGCACTCAGCCATGTAAAACAGGATTATTAATTCATTGATTTTTAATGCAAAAAATAATCAACCATTTGTTTGGGATTTTTTAATGAATCACTAGATTAACCTCTTCCTGTTCAGTTCTGTTTGTTTTGTTTTTTTGTATTCTTTTCTGCGTCTTGGTTCTGATTTTAAGGAGCCTCGGGATCAAAAGTGCAGTTCATTTTGCTTATGGTAATTCTTTAAGTTCTATCATACTTAATGACATAAAATGCCCTTATTTATAAACAAATAAACAAATACAATAATAAAATTTAGCATTACTTGTGATGTGCGGGTAAACATTTGGAGTAGATGGGTGAATCTCTGGGTTACGCATCAATGAAACCCACATTAATACGCTGCAATGAATTGGCCTCCGGTCCTCGCTGCCTCAATGCAAGTGGCCCTCTACATATATATATGTATATACATACATACATGTATATATATATATATGTGTGTGTGTTGTGAATGTGTGTGTGTGTTGTGAATGTGTACACAGTGTAAATGCATCAGTAACAGCTGAAAAGCTTTAAATGAAGTTTTGACATGTCTTAAAGCAGATTGTCTGACATGTTATTGTCCGTCAGTGAAGTCTAACTGAAGAGGTGACTACATGGACCACCCCTACTGATTAGCCTTTAGCGAGAAAGTAACTGCTCCAAAAGCGTCTTTACCTTAAACCTTTTCCACCGGAGCTGCAAACAAAACAACATATTCTTCATGAACACTTAGGTGGTCCCAAAATGCAAAGAGTAATTGACAGGCTCTTTAAGCCTTTTAAGTAACAAAATGGGGGTCTCTAGAGCAATACATCACCCCCACATCACTTGTGGTTTCATTTCCTTGACTTTGCTATACATTATTATACATTGTTGTACATTATTATACATGGTTATACATTGTTGTACATTATTATACATTGTTGTACATTATTATACATTGTTGTACATTATTATACATGGTTGTACATTGTTGTACATTATTATACATTGTTGAACATTATTATACATTTTTATACACTGTGATGGTCCAATTCTGTTGAGCATCTTCTGCAGGAAGACCTTGGCTGGCCGTGAAAGGTATAGTTAAACGATGAAAGTGGTGCATTCACCATAGCGATGCATTGATATTGACGATTTCTCCACTTTTACCCACTTCCAAAAGTTTAATAATTTATCATTTATTAAGACCAAGGACATTGATATCATGTAAAACAAGTTTAGTGTGTTGTACTGTTCACGTTACAAACCTTTTGTTTCCCAGAAGAAGCTAAAAGTCCTAAATCTTTACATGTGCGTAGTAAAGCATCCTCAGTGACAGAAAGCTGCGTATTTATGATTCTGACCTCCTTATGGTTTTTCTATCTGTACAGCTGCTCCACATCTGTATCGAAGGCTGGGGAAATTGGCGCTGGTCAGAGCCGTTTAATGTGGACAATGCCGGGACGTTTATCAGAACCATCCAGTACAAGGGACGAACGGCATCCCTTATCATCAAGATCCAGCAACTGAATGGAGTGCAGAAACAGGCATGTCATGGGCACTCCAAGGGTTAATACCTATATTACACCGTCTGGGGCTATCATGTATACATATATATATATATATATATATATATCTATGTGTACAGACACATTTTCAATATAAGCAGAATTGTTGAACAGCTAATTAGCGTTAGTTCCTGTGTTTCATATTCTTCAATTAAGAGGAACACAATTGATCAGACCTAACGAAAGATCATTGTCTAAAACTAGAGGGCCAGAGGCTAAGATATGATGTAGGGAAGGTTTACTTTACTGAGAGGGTGGTAGATCAATGTAACAGCCTTCCAGCGGAAGTGGTAGAGGTTAATACAGTGAGGAAATTTAAACATGCATTGGATAGGCATAACGCTGTCCTGAATCTAAGACAAGAGCAAAGACTTATTAAGATCTGAGTCTGTACAGCAGGATAAATGGACAGACTGGATGGGCCGAATGGTTCTTATCTGCCATCAGATTCTATGTTTCTATAATCCCCAACATACCTGTAATAACTCCATGTGTGTGTCCAGTGGGATGACACACGTTTTGTTTTCACATAATGTTAGGCTTACTGTAAACGTGTCTAGCGGGAGATATATAGGATGCTGGATATATGGCTTCTCCCACATTATTCCTTTAGATAAACAGTATTTTGTATTGCGTTCCTTAAGCCATATCAGGAAGCTTTCAATCTTCTCCCTGTGTTACATTTTTAGCTGGCTAGTATTACGTTAGATATCTGATGATCAGGTTACCTTCAGGCCTGAACAATCTGGGTGTATTTCTTATTGTGTTACTCAATTCTCTGACATTCTTAGGTTTAAGGAGCCATAGAAGTCCAGTTCCTTGCCACATGTATGCCACATACATGTGCACACTGTATGCACGCAACTAGCCACTGAAAACATTTGTTAGCATCACACGGTCACCACCAACAACTCTAAGCAGCGCAAGTAACTTGGGAGAATGTCATGAACATTACAACATGTTTTCTCACCATTTCTTGTAGGTGACGATTTGCGGAAGGCAGGTCATCTGCAGCTACCTGTCAGAGAGCATCGAGCTGAAAGTGGTTCAGCATTACGTGGGACCCGATGGCCAGGCTGTGGTACGAGAACATTTCGACTGCTTAGCAGCCAAACAGAAACTGCCTTCTTACGTTCTGGAAAACAATGAACTCTCCGAGCTATGCGTTCGGGCAAAAGGAGATGAAGACTGGTCCCAAGATGTATGCCTGGCATCGGATGCCGCCGAGCACAGCATGATAATTCAGGTACTGAGACCTCCCAGTACACTCGCAAAGTCCCTCGGCTTAGAGTGCTGTGTGTCATGTTATTTAACAATGGCTATCTTGTGTTAAAAGTTCAGCAGCATGTTGCTAACATTGTGCAGGCTGAAGGTGCTGTTCCATTCATTTTGATATTTTAGGCAAATAAACCTTTGCTTGTCATCATTTTATTTTGTTAATCACATAATACCAATACAGACATAATTAAGAAGTGTTTATGTTTCAGTGGCAGCATGTTGTGAAACAACTAAGTGTCCCCCCTCCCCCCCGAAATTTCACATGTTTAAAGAAATGTTTCTGGGGACAGTTTGGGAATTCAACAGTACCAGGAAAAATTCTAATGCTGCATTTATTGGCAAAGTTGTAAAATTCAAGAGAGTATGCAGAACTAAGAACCTAAAAACATATTATTGAGAAACATATTTCAAAAACCTACAGAAATGCCCAGAAATATCATTGAATCAAGAGAAACGGAGTGAAGTAGCTCCATTCACAGGTCTTTTGATGCAGTTTATTATCTAATCATTTCAGTGTCAAAATAATTTTAAGAAAATACGTGATGGTTTACCCTGCAAGGTCAGCGCTTTGATCCAGACACCACGGTATATGAATGAAGGTCTTCGCACAGGCTAAGAAATTGACTATGAGCGCGTAGAGCTTTTACCCGTGTAAAGTGCCAGTAAACTTTATAAAGATAATATTTTCTTCTCTTGAAGAAGCTGAAGCTGTTTTAGGGCCCCAGAATTGTGATGAAGCCGCTTGCACATGTTAAGTTACAAGCTTCTTTCTCACTGTGACCTGTAATCCCTGCCACTAACCGCTCCTGGGGTGGGAATCACTGGAGGGGATCTTAACTAGATGGTAGTTGGGGAGCTGAAAAGAGCAATCCTTATTGCAGCAGCAGAGACAGAAGATCACTTTGTCGGCGCCCGATTGCAGTTGATTGGATAAGGAATGCATCTGCGGCCAATCAGCTGTCAGTCGGACAGCCACAGAAAACTTGGTGCTTCTTACGTTTCTTAAAGTTCCAACCGCAAATAAAAAGAGCTACGGATTCCATAAAAGAAGCCGGCGTTAGTCTAGAAGTTTACTGTCTCTTTAACTATAGTGCGAACACAACGGCCTCTTCTGCCATATGCAGCATGGAATCCGATTTACGATGTGTAACGACTCCGAAACGCCATCCTCTGAATTTATTTTTTTAGTGACTTGCGGTTCTTGTATAAACTTTTTATTTCAGTTGGATTGAGATACATATGTGTTATTTGTATTCACCGAGATTCTTGCTGACAGTTTCTCCCGAGCGTTTGGTGGGATCAGGACGTGGTGTGGTAGCTGTGAGCAGGGGAGTCCGATCGCTGTAGGCTGCAGAAGTGATGTGTATGAGAAAATGGTTGTGCGATGCTCTCATTTACACACCCTGTGTCCCTGGCTTGTTTAGAACTTGGCAACAGCCTTGTTCTTTGATTATGTGCTGCCGATATCATACATCTGTTCCCTCTACTGTTGATATGTTAGACATGGATTTCCTGCTTTCCAACAAAAAAAAGGCAGAAATCTTGCTTGACAAAATAAATTCCAACCTCTCCACAGATATTCATTTGGTTTTTTAAGGTGAAGAATTTGTCCAGCAAACCTCGTATCATGTCAGATGGGTCTCGTATGAATGCCATGCATATGTCGGGGCTTCCTGGCTGCATGCCATTCTTAAGATGAAAATTAAACTCATTAACCAGCGGAATATTCTTTATAGAGCTGCACTCGAATGGTTACGCGTGTTAAAAAGAAAATAGTAATGATAACCGTGGGACCCGTTTTCCCAGAATGATGACCATTCCTACTTTATTTTAATAAGCTTATAACTAGATTTACTGAGAAATAATGTATATATATATATATGGTAGAAATAAAAAGCACCAAAAATATGACTTTTCATTCAAAATATCAACATTTCTTCAAACTGATGTAGAGGCGTTCTTATTCATACATATTCAGATTAAAGGTGACAATATGCAGATATGATAAATGATTATTATCTTTTATTTATATAGCACCAACAATTTACACAGCACTTCATACGATACATTTATTCAAAAGGTCTAACAAAACAAAATTAAAAGCCTAAGACAAACCGATTCATTGGGTAAAGAGGGCCCTGCTTGCAAGTTTACAATCTAAATGTGTTTATATGCCACAGGTGCCGTCTTCAAACGGGTCCATTATTTACGTGTGGTGCTCTCTTCTAATGCTGGAGCCCGGTTCTCAAGTGCAGCAGCGAATGGTAAGTTTTCACTATCTGGCAATGAATTCCTTATCGTACTGACCTTTCACAGGCTGGATGGGAGGAAGGTCGGTGTAACCTTGAAAGCCAAAATGTACTACAGCAGGCAGCTGTAAAGAGCAGAGAGTAATGTCGCCCTGTACTTTTTTTAAATATTTCTAGATCATGTTTAGCCCACTTTTTATCATGAGGAGCCATCTCTCTGATTCCATCATCGTACATTTAGAGAAAAGGAGCCTTGGGTTAACGGAAACGCAGATAGTTCCAGGAAAAGGACTGGAAAAAACACTACAGAACATAGAACCGGAGTTAACCCATCACCTGATGTTTCAAGCAAGGTATCTGGTGTACCATTCCCCTGCTTATCCTTATTTAAATACATCAGTCTGTGACCGCCATTAAGTGTTACACCCCGTGCATATTGTTACTATACACCCCATGCATATTGTTACTATACACCCCATGCAATGTACTATACACCCCGTGCATATTGTTACCTATACACCCCATGCATATTGTTACTATACACCCCGTGCATATTGTTACTATACACCCCGTGCATATTGTTACTATACACCCCATACATATTGTTATTATATACCCCATGCATATTGTAACAGAGTTAATTGCGAGGTTTGCCTTGTAACATTGTAATTATATTGTAACGCAGCTCTGCAATAACATTAGTGATCTTTTTGCATTTGGCAAGGTAGTGGTGCTATTGCTATGGCAACTAATGGAATGGTCCAATCAGCAGGGACGTTCTTTGGTTGCGGGGATTACCCCGTTGCACAAGAGGCATTTTTAATACCTTTGAACATAGGGGGAGACTGGATATTGCATTGCAGGTACCGGTTTCTGAATATTCTGCCCTCCGCTTCCTGTATAAATACATTTTCATTTCAGACACGCAAGTACTTTTCCTAAATAACATTAAGAAATGAATATTCTGATATCGGCAGACTGATCTGTTTAGGTCTCCACCCCGTTAAGTGTTTCCCAAACCTTGCCAGTTCGTGTATTAAGAAATATTTCTGTAGGGCGAGGAGAGAAATAGTAATGTTAAGTGTTTGCTCCGAGCGTGGAAATTCCTAGCTTACAATACATGGAGCGGCAGAAAAGATTGCTTGCAGCATTGCAGGTTTTTATGAAAGCACATGTTGTTGCTGATAATAGCCTCAAGACGTCTTAACCGTTCTTTTGTTTGTGGAGTGCTTGAAAGAAGCCCATGCCAAAACATTTGGGAAAGGTGAGGGTTCCCCTTCCCTGCGTTGGGATAGTGTAGTGGGGTATGACACCCGATGAGAGTTTACAAGCACAAGATAGCTTGGAAATCAGTATGAAAAACTACATATAATATATACATTAGGCTTGTCGACCACAATTGCCATGTGCTGAAATGCTTAACTTTCCAGTATAAGAGAAATATGAGTTAGGTGGTGCTGTGAAACCTTGACATACCTCCCAAGTGGGACCCAAATCCCTCTTTGTCTTCTCCCTCCCTTAAAAGTTCAGAATGTTTGCATCACGGTGTTCTACAAACACAACGATCTGTATCAAGACAGCAGAAGATATACATTAAACTGTCTAAATAAAATCATTCTTCTCTTTCTAGTTACAGCCGTAGAAAGGATCGCTCTCAGAAGTACATTACTCTATGAACATTGGCTCCAACGGGGTTATACTAAGCATTAAGATTTGAAATAGACTGTATTAAGTATTTCAAAGCATTTAAGAGAAATGCAAACAAATACTTTAGGATATAATAGATTTGAATACGCATCTAAGGAAATAATGATGACTTTGTATTTTTATTGTTACTAAAAATGTAACTAAGTAGTGTGTTGCATGAAAGCTTTGTTCACATTTTTGCTGTTTTGTGCCCTTTTTATTTCCAGGGAAGAGGATGACCCCTCACAATGTGCCGTTCCCATTTCAACCTCTCTTATTAAACAGATAGCCACAAAAACTCAGAGCGGGTTTTCTGCAAGTGAGATTATTTCTGAGTTTTACGGCGATGAAAGCGGTTCTCAGCCAGAGTGGCCTTATAATAAAAAAGAAACGGAAGGGTAGGTCGTCTTCACTCACCCACCTTGCAAGTACAAATGTATTTATGAAGCTGCAGCCTGCAGGATAAAACAAATTAAATAATAACAAATAATTGCTATAAATGTTTCTTTAAATGGCTTTAGTGCAGGTATATATACTATAACAAATGATTTGTGTGTTATATTGTTATAATTCCACTCTTGTTGTTTAATGCTTTATGTGTAGCTAGTGTCTTAAAGGGGAGTGGTTTATTCCAGATTATCCTCAATCCAATTCTTACAGCGATATACAAAGTATTAGATTTTGAGTATTAATATAACACAGTGTTACTTTACATTTATTTATAGAGTGTCAGCAGATTCTGTAACGCTTCTCTTATATTCTCTTTTGCTGCTAAAACAGTGCGGGTAGAGTCCAAGTGTGGTCAATAGCATTACAATGAATGTGAGGAATGAAAATGTACATGAATGCCCTGGTTAATACCTTTGGTATAGTCAGAAGTTTGAATAAGTAATATTCTTTAGTTGCACTCGAGTTGGGTTAGAAATTAATCCCGATTGTGTCTGTTTTGTGGTAGCGGTAAGCAGCTGGCTCAGTGGGATAGCCCCATGAGGGTGAAGCTTTCCATCTGGAGACCTCACTTGAAGACGCTGCTCGTTGAACTGCTCCCATGGGCTCTGCTCATCAATCAATCCAGGTGGGACCTCTGGGTTTTTGAGGGTGAGAACATTGTGCTCCAGATTCCTGCTGGGAAAACCATCATACCTCCCAATTTCAAGGTAAATACATCCTCCTAATAGCTAAATACAATGTAATACAAATTATTCCTCTTTCTCCTAGGAGTATGGTGCCCTCTGGTTTCAGTTGGATGTTTCTCTTTTCTTTTTGCGTTTGCTATTAACTTGTAGCAGTAAGCTGACCAAAATTTAGCTTCGTGAATTCTAATTGTTCTCTAATTGGCTCTCTTTATAAAAAGGTTTCGTTTCTGTTAATCTAGTTGTTCTTATTGTACCTTCCAACAGGTGTTTATAAACATGTCTTATAATGCTATGCTTTAGTATTAATAATAATCATGCTTTTCCATATGTATACATATACAGTATATATATGTACTCTGTATATTATCATATAGCTTGCCCTCATGCTATCTTCAGACTTTAGTGAACATGTGAGTGGTTTGTAGAGTTGAGATGTTGTGTCCTTCCCAAGTGTTGTGGTTTCAGATCTTCACACTCCTCATTGACTGAGGTTCTGAACGCTTGCCATGATACAGACGTTGTGCTTTGCGGGGGAGACATGTATGTTGAGTAGCAAGGGCCTGACGTCACAGTCCTGCTTCAGAATGGGTTTTGACATCACCAGCCCCAATTAACAGTAACAGAATGTAGACACGTTAGTTTGTAAGAAGTTGTGCCACCATAATGACCTTACGGTGCTGTTAGTGTGGCTGTTGAGAAGAGGACGTCAAAGCTGTGCATTGGAAACACGCAGAGCAGATCTGAGCATGATGGGAGTAGAATCAGTGCTGGTCCTACTAACCCTTGGATAATGTTTATGTAATTGCCACGGATACAAGATACTTTGTGTCACGCTGTGAACCATAAATATCTTCATTCTGTCACTGTAAAAATGGAGCAAGAGGCCTTGTGGCCCCATGGCACTCTAGTATGCCCTCCTAGGGGCATCAATAAATTTAGACAGGAATAAAGCTGCAATTTCTGACTTTGTGTCCGTTTGTTATAATGGACGTCTATACCGTATAAGAGTTCTGGTTATGACCTCATCTCCTTTTCATCTTCAACCTGGATGCACAGCGGTTTGTTAGAAAGATGGGGTTTGAACATTGTTACGATCCGCACTGCTGAGCGAGGAAAATCCCATCAGCCCCTCCTTTTGTGATAAAAACCAAATGTGTTCATTTTTTATAGTGATCATAAACTGCAAATACATGGCAGAGAGTGAATAAACGCTGGACAAAGAGCGCCATGAGGGACTTAACATAAAAAAGATTTCTACATCGATTGCAAGAAATTACAACCATTGACGACATTATACAAAACATTTCAAAGCAACGTTTTGGTGGGGAGATGAGAACATTCTGTTGTATCTATTACTGTGTCAAATTTGCTTTGCCCCCCAGTCTCTTTCTTTGGGAAGAGGGGAAGTCCAGACACAATAGGAGAACACAACAAGTATGCGTCCTGAGGGCCGCTGCCGCGGCTATAGGGGCCATATACTTTTGTTTGTGCCTGGGGTAAAGCATAGGCTGTGGCCACAACATCCAAGGACAAATTTGTTTGAAAAATGAAGACTAAGGAAACGAAGCCAATGAAGGCTCAACGTGGAGAACAATACAGGAACTTTGTACAAAATATAGAATTTGCAAGTTGAAGAAACTTAAACATATTTCAGTGGCTGAAATAGAAAGCATAATGGATAAAGAGCCCTTAGGATATTTTCCATTTATTTAGCATTTTATTGCACACATTTAGTCATACATGCAGTGCACTTCATATAAGAGCAAACATGATACACTTAATAGGAATAACGCTTGTTATTATCTTTCATTGGTTTTTTTAATCTTATGAATCTAGAAAGTTTTGTTAACCCCTCCTAAAGGCTAAAAAAAAAAAAAAGTTGAGAATATTTATTATTTACCTTAACATTATCTTGAAGCCAACCCCGTTATGATTTCATAATTTCAGGAATATTTTAGACCCATTTTTTAATCAAGTATAAAAAAGCCATTGTATGTTTGCTTCTGTATGATACAACCTACTTATAATAAACTGAATTTCCAACAAGAGGTTAATCTAACCCCACTCATGAAGTTTTGAAAGTACCGAAATAGACATGGTTAGACATGGAAAATACCGTCGTCGGTGCGTCCTTGGAGGTCACGCTAACAAGGTCCTCAAGGCCTTACTGAATAGTAGTTCCAGTATATTTTGCAAGTTACTGCAGGCACTTTGAACTTTTCTCCCTCAAAGTATCTGCTTTCTGTATCTGCCTGTCAAGTAGCTGTTTTTCATCACATTTCGACAACATGCTTCAGCAGCTGAATTTGTTTCTTTCAGAGGGAAGCTGCGGCCCGTAATATTTTCAGTGCTCAGTGTAGGTATTGTAGCCTAAATGATGCCTACCAAAGAGTTCTGGATGCCCTGCTCTATTTCACTGACAGCCTTGGTTGTGAATGCGTAAGACGTGAAAAAACACAGGCAGCATGGAATAACGTGCCTTTTCTCAAAACACGTATTATCTCTTTCCACGGTGCTACTTAAACACGCCGTGTTATGTATAATCTGCAGCAAAGCTCTCCGTCATGCTAATTCCTTTATCGTAATTATATGGTGATAGAGACCAAAGTGTTCAATAAAAGTTGTTTTTTTGTCTGTGTTTTTTTAGGAAGCCTTTCAAATAGGGATTTATTGGGCTAACACAAACACGGTGCACAAGTCTGTGGCGGTCAGACTGGTCCATGACATGACGTCGCCGAAATGGAAGGACATGGATAATGGCGAAGTAGTGACCTTGGATGAAGACGGATCCGTTGATGCCGGCATCAAACTGGGCGCATTCCCTGGACATCAAAAGGTCCGCAAAGTCTATATGTGCTGTTAATGTACTAAAATCTTCTATTTAGTCTGGAAACCTATATTTTTATTGTATATTGTTTTAAAACAAACTTTAACAACTTTTTAAAAAGAATTTCAACACCAATCTTCATCCATCTCCCCTTCATTATGCAAATCAGATCCCAATCATTATCCCTCTTTCCTCTGTCTACTTCAATGGTTACATGCCCATCACGCTCCCCTACTTCTTCCATTTCTTGGGGTTTGAATATTAAAATTAAGTAAAATAAAATGTTCAGAGAGCGGCATGTAGGGCACTGTCACATTTAAATCAAGTTACAGGTTGAGGCAAGATTGAGTCTGAGATGTCTGTGTTCGGTGGTATTTAATGTATTTAGTGCTGGGGTCTTCCCGGTATCTGAATGGTTAAAAAAGTGAAAGCGTAACTAAGGAAATATACCTAAACCACCACAAACTCACAAAGAAAAATGTCATTTCTGACCCCATGTAATAAGTTTGAAAGCTTCAGGTTTTGTGGGGTCATAAGCACATTTTTCCTACAGAGATGAATGATTTAATCATAAAACTGGGGAACGTAATACATATGCTCACAATTACTTTTAATTCAATATCGTGTGTGCGTTATCACAAGGCTATGTCACATTAGAGCAGATCTTTCTCTTTCCTCCTCTGATGCAGTGCCATAGATTAGTGTCGGTACTAAGTGCTTTAGATAGCAGTGGTCCCCATAGCTATGAACGTGTACAGAGCGGTCCTTACAAAGCCCCGGATACCTCCTTTCAGAGACCCCTTAATATGTGGCGGTACCAAGGCATCTATGAGCGCATATCCTAATCTCATTTCCCCTTTGGCTTTTCTCCTCAGTGAGTAGAACAAACACCTGTTCTTTTGGAGCAGTGTTCTTTTCTTTTGAGACTGATCCCATTCCTTTTCTTCCTTCTGTTTCCAAACATCCAGAAAATATAATTCCTCATACTTTCTCAAAGTCCTCCCAGCTCTTTTCCAGACGTCTCCGTTACTAGACCTGGCCACGGCAACATAACCGTCAATTTGTGTCATTTATTACCCTCTTCTCTGATTGTTCTCTTGTATGTCTGAAATTGCGGCTGTGTACTTCATCCAAATAAGTAATTTGATACAAAAGATGTATTTCTTCTAAGCATAGAACATCCTGGAAAAGGGGAAAACAGAACATTGCTGCTGGTTTTAATTCCAGCGGTGCCGCTAATGCAAGTATATATGGTGGAAAGTTGTTTCACAATTCCCCAAGAATTTTTATAAGAAAAATGGATATAGCCATATTAGCAATATGGAAAAATAGTCTTTTATGTAAGAAGTAGCAATGTAAAGACTCCAAGAGCTATGGGAAAACAGAACTTACTTTTAAAGTTACAAGCTGCTTTCTCTGAACAACCAACGGTCGCTCCCTGTCACGGAGCTAGAGGGTATAAGGAATATCTCAGGTTCACTGAGGTTATTTTAAAGCTTTGTGGACCTTTAGCAGTATACTTTTTCCATAACTATCCCCAGTTACAGGGAAAACTTGAATTACAGGAGTAATCAAATATTTGACAGTAATCGTCATGTTGTGGTTACATCTTTTAGATTAAGGGTCACAGGAATGTCCATCAAAGTCGGAGACTATTGGCCAGATTCTGTTTGAATCTTTTATTGTGTTACCATCATAGACACATCACTAACACACTGCTTTTAGTGGTAAAGATAAAAAATGGTGTACGCTGAGAACATCAAACTGCATTTCAGTGGAAATCGATCCATATTTTATTAATTATTACTTTGAACCTTCGTGATCACTTAGTACTAATGGTAGATTGTAGAGCAACAATATAAGCCATCAATGAAATAACTAGAAGAAGGTATCATCTCACTTCTTTTATTATGCAGGGTGAACAGGACAAGCTCTCCAGGGTTGACCCTTCACTATGCATACTTACAGGTTAAAGGACATAACTGAGTGATAGGGAGGATCTGAGTGTGTCAGGTTATGGTCCAGCACACATGCCTTAAGACCCGCAGGGTACAGGAGATCACCCTGCTTAAACCTCAACATGGGTTATAATGTAAGGGGCACCAGCACCACTGTCAAATATGGGGTCTTAAAAGAGGCATGTTCCAAGGCCTTGCACGTGTGACGTCTGTATGTTTTTCAGCTCTGCCAGTTTTGCATCACATCCATGGTTCGAAACGGAATCCAGCTTTTGCAGATTGAAGACAAGACATCAATTGTTAACAATACTCCGCTGAAGATTTTTTACAGTCCACAGATGTCCATCTTCCAGCAGCGTTCAGAAGAGGAGGTAGGGCTTGGTCGTTACTCATTTCTTTGAAGGACCCATCTTTTTTTGATTGGCTGAAAAGCAGTAAATTGTGGCTAAAATAGTACTTTTGTTAAGCTTGACTACATAATGGTTGTCCCGCTCATACGTTATCTGTGACGGGAGACACAGGTCAACTAACTGTGTGGAATCTGACCAATACCACATGCGTGCTTGTCGTCTTCTGCATGTATCTGTCTACAGTATGCTATAAGCACAAATATTTTTTGAAAATAATTGTATTTCACCTGTTACTTAGTCAAAAGCTGTACAGCAAGACCTTTCTGTGAACTATGTTTAAAGCCTAAGGAAAAATGATATCTTTGTGCTCTGTATTGGAAATCTGGCAGTTCTTCAACAATCCAATGTTTGGCTTCATATGTCCAGCTCATAATAATAAGTCAACCCTCTGCAGACTGAATCATCTGTTTCTTTTAATCAAGCTTATCATTTTTGTCATTTTATTTATTTATTTTTCCTTCCAAAGTATGTGCCTGTACCAGATAGCACTGTTTTCACTATCAGCCCGGTCGGGGAACATTCCAATGCGAAATCCAACGCGGTCCCATGCTGGGACCTAGTGTCGGACTCTGTGCACCCAACTGCAGAAGCATCGCCCCTACAGAAGTACCTCCTGCTGAGCCTTTGCCCGGGTGTTGGGGCTGGCAGTGCTGAGTGTTGGAGTCAGCCTGTCATGATACGTCAAGACCTTCCAAGGCAGAGCGTGGCGGTGCCCATGTCCGACTATGGAGATAGCGACTTATGCACCAAGTATGCCAATAACAGCATCGGTTACCCCTCTAACATTATACCCTCCTCATTATACCCAAAATAATAATAATCAATTAATGGTGGAACCACATACCTGCCAAAATGAGTATACCTGAAGGATATATTATACATTATATTAACATAAATTAATACCGTGCAAAGGGAAGCATCACATAAAGATAAACCACTGTAATATTTGTATCCATCTTTTCACGGCCACGTCATTGCGGAGAATAGGGAAATGCTCTCATATCATAGTGCTCACTGTCTCAGCACTGCTCAACACAGTCCTCCATGGTGTAAATGGGCCAGTTGGGTAGACCAGAGATCTCGCTATTACCTGGCCCTTTAAGCATGTATTGACACATAATTAGCTTAAATTCTCACCGCCAGCTGCAACCCTTGCCAAGTTGTCCCTAAGGAATCTGAGTTGCCGAACGTTTATGAGCCTACTGACAATCCCCACTGACAGTAAAATACCATGCATATTATAGTACATATACAATTATTATATATATTCTCTATATCTCTGATATTGATGCTGACCTTCTCTCCCTCTTAAGGGCTGTAGTGATGACTTACCAAGAGCACCTTGGAGTGACTTACCTAACTCTCACAGAAGATCCCAGTCCTCGCATTATAATTCGTAACAGGTGCACGGTTGCATTGCTACTGAAGGAAAATATTAAAGGTATAGAATCTCCTTTTTTTTAATCCTCTACCACTCTACCTCTCGGCACTTTCTGGCCCACACAGTATGCGAGTCCTTTGGTAATTCACTGATTTCCAAAATGTGGGTGACATAGAATGGTACAAACATAGATACCCCAGAATGTAGGTAAGTAAAGTGTGTGCACACACAACTGCATAAGTACGTGGTGATAAACCTCTATAATATATGCAATGAGTGAATGTGCCTGATCAATACAGAATGACATATCTGCTACAATCCTGTTCAGAACTCTCCTGAATTATTTTTCCAGATACTCCACGATTCCCAGTGTATTGCAGGAAACTTCCAGCCGAGTGTTCAGTTCATTACGAGCTTTATCACCAGCTGGCGGGCTTTCCTGACTGCAAAACCAAAGATGTACTTCCGAGCATTTTTCTGAAAGTATTGTCAGACGAAAGCGCAGCAGAATGGAGTGACATGATAGACATCAGTAACCTGGGCACTCAGGTAGTAATTATTCTCATGAATTAGCCTGGTACATCCATCCACGGGGAACTATAGTCACAGTGTTCACATGCTTGAAGAGGGCAAAACTACATTGTTTAAAATTGCAGCATTGGGGCTGTCAGGCAGAATAGACGTGAATTATTAGGGACATTTCAGCGGCTCAACTCTCACAGGTTTCATTGGGGATATGTAGCTGAGAGAGACTTAACTCATCTGCAGCTGTAATACATAATCCCCTACTATACAGAACCATAAATTGCACTGTGTATGAGTTGCTGAATCCTTGAAGTATTAAACCGTTACCTGCTGTGTTTTTAGGTTGTGTTTCTGACCGGCTATGGCTATGTGTACGTGGATGTTGTTCAGCACTGTGGCACTTTGGTCATCACACTTGCACCAGAAGGTAGAGCTGGCCCTGTGCTCACAAGCCTCAACAGGTAGGAATTACCTTGTTTAACCTGAAAACAGCAAATAAGCCAAAACCTGCTGGCCTCCAAGCAGATGCGCTACCTAAATATAGGCTGCGAATACTGGGAAGTTTTAAAGATATGTCTAATAAAATATGTGTGTTTATAGAACAGCAGAATGTGTGCATAGAAGTTCTGTTACACTTCTGCTGCGTCACGAAGAGGTCATAATGTCTGAGATGTGTCTAACACTCCATTCTCTCATGTTTTCCTTGTGACGTTCATTGGATAGAAGACTTTGGATTGGGTAGCTGTGGGACTCATGAATTGCCTTTGGCAATTGTACCATTTGCCTTAAAACAGCCCCAATTGCACATACCCCACTGCTCCATTCAGTACCATGGACAGAGGATGAAAGATATAAGCCATAGAAGCAGACGTCCACCAATATAAGCTGCTGATGGGTAGATCTGTTTGCCAATCCGATGGCAAGATGTTTTTCCCTTCTTTCTAGAGCAGCACATTAAAATTGATCATAATCGATAATCATTCGTAGGGACTTGTAGATCAGAAATCCATGTGGACGTTTTTTTTCTCGTGTGTACATTCTGTTCTTTGACCGCTTAGTGCACATTAGCAGTAATTACCAAGGTCAGACTCTTGCATCACCTGTCTATGACACTCAGGACGTGAGGCCTCCAAGTGTGAATTGTGTACACGGTATATTTCTAAAGTATCCTGCTAATTCCATTCCAACCGATGGCTGGAAAACATCACTCATCGCCAGTGCTTTACTTGGCATTTTCTAGCTAAGGCAAGGGCAGCTATTCATGCCTAAAGCAGCCGTACTCTGACGGTGTTAGTTGTCAGTTGGGGCGACAGCGTAGAATCTTTCATTTAACTAAATAAGTCCATCTCTGCATACAGAGAATCATGGCTTCAGGACATCTTACTATCTGTGGGACTACAACATTTGTATTCAAGTATTTCAAGTATGAAAACCGTGGTCCCTCAGGTGTTGAATTCCTACGAATGGCCATCTAATAAGTATACAGGTCCATATTTCCCAAGTGTCTCGTTTTCCACAGGGAGTTCTGCCAAGCAGTCCCACCGTCCTGCTGCCTCTTATAAAGGTCCATGCCAATACATGCCAATATGGATAGCCTTGCTGGGCAAGGTGACAATGCTGTTGAAGGATTCTCGTGTGTATACGGCAAAGGTGTCCGGCCCTCCAGCTGCAAGGCTACATCTCCCATCCTCCTCAGCCATCCCCTTAGCTGAAAGAGCATTATGGGAGATGTAGTCCTGCAGCAGCTAGAGGGCCAGAAGTTGGACACCCCTGGTATACGGTGTTCATATCACCATCCAAACAGATGCATTTACGTTCTCCTACTGAGTTGAAGGCGCATTGCTCATATTAATAAAATGATGTATTATTTCCTCTTCCACAGGATGCAGAGCCAGAGGATTGTGTATAAACTCTTCATCACCCAGCTCAGTCTTGGAATTTTAGATGATGTTACAAATTACAAGACTTCCTCAGAGCTTTTACGCCTCACATTAGACAACGTTTACCTTCACATGGCTCCAGTCAGCAGCTATCTCCGGCAGCCGTGTCGAGAACTTCAGTCTGATATTGTAAGCGGCGTGCCGTTGTTTTACAGCTTGGAGGTATACTGTGGAGACCTACAACTGGATAATCAGCTGTACAACAAGTCCAATTTCCATTTCCCTGTCCTGGTTTGCCAAGTAGAAAGAAGTGACAGTGCTAAATGGCCAAAGTCAAATCTTTATGTGTCAACAAAAGAACTTGAAGACTACAAGGAAAGTTCCTTTCTTAAACTCTTCATCACCTTATCTGTTGAACAAGATGTGTATGACCTGAATGAACTAAGCTTTGAACTGAAGCCGTCCCGACTTTATGTTGAAGATACGTTTGTCTATTATGTGAAGACCCTGTTTGACACTTACCTTCCAGAAAAACTATTAGAGGGCACGGTGAAGATCGCTGCAGCTAAGACCCCTCATACATTGCCAGAACAAGTCCAAAACTATGCATCTGCCCTCGTCAGTCCAATTAAGCTCAGGAAACTAACAGTGCAACCCGTCAACCTCTTGGTTAGCATTCACGCTTCACTAAAACTCTACATTGCCTCAGATCACACTCCGCTGTCCTTCTCCGTGTTTGAACGGGGGCCGATCTTCACCACTGCTAGGCAGCTTATACACGCCCTGGCCATGCATTACGCTGCTGGTGCCCTCTTTCGAGCAGGTGAGTTTCCGCTACGCGTGTCCTACAAAAATCACTGTTTTTAAATTGGATTGTATGTTCAGTATTTATATAGTTTTCTTGAGGTATTGTGGAAAGACGTGGGAACGGGCACAAGGTTGAAATGGTATAAATGGGTTTTCTAGTTCTGCTTTATTTTTGCCCTTTATTCTTCAAACAATGTGTTTGGAAGTGTATCTGAAAGTTTCATTTCAAAAACTACGTAGAGGCGCCTCTGCGCTCTCGATGTTCATGGGCTTATTATTTTAAGGGATGTAAAATGTAAATTATTCCATTATGCTTTAACCTCTGACTCTGAAAAGGTTGATGTAAAAGGGTGGTTTACTTTATGTGCTTGCAAGAACATACCAGTCACCTGACGCTAAACCATGTTCATTGGCACATATAAATCTCCTTTCATCTCTCCGGTAAATGCCGAGGCATTTGATTTGACACAAGTCTAATCTTCGCACACACAAGCATTGGAGACTGGTGCGAAATACCAAGGCATTCTGTGACTGTAGCTGACCTGACAAGCGTGCAGCGCCCAGAGATCAGTAGTGAAGAAATGTCCTTAATTAGCAAGGTATTATGCTTAGCGCTGTCGTGATGGACCTTGTTAAGGGTCATTGCTCGAATTAATGTTAAACCTTGGTTTTCACACACGTCACTGCAGCGCTGAGGTTTAATTAAGCCTGGCAGCTCACTACTGGCTTTAACATTTCCTCTGCCTTGTGTAGTGCTGCAAAAGTAGAGGTTTTTGTACATTAACATTACCAAAAATGTGATATACAGAGTTTGACTTAGGTTAGATTGTGGAATTACCATATTTGCTCGATAACAGGACGAACTTGACCATAAGGCGTCCCCGGAAACTTTGGATCTTAATGAAAGTAAAATAGAAAAGACTTAATGGAGAAAAATCAAAACCACTGTTTTTGCTTTCATTGTTCTCTCACACACTCTCATTACTCTCTCTCACTCACTCTCTCTCATTCATTCGCTTGCATTTCCCTGTCTCCTTTTCCTCTTCTGTGCTTCTTTTCTTGCCTCTTTTTGCCTTTTCTCATTGTAACGGGTTCACCAAGAGAGCTGTAGTCACTCCCAGAGATCACCCACATGTATCCTCCTGTTGTTCCGAAATCACTTCCAGCATCAGCCAGCATGCGCACCTTGGAACCCTGCTATGTGTACCCAATAAGTAGACAGAACTACCTTGAATTGAGTACAGCAGGAATGAGCAGTTTATTGTTGTAAAACATAGACTCATATATCCACAGAACTGCATTAACATGAATTAACATAGATAAACAGATACATGTATACAACCCAAGCGACAATCCTATTGATGGGATTAGTTGCACAATGGAGTTCCTGCCGGTGCTATGTTTGTTTGGCAGCCAGGCTGGAGCCATCTCTGAGTACCTCGGGGCCCTGTATAACAGCTCATTCTGTCACATATCTCCCATTGTCAGGGTTCGCATACAGGACCCCAACAAAGTCACTCACCTGAGTCCCCTCTAGTCGCAGATACCGGATCCAGCGCCGCGCCTCCTGCGCTCTCCGCATCCAGCGTGACTGCTCCTAGGGGTGAGCACGCCCTCAGCCAACTTTATGCGTCCCCGAAGGGAGACAGCGAGTGAAGCGCCTGGATGACGTCAAGTTTAAAACCCAGCACTGAGTTTAGCTCAGTGCTTGGTTACTTTGCCGAGTACAGCAATCCTGTTGTTATATTTCTGATTCCTGTTACCGAACCTGCCTGTTCCTTTGACGTTGCTGCCTTCTATTGTCCCGACCTTGGCTTCTAAGCGGCTGTCCTTCAATCTTTGTGTACCAGCCCTGGCATCTGATTTTGACTACGCTGATCTCTGTGAACCTGGCCCCGGCTTCGTGTACCGGTTACGCTGCATTTAGTTTACCTGTCCCTGCTTGCCTCTCATCTCTGTATTTTCCTGCATACCAAACTCCTCCATCTCACCAAATCTTACAGCCCTTTAAAAAGAAGAACTCTTCCACAAACTCTTATATCAACTCTCCCTTCAGTGAATAGACCTCTTTGAGCCATATTTAGAGAAAATGGGAAAGTGCTGCATGCGGGGGGATATACAGAATCATTCTGTTGGTTTCCATGGCGATTGCTCTGTATTTAGAGCGTAGTCAGGGATGGGGAACATAACCTGGTGTGAATCATAAAAGTGAGAAAACGGAACCTTATCAATCACTGTTGTGTAACAGAGAGCAATGCTAACAGCTACTGTGCATTGCTGACCCCATAGTGCAAAGCATTATGGGAACTGTAGTCCTCACAGCCAGATGGCCACTGGCTATCCATCACCTATAAGGTGCTTAAGAGAAGTGACAAGGACGTAGCTGCCTTCCGCTATTTAACAAAATAACCAAAATAACCAAGTGACCAAAAAACCCAACAAGCACACAACATTTTGAGTTATTTTGGCCACATTTGTTAAATAGCTGAAGGCAGCTGCGTGTTTGTCACTGCTCCACGTTCATAGTCCATCTAATGGTGTTTAATCCAGATCCTTTGACCTATAATGTTACATCCATGACAGCTACTTGGTCCCTGGGATGCTTGAATATATGAGGTTTCTCACAAGGTTTTGTGGCCAGAATTTTTTTCTTCTTCTAACATAATAATCCTAAAGACAATTTGTAACAAATAAATACTTTTGGGTATGAATAAAACCAACATCGCATTTTTTGTACTAAAACCAACATCGCATTTTTTGTACTTAGATCATTGCTTATAATGGTTTCACATGATTTTTCAAAAAAAGAAAAAAAAAAGAGACCACAATAGAACATCGCAGAACATGAGAATTGTTAGTGCAGCTGAGACAAAACAGACTATGTACTAATGCCAGCTTTCTAATGAGGACCCCGAATAAAACGCTAAAGCAGATACAGGAACATTCCTCCTTTACTGCGTTTAACGCTGCCTTTTTGTTTTTGGGAGGATAATTAGCTCTGTATGTGTGCCTCTCACATACTCCTCGCTGGATTCCGGATACCTTCCAGTTTCACATCCACTGGCCGTGAGCTTTTATCCATCCTGAAGTGACCCTCGCCAAAAGCAATCGTCAGCAAACACTCGGAGCGAGGAACTAATCAGCGGGAGGATGTCACTGTTTCACACAAATGGAGATGAAGTAAAACAGTTATTTGGCAATGAGGCTTCTCACTCAAATCAGCCTTTTTTTCCACTTAACCCTTTAATGCCTCTGCTTGCGATGCCCTTTGAGTTCTTGCTGAATTGAATGGGCTGTGAGTGGCACGAGCTTTTTGGGCTGCATGGAGAGGAAAATGGCATTCTGCATATGGGTTCTAGGGAGGATAGACTAAAGGTGTTAGTGGTAGATGTTATATTACAGATAATCCCTAGTAATCTGTTAATCCTAACCGTCACGGTAATTGTTACCATCAAATAATACCGAATTACCTCGACATTCTACCCATATGAAGAGTGCCAATCCTAACGTCACAAGTGTGAATCACAGAGAACCCCGTTAACAATTTTAGTAGTTCTTTTGGGAATTGAATATTGATTTGCTCAGAAATGTTTAGTCATTGGAGCATGTTATCATACCTCCCTAGTGAGCCTCTTCAGACGGGCCAGTCCCTCTTTTGAGTAAGTCATAGTGCCTAAAAGTCACAATAATGGCAGTAAATGTGTTTAAATGGCCTTTAAACCACTTCCCCTAAAACAGACGCAATCTTTGGCCATTTCAGGTTTTGGGGGGTAGGTGACACTGGCCATTTTTTAATGATGAAATAAACCATCCATACTTCACATCCATAGACACCTAAAGTGAACCGGCAACAGCGGACGTGCAGTCTGTTTCACGTCCAGATCTCTTTAGATGGCTGGTGGGGTATTTTCTGCCCTCGCTAGTAAATTTACTCACAGATTTAATCAGAGAAGCCACGCTGGGTTTATCTACATCTTATAAAGGAGATTCCTGAACCAAACACACACGGCTTTTCTTTTACCTTCATATAAAAGCATGTAATATGAGGGTGTGAAGGGGAGATGTTCTAAGGGCAGCTGTTAGATAAAGTGGACGTGATTAGTATTTTGCACAAAGGGTAAATTCCCACCACCCTTGAGTGCGAGCAATACCAACACTACAAGGACCTTGTTTTGCTTTCGGGTGCTCTGGTAAATGTCCGAAATGTAGTTTTGGATTTGGGAAGGGGGGGATATGATGTGTTATGCATTCCCCGCTGATAGTATACTCTGATGAGCTGTCACACACTCTCAGTAAGGGGTAGAACACAGAGCGAGGTCAACATCTAGGGGCAAATGGATATGTGCTGGTACGGGGCTGTGTAATGTGAGGACGTACCCGCATAGCTTTATCCATAGTTGGCATTGTTAGTGTAAAAGCTCGTTGCCATTTCGTGATACTTCTTCCCCCCATCATCTCAAAAGGCCAAACAGAAACCATCCATCTGCACCCATCTACTTCTCATTCCCAAACACCACCACCCTCGAAACACACCAATAAAATGTGTATCTTGCAGTGTATTCAATGGAAATTGAATTTGTTGGTTTGCCTATCCATTAATTTAAATCACTTCACTGTGTAACCATCAACCACTTCTGCTGGGAGACTGTTCCCCTTATCAACCAGCCTTTCAGTAAAGCAAAAATGATCTGACGTGGTTAATCAGGATAGATGGGTAAAAGCGACTTACTGAGTTTAATATCTAATTCTTTAAAAAAAAGTGCAGTGTATACAAGTATTAAAAAAAAGAGATAAGTCCCTTGTGGGACTTTTATTATTAGTTGGTGTTTATGTTGCCATCATATTTCACAGAGCCATAGGGACTCTTTCACAAGATAAGGAGTTTGGGACAGCAGTGCCCTTTAACGTTAGACACCCTGGAATCGTGTGCTCTTCTCGTTGTGTGTGAAGACGCACTCACCTCTTGAAGGGTTAACATGTTTTCTGACCAAAAACAAAAAAACAATCTAAAGACACAGAACAAGCCTTTCTGTCTGCACGGGGCAAAGGCAGCAGACTCACATTGCCGAGCTAAGTGGTGCTTGAGGTCACACGCTGGCCAGGAACGTAGGATCTTTGGCAGATATTTCTGGAACTGAACAGAATCCTTAGAAAAGTCGGTAATCTACGGACCCAAACTGCAGCCCATTCCACAAGAAATGCCATGTTGGCATCGTAAATAGTTTTTAAAAAGCTCCACTCAAATTAGCCTTTTATCTCCAGCACTTGTGGAATATTTTTCTAAGTGCTCGGGCGATTCCTGGCACAGAATTGGGCGTCTCTGGCTTACTGGCAACAGTTTGTATTAACAATTAAGCTGTACTTTGGGGCTATTTGCTGCGGGTTTGATGGTCTTTGTTAAAGCCTGACACCCCCTCAGTGCACCATGTGAATCTCCTTTGAGTTATTACAGGTATGTGTATTAGCTGTCAGACAGGAAAACTGATACGCTTTGTGTTTTTTCTCACACTAAACTATACGGATTGTGTTCTCCCCAGGCTGGGTGGTTGGATCTCTGGAAATACTTGGAAGTCCAGCAAGTCTTGTGAGAAGCATCGGTAATGGAATTGCTGACTTCTTCAGGCTCCCGTATGAAGGACTCACTCGTGGCCCTGGAGCTTTTGTTAGTGGGGTCTCTAGAGGCACCACATCTTTCGTAAAACACATCTCCAAAGGTATGTAAGAACGTATTGCGTTAAAAACATTGTCTTTATATAGCAGGGACTGGTTTCCCTAAAACAGCAAACCCAAAGATGCAGTGACAACCAAGGAGCTCATGTGAGTTGGCCACTCATGATACACAACATCTGGCTTAGTAAATACATTTTAGTGCAAGCAGATTTTTTTGGCAGGGTTCTTGGCAGCTTTAAATTCTTGTTTGCCATCTTCCATTGTACAAAGAAACCTTTGAGGTTTGTTTTTTCTACTATATGCCTTTAGTGGCACGGCCACAGCCCGGGCTGACCCCTCCCGTACACGGGCCACGGCCAGCCCGGGCTGACCCCTCCCGTACACGCCGCAGCCCGGGCTGACGCAGCCCCGGGCTGACCCCTCCCGTACACGGCCGCAGCCCGGGCTGACCCTCCCGTACACGGCCGCAGCCCGGCTGACCCTGCCCGTAACGGCCGCAGCCCGGCTGACCCCTCCCGTACACGGCACAGCCCGGGCTGACCCCCGTCACAGCCCGGGCTGACCCCTCCCGGACACGGCCACAGCCCGGGCTGACCCCTCCCGGACACGGCCACAGCCCCAGGCACACAAGCACTAACATAAATAGACACACACAAGCACTAACATAAATAGACACACATGCTAATATACCCAGACACACAAACCCATCAGATACAACTCAAGGCATACACGGTCAGGTCTACGTACCCTATACACGGCCACGGTTAGGGATGATAAGATATTATTAGTGATGTCGCATGCCAAATGGGTGTGGCTAGATATTAACTCCACCCTGTCCATCCCATTTTTCATGTTTCACTTTTGAACAATCTGTATCTGTCACACAAAGTTAATCTCATTTATTAGAATATGTTTGTTGTGCCAAGGGAAGCACATAACCCTGCCCTTAGCTACATGTCCCAGAAAATCATTTGACTAATATCCCCGAGCCATGTTTTTGTCTCCTGGTTTTAGTTGACAGGAACCATTCATTGAGTTGATCATTGACATAAATATATATAATATATATATAATATATAGGTGCAGCCTGGACAGGACAGAATTGCTTGGGCCTAATATGCAGCCACATCTTTTGGCAGCCACCTACCTGGTGTGCTTTATAGAATTTCGGCTTGTGACCAATAGGCGTATCACCAATTAATAGGAGCCTGCTAAGTAAATGGTTATGTTAAAGTGATTTCTCCATTGGGCATTTTTCTTAATCTAAACCACTCCACTGTCAAAAATTAGCCCCTGGCTGGGGCGTTTATTAAATTGTAACTGATACAAGCACATGCCAAATCGGTCTCTTCCCTGTCCCTCCGAGGGTATAACTTTATAAAAATAAAATCTTATCTGCTGAAACCTTGTGGTCTGTGTGGTCATGCAGTGTATCGATACACGGAGCTGCTTTATTAAGACAGGCACAGTATATTCTTTCCTTTATATACATCTTCTGTGTGGGAAACCTTTAAAAAGTAGTCTGCCTCACAAACCCCCTCAGGAGTAATGCGATGCTGGCTGTAGAGCTTACTGCACGTGATAAATGCAGATAAATGTTAGGAATATTCAGTATTTCTGCAACTGATTAGAAACCCAATTCCTACAACATCGACATGCAGTCCCCGACACTCCGCTTCCGACTCGCCAACAGTGACATCTAGTGGGAGGATACGGTAACTGCGTGCCAACTTCATGATCAGTGCCAGAGGACAACAGGACATAACAAAACAATTTGTATTTAGAGAAACAAAAAGTTACAATCTAAAAATATATGGTAAATACCTTGAATATGTAACCACTTTCTACATGGCAATAAGAGGCACCTTCATTTCTTTTATACATGTTTAAAAAATTATCTCTTTAACTTGAAGAAACAAAATCATTGTTTTTTGTGGCACCAATTTTGACAGTCTTTAAATCTCTTGTTAAAATTATCTTAAGGCTCCTTATGATACGCTAGGATTATGGTCTTGTAACGATGGAAACCTGAGATTTTTAACACAGAACAGGGGTTTGTTCTTGTTTTATTCCTGATGTCTGATTTATAATAAACAGAAAAACGACTTTTCGTGGATAATGCTAAGTGTCCATCTTCTTGCTTGTTACCTGCCTTGGATGATTTATGAATGAGGCATCCCTTGGCATTAGTAACATGTGGGATTAAAGAGTCCTTGTTTTCTACAGGTACGCTCACATCTCTCACTAACCTCGCCACAAGCCTGGCACGCAACATGGACAGACTGTCTCTGGATGAAGAACATTACAACAGACAAGAGGAGTGGAGGAGGCAGCTGCCAGACAACCTGGGAGAAGGATTAAAACAGGGATTGTCCCGCCTGGGCATAAGCTTGCTAGGTAATCCAACCTGAACCTTTCTTTTCCATCATTAGTACAATAGATCTCCGGCTGGCCTGCTTACAATAGTCCTAGCTGTTTCATTCTGTGGCATTATTGAGCAAAAACTCATAAATGCAATATTCAAGTGGAAAATGAAAAAGTTACTGTAATGAACTTTGTCATGTGATGATATTTCTGTTGGGGTGTTAAAGATGTTTGTATATTGAATACATTTAACGACAGGGGTGTCCAACCTGCGGCCCTCCAGCTGCTGTAGGACTAGATCTACCATAATGCTCTTTCAGCTAAAATGCTGGCTGAGGAGTATGGGAGACGCAGTCCTGCAGGAGCTGGAGGGCCACAGGTTGGACACCCTTGGACTATACATTGGACTTGGAGTTACACAATGTGGAATTAGGCCTCGTGAATTAGTCCTAATGCCTCCTGATTCTTGCACCAGCATTTAGAAAAGATAAAATTGGAACAGTAACTTTTCCCCTAAATGCTAAAGCAGTAATCCAGCGCTAGTTTCATGCCAAAGGACATCTTGCACGGAGAACCATTCAGCCCTTCTAGTCTGCCCATGATTGCTGATGCAGAGAATCAGACCCTGGCCTTGTCTTTGATTTAGGATAACTTTATGTCCATTCCATTCATGTTTAAATTATTATTGTATGGGCTCTACTACATCTGATGTGAGGCTGTTCCATTTATCTGCCTCTCTGTAAAACTTCCTTACATTGCACCTAAATCTCTGGCACTCCAGGAGATGGCGCGTTGTGTTAACAGCTCTCCTCTGAAATGATCTTCCCTCCTGTATTCCTTAAATCCCTTTCATTATTTAAATGATCCTCTCACATCAATAATATATATATATAGATATATTATATATAATACGGGGCACCTCTCTCCTTGCTATGTTGTACTATGCACTGGAGCTCCTTACTAAATTAATTCTCTGCTACATTCACATGAATTTGTATTCTGCTCAAGTAGTTTTCAAACAAAACTAAGCATCCCTGATATCTGTGCCGATGATTCTTCGTTCCCTAAGGTTTGGTCTGCAGCGAGCCGTGGTGTAAACATTTACTGACAGCCAGCGTGCCCGTCACAAAGATATTTCTGCGTTATATTCGCTAGAAGGTTTAACTACCGGGAAACCCAATCACTGTATGCTCCTTACCTCTGAAAGGTTCTATACAAACGTTTTTAAGATAGCAAAGTAGTGGCATCGTCTATCTGAGCGTTCAACTCACACTATTATCATTTACTGTTCATATTATATTTATATCACCTTTATGGGCAGATTAGATGGCTTGAATCCACATGTAAACTCATTGGGTTGGCATCTCACATTATACTTCACGTGTCTTAAACGCGTCAAGATATTCTCAAGCCCTTCTTTGCCATAAGGAGCTTTAAGAAGCAACTGGGTATGGCTGCTGCACATTCCCACCATGCCCATACATGCTTTCAATCGGTCTATGGCCAGGGATCTAAACGATGGACATGCATTCATCAATACATCAACATTGTAAAACTCATGCGTTTCAATTGAAAACACCTGTGTCTAGTGTATTCTGGCACCGCACTTTGAATCGGGACACGGATGTTTGTACCCAAGAACATGCGTCATTGTTTGCATGCGACCGAAAAATGGTGTTTAGACTTGTGGTTTTTCACAAGCTTCGTTGAACGTTCCTAAAGTACGAGATGGTAGATCAAAGTAACCATAGGCATTCTTGCAAGAGGTTGGGAGGGAGATGGCTCTGTAAGGATTTGTAGACTTTCATAATCTCTAGTACATGGTCCTAAAATTGCAACCACAAGCCTCAAAAAGGTCCCCGGAGGAAGCGGGGAAAATCTTACAAGTTAAGCCAGAATAGCTGGAAGTGATTTGCATTCTAGCGATGTGGGGATCGTCCTTCGGTAATCTCTGTAAATTCTGATCGGGGCTCCTGGAGAAGTTATACAGAGCCACGGGGTAAATGAACAGCATGTTATCACCTAACCTTCTCGCTGATAATCCCATGCTGCATTGCGTTGGTTTGTCTCTTGAAAGCGTAATATGGGAATTATGATATTCAAGTATATTGGATTGTCCCCTTGCCAGCTGGAAGTAAATTTACAAACCATTGTAATCATACTAGTGTGGCCCTTAACAAACTCGAAATACCTATTCTCAACTTTATTCATCAATAATAAAATAGGATTTAAAAAATAGTCTATCCTAGACTGCCTCGACCTCAACAAATATCCGTGCAAAGTAAAAACCCTCCCAGCCGTCATATGCACTTTAATGTGTGCTCCCTTTACATTTTCATGGTGTTATTTTTGGAAATGCATAGTATATTCTGCCCCCCCAGTATGTATTTGCCCCGTCCCCTGCCCCCAGCTAGATGCACACATCTCTTGGTTTCAATCTGAATGCTATTCCTGCCACTTAATGCCAAAAGGTGCATTTAAAAACCTTTCATCACTTCTCATTATTTTAAATTGTCTGAATTTCCCATGATGCTTCAGTGCAGACAGCATGCGCGGGAATCTGTGACGTGCCCCGGGGCTCTACTTGGCTTTAGAGATTAGTATCAGCAATGCAATTATATAGAAACTGTTACAGTATTTTAGGATGAGACACTCGTACAAAACAAGACTGCTCTCACAGCACAAAGTATCAGGTAATTTCATCAATGATAAATAAATGATAATGTGACAGTGCCTTTTAACTATACATGAATAGCATAGTGAATAGGTCTGAAAGGCTGTGAGGCTTAAAAAGCAAAAACTCCATATAGCCAGTAAGCAGCGTAACCAGACAATAACACTCATAACACTAATAACACTCATAACACTCATAACACTAATAACATTACCCATGCACCGCCCTGCACTTTATTGTATGATTTTGCAATGTGCATGGATGGCCATCCGAGTCACATGATCCGAGTCACATGATCCGTGCTGGATTAAGACCTTGCATGTGGCTCCTCTTCTGGTCTCTGGGTTAAAGTAGTGTGCAGAGCGCAGATTAGTGTCAGATTAGCCATTATTATAGGGGTCCATAGGCATGTGCCTAATGGATAATCCACCATCGCATGCGATCATCTATGTGCTTTGCTATGATCAACCTTTATTGGTCCCAAAAGCATGGATATGTACCTTGGCCCTGCTTGTAATTATCATTATTAGCATTTTTTTTCATTTTTAGTTTCTGGAATATTTTAGCCAATAAAGTATTTTTTCTTATTACTTTTGTTTATGACAAGTACACAGTGCATGTTTCTTTAATACAACATTCAGCCTTCATAGCCCATTAGCGTGTGCCATATAAAGGATTTATAGCTTTCCAATAAAGTTAGTCATCCGTATAACTGGGCCAACTCATCGGGAAAATAAATGCTCCGTTCATACCAAGTTACAAGCGGCTGATGGCTTGAAATTTGTGAGCGGAACATACACAATATGGTCCAAGTCTCAGAAAGAGGACACGAACATATCTTTCACTCTCCGATATCCATTTCCGGGCTTTGTGCAGTAAAGATACCTGTGGTATTTACATATAAACACCTTATCTGTACACTACGAGGATCAGCCTTCTTACTTTACTGTGGTGGATTGTTGGTTATTGGTTCAGACAGCCATTGTGAGGGCGTGGATAAAGAATGGGCGATTGAGTAAATAACGCTAGTTATGCCACATTTCGAGAGATATTCCATGTAATACCATTTCCAAATACAAAGAAAGTGTTTGCATACTTCCCAAGAGTCCTTGTTTTTGCTTGACAGTCCTACTTCTGGAGCTGACCCCGCCCCTCCCATCTCTTGCCACACCCCCAACATAGGACAAATGACATGTTGGTAGTATAAATGTTTTAGTTATAGCAACGACAAACTCCTCCTTAAAAGCTGAGGTTTAATAATAAAGTGGATCACGTTCCAAGTCATCCTCTGCTTCTGCAAATCCCGCCGTGTCCTGGTGTTACCTGCTAATTCCAAACACAATATTCCGTCTTCAGCGCCGGGGACCATGCAGCATGTAATAGCATTACCAAGACTCCACGGCCTTCAAAAAGATGCATTGATGAGTGACTTCGGAGGTCATGAGAAAACTCTCCGTTCCAGCCATTTTTATGGAGTCCTGCTCACTGCAATCATCTTCCTCCAAAACAAATAAAAAGCAGAGGATTCCCAATTGATGTCTAGAACCCGTGATGCAGAAGGAGAAGTATTTTTTGTTATTGGAGATAGAGGGTAGGGCTGTAGCAGTGACAGGTTTTTGAATGTCACCTTCTTTCACAAAAGCCTTTTTATATCTCTGGAGTCCAAATATCTAAAGACATGAAATTGAAAAGAAAAAAAAAGGCAATATCGTAAAACTGTAAGAAACCGCTCTGTCCCCTGATAAACGTAATACTGTATTGTTTCACTCCAGCGGAATTAAGTGTTTCAGTACCTTACTGAAAGCATCAGATTTCACAGGCTGTATTACTTTTTCAACAACAAAGCCAAAAAAACGATATTTGTATATCATATATGTTGGCCAAAGCCAAAATTTGCTTTTAAGTTTAGTTCGCAAGATGATGAAAAAAAATTAATTCCAGGATGGTGTCCAAACTATGTTTAGAAAAATACATACATCATCAGCCGAGTTACGCCGAGTTCTTCGTGAACAGCGTATGGAACCGAGAAGGCCGGTTGGGTGATACTGGAGACATCTCATAGACTCTGGAATGCTGGCCCATGGCTGGAAATATCACTGAGATCATTGATAAATGTGTTGAATGGAAGGTGCGTTGTCCAAACCCAACTCCGTTCCAAATGTAAATGTCCCCCCTTGGCTTGCGTTTACTCTCTCTTATCTATAGTAACGGTTTTGACCTATGGTTGTTATTTCAGGTGCGATAGCTGGCATTGTGGATCAGCCAATGCAGAATTTCCAGAGGACATCAGAGACCCAGACATCAGCTGGGCACAGAGCCAAGGGAGTTATCTCTGGCGTGGGAAAAGGAATTGTTGGCGTCTTTACCAAGCCAATCGGAGGAGCGGCAGAGCTGGTGTCACAGACCGGATATGGTAAGAGCTCCGAAATAAATGATGTGTAATAGGGAGGGTGTTCAATAAGTAGGTATGTATTTGTTTATATATAATGTATGGTCTAAGTGTTCTCTAATGAGACAAATTATCAGTCGTGATGGAATTATTGAAATGAGATGCTTGGTCATTTTTTTGTTGCCATAGCAGCTGCTATATGTAACTCTTTTCATAATGCAATCTTAATGAACTGGCAGCTATAGTTTGGGGGGGCAGCTGGCACAATGCAGCAGAAAACGCACTCTGCTGAAGTAACTTTGCGAGGGTTCGTGGCCCCTGTCGAATGTTTTATGGTATTGCTGAAGGTTTTACAAACCACTAATTCTTGCTATAATGACCATGCCTCATTTATAAAACCTTTACAAGCCATCCAAATGTACACATCTCGTATCATCTTCGGGGCTCCGTTCAGATACTCTGCGGGTCGTCTCGTGTGCCGGCATTCAAAGAGCATACGGAGGAGCGCATGTCTCCAGAGGGCTCATAAATGTATACGTATCCACGTTTAACAGCTGGATAAAGTAACTGCTCTAAAAATACCCCATCTAGGCAAACAGTTTGTTTTTTCAATTTGACCGTCCGTGACACATATATATAGAAGTATTTTATTATAAAGCAGAGGACATTAACTACAGCCTTGACTATTTTCTGTATAAATTGTAGACCGCGTGCGATACCGTTTGGGAATGGAGAGCTCTCAAGGGTATTAGGTTTCCTCTAATTGCTAGTATAAGTTTGGCTTTCAAACATCCATTTTTTGTTTTTTAGCTAATGTAAGATCACTGGGGTTAAGTGCGCTGACATAGCATTTTAACATGTAAAGAATTATCTACGAGCTCCACGCTGCCTTCCAAACTTCTGACATCATTTCAGAGTCGTCTTATTTTGATTGCACTGTTTCAAATAGATGGATGACATATCTTACACATATTGCTCGCTTCAGATCTATAGTAGCACTTTAGCACTTGAAAATCTGGCCATTATGCAGCCTGGAATTACTTGGATATTACTCATGGATATCACGCGTATCAAATAATGTGAGCGGTTACAGACTGGGTTTGTGAGCACAGCCAGGGGTGGATTAATGATGGGGAAATGGGGCAATTACCCTAGGGTCCCACTTGCTGCAAAGTTTATGTATTGGTCAGAGCTGCAATACAGTTGTGCTGAGTGATGTAGGGGCCCCCACTGGATGCTGGGGCCCCGCAGAGAGACAGGCAGACTCCATTTCTGGAGTATGGTCAGCGATGGCAGTGTTAGCTTCCTACTTCCTACATCCTGTGACCGGATCGGTCAGTAAGAAGATCCTTCTGTAGTCAGTTTTTTAATATTATTATATGCGGGGGGGGCCCAGTGCCCAATGTGATCTTATCCACCCCTGAGCACAACCCTAAATGGGGGCTTCTTTAATGCAAGTAAGTAAAGGAATAATTATTGATAATAAAATCTTTCTCCTCATCATCCTGAGGGACCAATGGGGCACTAATCAGTTTTTCTATCTGTTTGTATATTGGTGTGGCCTCTGCCTAACCCTGGGTTATTGTTACTCGGATTGTGATAGATCTGTCATTTCTCTTAAAGTTGACAAATTTGTGGTGATGATGGATTCATTTTACTCAACTGGAACGTGCTACATCAAAGTCGGGTTCCTTTACCTTGACTTTATATATCAACCTTCTGGCCGCAAACCATTCAAGAAAAATGTCATTATCCCTGTTTGGGAACAGAAGTTCCAAGGTGTGGGCATTCAGCGACACCGAACTCCCACTCCGGAGAGTGGTCTCTCCAGACCCTCCTGAGAACTCTGGCTCCACTTGCAGGTTGAATACAGGTATTGCATTCAACCATGAAAGTTAAAGGAGCCCAGCTTTCTAATCACTGTGATTTAGTAAAATAAATGAAAAAAGAAAAACATAATTTAAAAATAGTTAAATAAAAAACTGTCACATGTAAAAGTAAGTTCCAGTTCCCAAATAATGTAAAAAAAAACTATATATATACTATATAAATATATATTTTTATGAGCAAGTCTAAAATTAGCGCTGTATATTAAAACAATTCTCACATGGAAAAAGCTAAAATACTGGCATGTTAAATGTCCATGGGGTGTGTTCTGTATGTATGATTTGATGGGGTAAATTTAATTTGCCGGGTTCAACAATGTTCCAATTAACACAGGGGAAGGATGACCATATGTCTGATTTCCAATTTAAAAGATGCACATTGACAAAGGGTGGTGGTAGAATTAGTGCATGGAAAGAGTTTAAATACCAGCATATGAAATACCCTGGGGTGTCTAGTTTTCAAAAATATATGGTTATATTGGGCACATTAAATTGGCCGGCGTCAAAGATGTACCAAATAGGGCATGGGCAGTGGATCACCAAATAAAGTTTAACATTGAAAATGTGCATGCCTCAAATGTGGCCCTTTTGCCCGAAAACAGCCAGGCAAACCCATGCATGGGGGCTATGACTGTACTCAAGGGATGTTACTAAACACATATTGGGGTGTTGTGTGACAGCGACATATACCAGGAGCTATAAATTCATACATGTAGTAAAATGTGTGTGGGAAAAAAGACTACCACTAGAATTAGTGCATGGAAATAAACATTTTAAATACCCTGGGGTGTATAGTACTAAAGAAAAATATATGGCTTGATGGGGTAAATTGCATTGGCCAGCTTCAAAGATGCCCGAAATAGCACATGGGGAAAGAATTACCAGATTTGGAAAAAATGGTTTTGAAATAGCAAAACGCTACTTGCACTTATTGCCCAATAACGTGCAGAAAAAAACTGTAAAACATTAGGTATTTCTAAACTCAGGACAAACAGTAGAATCTATTGGCTATATTTTTTCCATTACCTATTATAGACGAGTAAAAGATTTTTGAAGTAAAAGTCAGAAAAAGTTATTTTTTTCTCAGTATTTCACCATACTTTATATTTTGTGTGTGTGTGTGTGTGTATAGACATTAAAGATGCCGTGTATGCATCCTATGAACAATATGTTTATATTCTGTAAATAAACTAGCTTTTTTTGTTTGTGAATATTCTGTAAATAAACTAGCTTTTTTGTTTGTGCTAAAGGTATCTTGCATGGAGCAGGACTCTCCCAGCTCCCCAAGCAACGCTATCTGCCCTGTGATTTGAAGACCAACCAAGCTCCAAACAGCCACGCAAAATATGTCTGGTAACGTCAACCAACTATATCATTTACAATTTCTAGTGCCTTCGCATGATACAAATGTTGAGAAACAAGTAGAGGATACAGCTTCATCTCTATTGTTATAGATGTACAGTTGTGTGAAAAAGAAATACACTCTTTGAATTCTATGGTTTTACATATTTACCTAAATGTTAGACCTGCTAAGGAACAGATGATTGTTATGTCCTGATATGTAAAACCATAGAATTCAAAGAGGGTTATTTTTTATTTCACACGACTGTAGGTAAGACACCATTAGTAATACTGATGGTGGTGCCTCCCGCTTACTATTTTTGCCCTTTGCGTGACCTACCTGTTACTCTACTGTTGCTGCTGGCCTTAAGTCATCCCCAGTCTGTTCTTTGACAGCATGCTTTCTCATGTACTGTCTGTCTGTCATCTTCCTGCATGCTCTACTTAGTTTTAACAGGGTCCAAAGCTAGATCAGTTATAATGGTGGTGCACATAAAACCTAGGCACCAAAAACCTGGACTATACATTTTGTAAGCGTCAGTAGATGACAGTTCTGTCTTGCATGGATTCTAATAATGTTTTCCCTTTGCTGTGTTTTCTCTCTACAGGAAAATGCTGCAGTCTCTGGGAAGACCTGAAGTCCACATGGCCCTTGATGTAGTTATGGTCAGTGGATCTGGACAGGAGTATATGGGATGCTTGCTACTAACTTCAGAAATCCTGTTTGTAGTCAGTATCAGTGAGGACACCCAGCAGCAGGCCTTCCCGGTCACTGAAATTGAGTGTATGGAGGAGCAGGGTACAGAGAACTGTCTAATAATTCAGATGAAGCAACAGCCAGCAGTCAGTGAACTGGAGGTAAGAATCCTAAAGTCCGCACCTACTGCTCCTGTGCGCTAATTCCTGCTTCCAGCCGATGAGCTGTCACTCCATGATCTTCTCACACACCTCGCTGTTCAGGCACTGCCTTAGCAATTTGTACAAATCTATACTATACTGTGTACATTACATCCTTGTACCCATAGAGCAAGTATCGGTCTAAATCTGACACTTCTAGCCTGAATAACCCTATTCTCTTGTCCATTTAGACTGATGGAGCCAGAGAGAGACTTTCTGAACAACAGTACAGTCGACTGGTGGATTATGTCTCAAAAACTTCTCATCACCTGATCCATAGCAACTCTAACCAGCACGTGGCGGCTCAGGTAGTCGCTGCAGAACCACCCCCCGCCAACATCAAGACCTATCAGTACCTTGTGGACTGTCATTCTGGCAGGATATTCATTAGCAAATTCAAAATGGTTAAAAATAAGGCTCTGCGCAGGGGGTTCTGCTAATGCTTTGCCTAAACATTTACATAAATGATTGGATTGTCCGCCAGCCACTCGGCTACAAAGGGAAATAAAAATATAGTGCAATTTCTGTACATTGTGAAAAATATTCAGGAAGCCTTATTAAATATTATATAAAAAAGCATCAGAATAATGCAAAATGTGTGATCTGCCTTTGGATCCACATCATGTCACCTTGCTCTGTTGCAATATGTTTAGAATGTAATTGTGATATACGGATTAGCTTCATGTCAAGTGACCTAATGGCGGCTGCTTTCTTAGGTGGAAAAATGTTTACGTAAGAGTACCTGTTCATGATACAACACTTTTTTTTATATTAAATATTATATATCATATGGCCAAGGAAAGGTTAAACTAAGAATAGCCATAGATACTATAATGCCAATACCTTGTTCAGAGGACCAATCCAGCCCCCCCAAAATGACCCACTCTGGGTCATCAGTACACTATATTGTTTTCTTGTCTTCTGTGGTTATGAGATAATTATTTTGGGTAATGTACAGTAAAATGACATTTATGGAATAACAAAACTTCTTAAAGTTATGTCCCGTGCCATTTCTGGGTAGGAAGACTGGGAGAATGGCAGTAATACAAAAAAAAAAAAAACAGGATCTGTGATTGTGAACCTTTTCAGCAGCAAGCTTGGATCTGGAGTCTCATTTCACACACATTTAATCTCCCCTTACTCCCAAAGTGGAAAGTATACTATACAGTGTAGTTTCTGCATACCCTGTGCTTGTGCCCGGGAATTATACGCGCCTGTACTGAGCACAACTATATTGTCATCTATTAAGTTGAAAATATTTAAAAAAAAATATTTTTCCTGTGTATTTTGGATTAAAAAAACAGAACATATGTAAAATATTTCACAGGACTAAATTTAAATATATGTTTAAAGAAAGCATTGCCTAATGTCTTTTTTTACGCATTCCATGAAATGGTTTACTGCAGGATGGAGAGCTTACCGTCACCAGACATTTACAACATACACATCCAGCATATAAACAGCAATTTGGGGACCAATTTCTACATTGGTTAACAAGATGTCAGGCCATCCACTGCTGGTCAAGCAATAGGGCCCACCGGTACAAATAACGGGGGGGAGGGGGTCATTTAAGACGTATTTATTTGCCAGCAACCTGTGGAAGTGTGTTATAGCATCTTAGCGTGGGAAGTAAATGCATTTACTAAGGACTACACCTTAAATATACTACTAACCTTTGAACATCACAATTATTACCTAAACTGTGAAAGTAACCATTGTAGATACCATATTGGCCTGAATATAGGTCACACTTTTTTAAGTCTTTAAAGTGGGGGTGCAGCCTATATTCGGCAGCGGGGTTAGGATGCAGATCCCCCGCAGCAGTGCAGGGGACCTGTATCCTACTCTCCGATACGCTCAGCCTCCCCTGCCAGCACTTCCCACGGGGGGAGTGCCGGCACGGGAGATTGTCTAAGCGCATCGCGCTTATTCGGGTGCGGCCTATATCCGAGCCAATATGGTTTTTTCCCCAAATCTGTTGCTTTGGATGCGGTATAACGTTTAAAGTGAGAGCACTTCACAGCAGTTCATTTTGATTTTATATTTGGGTACATTTACAAAAAATGAAAGGTTCTGAGACATTAAGCCCAACTGGAGGTTGACAATATTTTATTTACGGTTTTATATCAAGTATGTCCAGCACTGAAGCCCGCTTCCAAGGATCCCATCCACGTCAAGTCCTGCAAAAAACAAAAATTAATACTGACAACGAAAAGGAGTTCATCTGGAAACCCTCTAGCTTTGCCACTACATTTTAGTTTACTCGGTTAGAGAATTTAAGGGGTAGTATAAAGAGACAGGTAAAGGACTACCTGAAAATATAATGGGCTAACCAAGTTAAACGAAACACACCTCCTTTAACCCCTTCAGTCCCCTATGGACGTACCGGTACTTCCATAAAACGCAATCTCAAGAAACCCCTATGGACGTACCGGTACGTCTTGAACTTCTTGCAGCAGCAGGGGCACATCCTGTCTGTTTGACAGCCTGGACTGCCCCCTGTCAGCAGAAGCCAGCATCGCTCGATAGGGTATTCCCTTCTGATGTCACCCGGAAGGACATTGGAGGACGGGATATCGCCTGCAGGGTCTGTCTAGACCCCGCTGGGATATCTGATGGCTCCGAAGAGGCACTGACCACAGACACTGATCTCTATGGAAGACTTATGAAGACTTGCATAGAGATCACAGTGTGATTATTGCAGGGGGAAACCATGTTGCTCACTCTTCTCCCATGCTGAAACAAATTATCAAAGGTTATTTTGCTAAGCCATTTCCCACCTGGGTGCCAAGCTGGTTTTTGGAATTTTGGTGCATCTCACGTTTAAACGTGTTTAGAAGTACATTTCTTGGGAATAAACTATGAAAACCATATAGTTTTTTCAGCACACCCAGCAGATGCCAAATATACCATTTATATGTGTATGTCTAATTAGGTTTGCAAAATAAAGGCAAAAATGGGAAAAAAGTGTATTTTTTCCACTTCCAACTCAATAAAAACTAGTTTGCAGTTTTATTTTTCTAAACTCTAATATCAAAACCTGTGTTGCTAAATATTTG